>REGL01000187.1:244405-270176 GCA_004194395.1 Aurelia aurita complex sp. Pacific | reverse complement strand
CCACAGTTACTGAAAAGTTAATGAAATGATGAATAGTTCCATTAATGTCCCCAAAATGATTATTATTGGAAAGAAGATAGATTGTTCTTTCAGATGGTATGCATTGCATCATCAATTTTTTCTAATTTTCAATTCTTGTTGTGTTGCGTTTTTTCTAAAACACTCTGTATAATTCGTCCATTAAAAACTCGTTGTGATTTCTGTATCATTCAGCTACAATCTTCTTGTGTATTTTTATATTTTATTAACTCCACGTTATACTTGTTATCAGGTATCATAAACAAAACATTTAGAGGTGAAATGATTGTACATAGCAGACGATTACCACAAACTGAGGTATCAGTAGTATGAAAATGTCTTCTTGTTGCGTGTAGTGCAATGATACAATGATAAACAAGTAGATAAAGTAAAATGTAAGCTCTTTGATGCGAACTGGAATATTTCAACTCGCGTCAAAGTGCTTATATGTTACTTTTTTACTTGCTTATCAGTAGTATCAGACTATCATTCGTTTTCATTAACTGCTTATTTTGTTTGATTTTACTACCTTGCGGCTATCTTATGAAAGAATTTAGATCGCTATGATCTGAACTGGACGATGAACTGGTGGAATAGCACAACATGCTCCCAAAATATCAACATTTATTCTTGAAACTATTTTGTTCATTTTCACATCGTTGAAGTTAGATGGATCCAATGACATTTTATATGACATGATAAACAAAGTCTTGAATTTTTTAGGATGAAGGTGAAATGGCACAGTTGCAATCATTAGAAGCGTATAAAGGTACACCTTTACACTTTTCTTCAGGTGCTGCTAGACAAGTACACTTTTCCATTGTTGTATATCATAGTCAGAGAGATTCTTAATTTTTAGTTCATTGTCCCTCTTCAGTGGTTTCCCCAGAAAATGTGTTCAAGCAAGATAGATCTGAAACCTGTAGATAGAAAGAATGGAATAATCAACATTAGCCAATTTTATTCAATCAACAGTTAAATAGATGATAAAGCCAAAATTGCATTTTTTCTGCAAATGCTTAAACGACAAATTACAAAGCTGGATACCATACAAAGCTAAAGTCTGTCTAAAATAGTGGTTTCCCCAGAAAATGTGTTCAAGCAAGATAGATCTGAAACCTGTAGATAGAAACAAAGGAATAATCAATATTAGCCAATTTTATTCAATCAACAGTTAAATAGATAATAAAACCAAAATTGCATTTTTTCTGCAAATGCTTAAATGACAAATTACAAAGCTGGCTACCATACAAGGCTAAAGTCTGTCTAAAATAGTGGTTTCCCCAGAAAATGTGTTCAAGCAAGATAGATCTGAAACCTGTAGATGGAAAGAAAGGAATAATCAATATTAGCCAATTTTATTCAATCAACAGTTAAATAGATAATAAAACCAAAATTGCATTTTTTCTGCAAATGCTTAAATGACAAATTACAAAGCTGGATACCATACAAAGCTAAAGTCTGTCTAAAATCAGTTGTGACGTGGGATTTGCGATAACGCAAGCTGACTCATGCAACACATTTCAGTAATTCTTATTCGTAGACATTTTCACTTGACAGCAGTGATGAACACTTTGCCAAATATTGAGGCTATTGTTTCTGTTAAAAAGCATTGTTTATTCTATTGTTTTCAAACAAAAGTGCTTTGTTCAGCCAACATTGGGGAGTGATCACACTGCAATAGGAATCCTCATATCTGCTGCTCTCTGTTCTCTGGCTTGCAGAACCTATCTTTTCAAACTTCGATCCGTTTACTATGGTGGATTACCCGGCTTTTTCGATCCGTGTACAGTATCCCCTTGCCCCCCCCCCCAAGTGTCCGTCACTGCTTGGCAGCTAATTTGAGACGAACTTTAGTAACGCGAGGAAGTAGCATATTTTTCGAGAAAAGTTTTTGAATATAGATTTCCCTATGGGTTATCATGATGTTTACACTTTCTTTTCTCATTGCAGAGGTTAAATCAGAGGCTCCGTTTCTTTATCTCACGGTGGACATTCCACAGGCCCCACTTTTCAAGGTTCGTCGTGTTTGATTCTCCTGTATCAGCGAGAGTTCTCCTGTAGATTGCTTTTCCTGTAAAACTGCTTCCCTTGGATTCTTCGTGAAACTTCGATGGAGAATATACTAAATCCTTCCAATGTTGTAGCAAAATATCACTTAAAAAGCGATGGTATTGAGGATACGGAGGAGCGCTTTTTGTTGCTCTGTCCGTCTTTTGACTTTCAACGACGAGATCTTCTCGCTGGAGTCCTTGCATTAATACGACAATTTGGACACAGTAATCCTTCAAACGAGGTTTTAACGCTTTTTTTAATGTATGTTGATGAAGACCTCCCAGACGAAATTAAAAGAAATATTCTTGAGTTAACTTCACTTTTTATCCATGAAACTGGTCGATTTGACTGAATTCATTCAATTTTTTGTTATCTGTCAAGCAACCACCAAGCCCCCCTTTTTGTGAATCTTCCTTTTGAAGTAGTAGTTATTTGTAGTTTTCGAGTTTTTAATTATGGTTGATCTTCTTCCTCGTGCCATGGGGTAGACATGATATTTTGCTCCTCGTGGTATAGTCTTCGTTGTATTGTAGAGTATTTCGCAGGCAAGGCAATAAGTATCATGTACTGTCAATATTTAATTAATGATATTAAAAAAAAAGCACCTCAAGTGTGGATATATTGACTTGAAGTACCTTTCACCGTAACATTCATGCGTTTCTCTGCTCAAGAGATCTAATACTCCTTATTTACATTCTTTCCTTTTCAGGACGAATTGGAAACGAACATAATTCCTCAGGTATGAATGACTTAATCTTTACTGGATGAATAAGAATAGTAGCATACCTTATTCGTGACATTTCAACTTTATTTCTTTGGNGTGTCCGTCACTGCTTGGCAGCTAATTTGAGACGAACTTTAGTAACGCGAGGAAGTAGCATATTTTTCGAGAAAAGTTTTTGAATATAGATTTCCCTATGGGTTATCATGATGTTTACACTTTCTTTTCTCATTGCAGAGGTTAAATCAGAGGCTCCGTTTCTTTATCTCACGGTGGACATTCCACAGGCCCCACTTTTCAAGGTTCGTCGTGTTTGATTCTCCTGTATCAGCGAGAGTTCTCCTGTAGATTGCTTTTCCTGTAAAACTGCTTCCCTTGGATTCTTCGTGAAACTTCGATGGAGAATATACTAAATCCTTCCAATGTTGTAGCAAAATATCACTTAAAAAGCGATGGTATTGAGGATACGGAGGAGCGCTTTTTGTTGCTCTGTCCGTCTTTTGACTTTCAACGACGAGATCTTCTCGCTGGAGTCCTTGCATTAATACGACAATTTGGACACAGTAATCCTTCAAACGAGGTTTTAACGCTTTTTTTAATGTATGTTGATGAAGACCTCCCAGACGAAATTAAAAGAAATATTCTTGAGTTAACTTCACTTTTTATCCATGAAACTGGTCGATTTGACTGAATTCATTCAATTTTTTGTTATCTGTCAAGCAACCACCAAGCCCCCCTTTTTGTGAATCTTCCTTTTGAAGTAGTAGTTATTTGTAGTTTTCGAGTTTTTAATTATGGTTGATCTTCTTCCTCGTGCCATGGGGTAGACATGATATTTTGCTCCTCGTGGTATAGTCTTCGTTGTATTGTAGAGTATTTCGCAGGCAAGGCAATAAGTATCATGTACTGTCAATATTTAATTAATGATATTAAAAAAAAAGCACCTCAAGTGTGGATATATTGACTTGAAGTACCTTTCACCGTAACATTCATGCGTTTCTCTGCTCAAGAGATCTAATACTCCTTATTTACATTCTTTCCTTTTCAGGACGAATTGGAAACGAACATAATTCCTCAGGTATGAATGACTTAATCTTTACTGGATGAATAAGAATAGTAGCATACCTTATTCGTGACATTTCAACTTTATTTCTTTGGGTGTACGCCAAAGTGAAAAGATAGCAAGGCTTGATCCAAAAATCCTACGTAATGTTATTAATCTTACTTTGAGGCACCAGCATTTCAAGTTGATATTGTTTCAAGAAGTAAGGAGATTATTCTGCCTTTTCTGATACTTCCCCCTGCCTAATGTTTCCCTACATAATAACAAAAAAAAAAATCTCATACATTGTTTTATTTATTCACATCGGAGGTTTCAGAGAGTAATTTGAATTAATTGTCTTTTTTCAGGTCCCACTCATTAATCTGCTTCAAAAATTTGATGGTGCACAAGAAAAAGTAAGTTGATAAAGGTTTTGATAAAATTTCCAAATTCCTGACGCATTTGTTATAATTTGCTAGTTGCATGCATATAACTACATAGTAATACTGTAGATAACCACACATTTTATAAATGTAGTATCTCGGTATTTACTAAACGAAACTGTACAGCTTATTCAGCCCGGGGGGGGGGGTACTTCACATATTTTGGGTACGGGGACGTGCCACCGGGAAGGGTACAGATGTTCGTGATTTGGGTGTAAGGNAAAATTGGTATAAGGTCGGGTGTACTTTTTCTGAAAATTGGTATAAAGTCGGGTATGCTTTTTCGGAAAATTGGTATAAGGAACGGGTATGTTTTTGAAGCTTCGATGGCACGTCCCCGACCAAAACCTGGTCAAGTAACCCCCCCGGGTTATTCAGTTGAAAGCGCTATCCTACGATTTCAATTTTTTTCTGTTGGGTTGTTCGTTGGCAAGTTTTACTTGATCTCCATTTTACTATTTGCAGTTTTCTTAGATCACTGATCGGTCTCGCATTTGCTAATATTGAAATGGAGCCTTTGTTTTTTTTCCAGGAGTACAAAACTTACAAAGAAAGTCATGTGAAAAGATTCCAACTGACCAAGCTCCCGCCGTACTTAATTATCTTCATAAAGGTAAGAAAAGAAGATATGCTTTTCTTTTGTGGAAAGATGATTGTATGTACTTTGCGCGCCAGGAGGTGTTTAATCTTCAATCCAAAGAAGAGAAAACCCGTGCAATGATTCAGAATATACTTTTGGATAATCATAATAAGGGAGAGGCGTCAAATGATACCGGGTGAGTCAATGAAAAGAATGCCCGTTTGAAAGGTCGTGGCTCCCTGGATGTCAAGAGGGTGATATCAGCAAATATATAGTTTAATGGTAGACATGCTCAAATCCATTTTAAAATTTACCTAACTGAAATCGGCCACGCCGTTCTGAAATTAGGAGGGATTTCTTGAGAAAGCCTCTTCAAGAAACCTTCAAAACGTGCCCAAAATCATGAACAAATTTCCCCAACATTTCTGCCTTACACCGGCCTTACAGCAATGACTTCTGCACGCTTTAGCACGTGCTGTCCTTTTGGGAAGATGAAAAAGTCTCCCCCCTGTTATCAATAACCTATTCAGGGCGATTCCATTCTCTCAAGAGAACAAAATACATGAATACGTGTTAGTGTTATCCTGTTTAGGAAGGAAAGCAAGGACAATTTGCTCAATGTTTTCACTCGTTTTCGCAGGTTTTTTGGAAAGGGCTTTCTGCAAAAAATCTCTCATGTCCGTTAAAAACGGGTAAATTACTGAACCTAATTGAACACATTGGCAATAAAGCGAGACAGTTTTCAATATTATTTCTTTGATATTCAGGGAGCAGTGGCTTTCCGAACGGGGATTCTTTTTTGAATCATCCGGTAGTTTGATGATGACCTTTGCCTTGCAAACACTGGTTAAAAACTCAACGAAATGTTTTCTTTTTCAATTTGAAAAAAGGTTGGAGTAGAAACCAGAGACCCTGGATAGGAAAAGGCAAAGGCCGAGACACAAAACTTTGCGACTCTATCAAAGGGCAAAGCTTTACCTTAATAGGAAGTTTGTGCCAATTTCAGATCATTCAATAGCCTACGTATAGACCCCCCTTTCGAGAGAAGAAAGGGGGGTCTACACGTAGGCATTTCTTCTCTCGGATGGCGAGGGGGGGGGGGGGTCTACACGTAGGCTAATCATTCAATGGAATGAAAATTGTTCCATATACGGATTCTAGAGTCTATTCACAAGTTGCGAACACACCAATGCTGTTTGATGAATGAGCCTCCATTTAGATCAACGCCAGCCGCTTTATTAAGAACCAGTTTTGATCAAATATGTATTAAAACACCATGTATACTCGACGCTGAAAAATGACCTGGCTATTTATAATTATTTGGAGGTAAAGACTAGGGTATTCATTTTCTATCTGAATTAAAAAATGCTTTGCTGATTGTTGTTTTATTTCTTTTTCAGCGATTCAATAATAACACATTCTTCATTGAAAAGAATCCTACGATCGTTAACTTCCCGATTAAGTAAGTTCGAAATATGTAATTTTTACCAACTATCACCAAGTATAAGGTGGAAAGAATGTTTAACCTATTTAGAAATTGTTACAGGGGTGCGAATGAAAGCAACTAAGGGCCTGTTCATATGAGAGTAAACATCTCACCTGCCAGACCCGGGGCTAATAGGCGAGGTAAATTTCAGCAACTGTTATTATGAGATTTTTTACCTCGCATGTCATCCCCCGGGGCTGAGAGATTAGGTGGAGTAAAGTCTCTCCTCCGTGAAATTAGAACGGAATAACCAATAGGAATCAACGAAGAAAACCTATACACTTCACCATACCGGTGGTGTTTCTTTTATATTGAAAAATTTCACCTCGCACATGTGAGATTCCACATCTGGTGAGGTGGGATCTCACTATACCGGTGGTGTTGCGTTTATGATATAAACGTTAAACGAAAGTGCCAATAATTCTATGGGAAGGTGGAATGTCGGCTGTCAGCTTCAGAGCTTCGGGTCTGTCAGGTGAGGTGTTTTCCCTCATATAAACAGGCCCTAAAAGGGGGTATGCGTAAACGTAGAGGTACCTGTAGAATGCTAGCATATGAGTAGTCTGGAAAATAGGCTACCAGAAATCTTGAATGAAAAAGAAACAAAAGATGATATAAATTTGTTTCAGATAAAAAACTTGAAATTTTGTGGAGGAACAGAACACGTTTTTCTCATGATTATTTGTGTCTGTTTTGACAAAAAGGTAATATTTATGGAATATTGATCTGAATGATTTGGTATTTTTGTTATACGTCACGTTACAGTAAAACCCTCATGTAAGAACCACAGCTTTAAGAACCTTTCGAGGTTAAAATTTTGGAGGAAATTCTGAACTTTGTAAAAATGGCACGGAAACTCGAAAGAAAGGTGTTTCAAAGTGTTAGATGCAGAACGCCTGTGATTTATATGGTTTTTGATTAGTATGTGCCCTTTTAACTGTATCATTTTTATGTTTTATACCCCCAGAATGAGGAACCTTTACTAGGGTAGCCTAAAAAAGTGGTTCTGTTTATTTGCAGTTTTTTACTGCATTAACACTAGCTCGTTAACCCCATATAATACATTTTTGGGTGAAGATAAGACTTTTCACCTGTGCCAACTCTTTTTCGGTACTGACATCTTTGTCAAGAGTTTGTTTCATCGAGAAAGGCTAGAAATATAAAGCTTGGCGAAAGTGAATATTACTTTGTGGTTTAGTCAGAAAATATTGATCATGATTCGATATTTGGAGAAATAAATCTTAAAGTTAGTTGACGGAGATAAATAGCTAACTCAAGAGTTTCATATGCGGGTCTAAAATTAGCCTATTGTATTTGATGATATCGACACGTGCGTGCATATCTTTTCACTAGGGGAGCAATTAAGTGCGTAGGAGTTTCTTTGCCCTATTTATAGATTGCCTCTACTTAGCTCCGTCGACTAACTTTAAACAAGCCTGTTCCTTGATATAAAACGTACGTATCTAAACAGAACGATTTCTTTCAGAAATTTGGACATGAAGGAATATCTAATCGATGATCCAAAAATTCATGAACAACATCCTCATACATCTTATGATCTGGTTGCGAATATTTCACATGAAGGAGAACCAGGTGCTGATAAAGGAAATTTCAGGGTTCATGTTTATCACAAGGTAATTACATCTAAATTTTCGTTCTGTTAGACAATTAACTGAAGTAGCACACAATCTGGACTTGCTTTAAGTCGTCTAGCTTTTGATCAACAAACGAGAGAGAGTGGGGCAAGAAGTAGAAGAACTTAAGAAGAACTATATAAGAAAGAACAGCGGACCAAGGACTGATCCTTGAGGTACCCCTGCAGAGATTGATTCCCACTTTGAACTTTTCCCATTTAAAACTACGCGTTGTTTGCCGTCCTTTAAAAGTTTTGAATAAGCTGGAGAATATTGCCAGATATGCCATTGACTTCCAATTTATAGAGACCCTGTCGAAAGCCTGCGACAAAGCCAGAAAGATAGCATGCATTTCTTTGCTAGGCACCTCAAAGACAAACCCTTTTCTTCTTCCTCTTCCCCTCCATTTCTCCTTCCGTTTGTTTATTGATCAAGAGCGAAACTTGGAGGAAATCCACTCGCACTCGACAAAATTCAAGTATTGAGAGATAGAGTGAAATACATGTGTTCAAACTATCATCTCATATTACAAAACCTAGTAGATGGTTAATAACAGTACAAATTCATTCGTCTGATTGAAGTTTAAACTCAGTTGTTAGAATTTTGTTTCTTTTTTTGTTAACTTGGCCTAGGGATCAACATGACTGAGTAGATTTAATTCACATTTTTAATCCAGAAGATTGAGTTTTTTTGGCTTCGAAGGGAAAGGATTTTTAAACACGAAGAAGTCGTTAAATTTTAAATATTGTCGTAAAGAGTTCCAAGCACAATCTGAATCAAATATCAAGTGTTCAGTTTTAAGTATTTTTTTGGAAGTGAAAAAGGAATACTTTGCAGCTAATCATTCACTTGAGAGAAAATAATGAATCCAAAATCAAGAGCAGTATCCTGAAAATTGAAGACCTCAGAGAGATAAATATCAATTCATAGTTTAGCAAATGAGAAGCAACGCTTTCGCTGCTGTACGATTTCTCAAATATCAACTGATCAACTGTATCAACTTAGCTTTTGTCAATAATATCTTATGGTTGCTTTTTTGCAGGGAGCAAAGCAGTGGTTTGAACTGCAAGATCTACACGTTAAAGAAATCCTTCCTCCAATGATAACACTGTCAGAATCTTATATTCAGGTATGCCATTGTGCGTTTTATATTTAAAGGGTCTGTTTCATCCAGCATGCCTTGCACGTGCCACCTCTTGGTTGGCCTTTGTTGCCGCCATTTTCATGGCCCATGAAAATGGCGGATAACAAGGAAAACCAAGAGACAGCACGTGCAAGGAATGCGGAATGAAACAGACCCTTTAAGGGTAGGGTCTTGTGATCTAGATCAGTTATGTATGGATAGGGCTCACTAAACCGTCTGACTGAGAACAGACAATGTCTACAGTTGATATCCAAGACCATTGACTATAGGGAGAGAAGATTTTAAAGAGAAATAGATTTTAATTTTATGTAGTGAATGATTGCGACGAATTGCTTATGAAGTATAGGTTTCAAACCATTTTTTATTACAAAGTCCAATCTAAGAAGGGGCTTTGAGGTCAGTCAGTCAGAAAGGAAGAAAGAAAGTAAGTCTGTTACTCTCGTTAAAGCAATTGATTAACGTTTTATCTTTGCATCAGGGAAGGCTAGGTGTCAAAAGACGTATGCAGAATCGTCTGTAATGTAAGGATAGAATTTAGCGTTGCAGTTTTGGTGTGTAAAATGAAAAATTGCAGTAGGCCTATGCACTACCTTTCTTTTGACCAAGTTCTACCAAACTGATCCGTTCTTCTCGTAGATATGGGAACTGCAGAAAAGTTGAACGCAAAATGCATTCGATAGATGTGATGTAGAGTCTTCTACGAGGAGATTCACTGCCGTGTCTGCAGGACAACACAGTTTGCTCCACCCTGAATGGATTTCATGCTGCACGCAGAACTTGGAAACGTTTCACCATTTTGAAAGTATCTTGTTCAATGGAACGTAGAAACAATAGCTCAGGAAATCATATGATATGATCCTTGTTTTTGGGGTCAAGTTCTTTAGATCTGAATCATTATTTAGAGCACAAAGCTATACATTAGAATGTGGTTTATTTTACATCAAAGGAATTAACGAACAGTATATTTGTTAGTCTTTGTGTTTACTCTAGACTGCGATGGGATTATTATAGATAGTGCATTTGGTTTAGGAGATAGTATGTTATTACGGAACTTCAGCGAATTAAAAGCGACTGTTTTCTCCAAAGGTAAAACGAACAGCGTATCACTCTTTCCTTTCAAACAATTGATTCTTGTACTTCATTCTGGACTTGCTAGTCGTTCTTTGCTACAAGTCTATCTTTGGTCCTAAAGAACGATGGTCCTAAAGAACGAGAGGAGGAANTTTCTCCAAAGGTAAAACGAACAGCGTATCACTCTTTCCTTTCAAACAATTGATTCTTGTACTTCATTCTGGACTTGCTAGTCGTTCTTTGCTACAAGTCTATCTTTGGTCCTAAAGAACGATGGTCCTAAAGAACGAGAGGAGGAAAATTAAGAAAAACTAATAAAAAAGGAGAAGTTTTCCTCTCGTTTTTTCATTCATTCATTCATTCATTCATTCATTCATTCATTCATTCATTCATTCATTCATTCATTCATTCATTCATTCATAATATATTTGTTAACGCAGGTTAAAAGTGGCAGCCTCAAGATGGCTGATGTTTTCCTTCTCTCTTTCGCGAACCAAAAGAAGAGAGACTTGTAGCAAGTCCAATTTCATTCTCAATGTTTTGAAAATCAAGTATCTGCTTGTTCCATTTGTTCCAAACCTCATTCCAGCGAGGGATAAATCAAATCCCTTCCCTACAAATCTCGTACACTTTTTATGGAAATCATCTTTTCGTGAGATGCCCCTAAAATCCTCTAGAGCCTCCTAGAAATGATTTTGTTCTCCTAGAATCTTTTACGCCTTCTCTGTATCTAAAAGATATCCAAAACGTTTTTGTTTACGTCAGGGGACACCGATCTGGTATTCCCATGTGCCATGTCAGTACTTTTTTGCATGCTTTTTGCAGGAATTTTTGCATAGTTCACCAATCCTTTTCCCTTTTGTGCAAAGAAAGGGAGGCGAAAAGATTTCTGGTAATTTTATCAAGTTTTTTTAGCGAGGGTGGTAGTGTGAAAAGCGTTGTAAATAAGATACGAAGAACTGCAACTGGAGAAATTTGGGACTTTTTCAGTTAACCTCATTTTGGCGTATGGTACATTGGTAAAGAACTGGAAACGAGTCTGCAAAATGGTGCTCACATTTGGAGGTGTCTGTCATTCATAGTTGCCAAAGAAGTTGAAGCCCAGTAATCAGACATGGTAAGTAAAATGCTTTAAAATCATACAACAAAGAAAAACACGGTACGCATCGCACATGGTGAAAATCGTTCTTTTTTATTATGGGGTTGGGAAGATAAAAACAGACAAAAAGCAGGAGGAGGGAGAAAAGGGAGTCGAGTCGAGTCAGTCGTGCCTCACCACCCTCACTCAAAGCATTCATATTATCAAGGACGTGCAACCCCAACTAAAATCTTTGCCGTGCACAGAAAAGATCTTCTCAGAAGCTGTACAGTTGGATGGCAAAAGGGCTATAGTAGGTTACTGGAAAATGTCAGACTGAAATATTTTAATTTAATTTTGCATGAGCAAATTGAGAGATGTTAGGCCTAAAGCGAGCAGCCCCCCCCCCCTTCAAAACGTCCCACTGAAAATCAATGTAATTTGCCGATCGTGAGACTATTTCATACCGTTGTTTTGATACTGCTCACATTGGCCTAGATGATTATGAAGTTGTCGTTGATGATGTTTTCCATGACCAGACACCAGACTGATAAGTTTGCAAAGTGCGCACGGAAGATGCGCGCATGGCTATTGTTTTAAAAACAAAGACTCTACTATTCTTCCTTTGTTACAACATTAAAAGCAGTCTGGACCAGACACAACAAAAACGGACTAGATTCATTTCATTCATTGCAGTCAAAATTCTTTTGTACTAACAAAATATACATGAAGCTGAGCTGTAAAATACAGTTCCTGACATTTACTTCTCAGAAAAAATTTTGATGAAACAAAATTTTGAAAACGTCTGGTCTTTTTACCCCCTTGACCCAAACTTTCATTGGGATGTTTTGTGTGAAAGAATTTATTTGTGTGTGTTCACAATGCAGAGTGTGCCAAGAACTTCGTTTTTCTATACCATACATACTTGGCAAGTATTCTGTCTATAAACTCTTCTGCTTCATTTTTTTGTCTTGTTTTCTTATTCTTGAATCTGTTTGGCTATAAGTTCAGGTAATGACATTCTAGAGCTCTCAGTACACACAAACCAATCTATAAACCAGAAGAGCATGAGAAAAATGTTATTTTCATCTCATTGCAACTTGCAATTGATCTCTGTGCATATATTTATGAAAGAAATACGAGATTCCAAATCAAACTTCAAATCTGAACTTTATTCATTCTCCCAAACAACTGATTTATTGATGTCCAAAAACCACCACCATGATCTTTTAAGATTATTCGATATTGCATCCGCTGTCCTCTCTTCAGTGAAATGGTTTTAAGGCTTTGGCACAATCCTATGTGTTGTTCACATGTTACACATCCAATTTCTTTGACTGCTTAAGATTTTTGCTTTGTTTGGCAATGGATTCAAGTTTTGAATCTGGTCTGGGTGTGATGTTCACAAGGACAACTTTGACACTGCCACGCACAACGAAAGCAACTGGTTTCAGCGTGTTTTACATTTAAGGAGGCTTTTTGTAAAGATGTTTAGTATCTATAATATTGGCTGTCACTACCAAGAAATACCTTCTTTGATGGATTTTGTTTGTAACATACTTTTCTGCTGGTTTTTGTGAGTTTTTCCCAAGTGTCCGATTACCACTGCCGTCTGATTACCACTGCTGACGCCCTAAAAGTGTGAGACTATTTTGTGGGGGCAATCACCCTCTCAGGCTCCAGGACCTTGTGGACATTTTCTTACAAAGAGGCCTGTTTACATGCTCTTCCATGTTTTTGGTCAGAATACATGACAGGGTATGAAATGATATTCTGTTTTCTCTTCCAGGCAATCCTTGGAATTCAATTTGTGATTAGCATAGCTGTTGCTCTGTTCATGCAGAAGTTGTCCCCATATTACTCACTAGCAAGGTGGATCCTATGTAATGGGTGAGTAGTTTTTCTGTTTTATGTAATTCTATGGATTTCCACACATTGTCAATTTTTTCACAGCCACTTTGTAGTATCTCTCAAATCATGGTAATTTCGTTTGCGTCATAAATGCACTAAAAATGTTGTAAGATTTGTAGCATAATTAAATGTTGGTGACTGGAAAAAGTTTCACTTTTGTAGTCACCCACTGTTCCCAATTTCTTTTTAATTGAACCAATCACCTACACTACAGTACAAACCCGCACATAAGAACCTAAGATATTGAACTCAGCCTGTTTAGGTTCTTATGCAATGAGGCACATCCAGTAATCACAGGGTGTAGGTTTTTAACAAAGGGAAATATGTGATCAGGGTGTAAGTTCTTAACAAAGGGAAATATGTGAATCTAAATCTTAGCCAAACTTATTTACATTCTTGGCCCTATCTATTCCAATCTAAGCTTACCCTGTTTACCCCTGCAGGCCTTGCCTATCACAGTTCACGTAATGTTTTGGAGTTCACGAAAGAGGTTGATTGGCAAACAGATAGCATTTATTTCCCAATGAATGAACAAAACGCTTTATTAAGAACCTTGTTAAGATATCAGCCTGAACTGGTTCTTATTTATTGGGTACAAAATATATTATTTCAGGCTGTAGGTTCTTAATAGATGAAGGTTCTTATGTGTGGGTTTTTACTGTACACTAGATTGTATTGGTGTTCAGAATGACAGTCAGAAGACCAGCATTTAGAAATTTGCTTGAAATATCTATAGATTAGAGGCTGGATGATTGTTTGATTAATGAAATAATTTGCTTCCATCCCTTTTCAGGTTGTACAGATATCTTTACCCAACAAATGACACCCTGAAAGCATTGGCTGGAAAAATACCTCCAAAACCTACCAAAGGAAAGAGAAATATTGACTCAAGGTAATACTGTATATTATACTGCAAGAGCGACTATTTTGCTCCATGTACCGCAATGATAGAACCAGGATGGAGTCTTAAAGAAAGATTGCCAAATATGATATTTGGGGATAATAAAACGCTGACCAGTTACTTTTTATTGGCCACCTGTTAACCCTAAAAAAGATTATTAATTTTGTATATTTGTTTGTTTTAGAAAACATCCAGCTAATGGCAAGCAAACTACCAAACCAGGCATTGAGACATTTACAATTCCTTGCAATCTGGATATAACATTAGAGAAAGTTAAGGCAAGAGAGTTTACACATGTTGCTTATTTTGATTTTTCTGTGTCCATACATAAGCTTGGTAAGGACATCTAAATAAAATTCAGTCTATTTGGACCAAATTGAAAAACTAATTCATTGACTATAGTTGTGTAATTTCAATGAAACTAGTTTCTCCCTGAATTTTTGACAAAATATCTGAAACTTTGTAAAATAGCTAGTATAAACGTTTAGTTGAACAAGTAAAATGGCTTAGCAAGTAATTCTAAAAATTTCTTTGTCTCATTTTGTGTCACTTTTTGAGCAAAAAAATTACGATATATTTCTTCAACAAAAGAAGATGGCTTTTTATATGAAATGGTAGATGGATTTCTTGGTTGACAATACTGCTATAACAGGTTTTAAAAGAACTTGAAAGGAATAACCTTTGGTTAAAAGATGAGATCTCAAAGGTTTATAAATAGCCTGTTGTATTTGATAATCCATCACATGGTGAAAGTAAGAAAGCCAAAGATTGCAATAAAATTAGTGTTTAGGTTTCTCTTTGTCCTATCTAAAGACGGACACCATATAGCTCAGGTCATTCACTTTAAAGCTTGGTTCACTGTGATTCCTACATGCTCTTTGCATCCCTCATGGTGTCACTGATAACTGAAAAATTCCTATTTGACAAATTGTCCGTTGCCGTCAGATTTTGGACGAGTACATTTTTGGCAAGGATTTAAGCTGGTTTTTTTCATGAGGATGAAAATAGAGGATTGTGATGGGCGTCAAGGAGTCTTGAAAACTTTTGATTGATTTGATTGGATGATTCACCAATATGTAAAGGATTATGGTAAAACTTTCTCTGGTGCTGTATTTAGTGCAGTCTTCTATTCTCGTTTTTCATGTAGTATGATAAGAAGTTCTCATGTTACTGTAGAGTGATAACGTTATTTTTCAGATTGAGGAAATAGACCTGTATACACAACACAGGTACCATGACTACCGATGGTTGATTGACATAAGTCTATGTGCCTTTGTCGTTTATTCATGTGTGGAAATTGCTGTTTTATGGAAAAGCGAAGTTAGAGCGCAAGAATTCAATCTTAGCCTTGTTTGGTGCATGATGGTCGTTTTCTTTGCATTGTATCCTTTCAAATCATAATGTTTTTACTATACCTATATGGATGGTACTGGATGGACAGCATCGCTGCCGTTTGATAATTGGACAACATTTTGGTTGTGTAAACGATCAACGATCTTTAGGTGACTCTGCTTTCTGCTCTGATGAGCATGGAAGCCAGTTTCATGAATCCGCCCCTCCAGAAACTTATTAATTGCTCTGGAACCAATTGGTCTATCGAAATCCTGTAAAAAGTATGGTATTGCTCATATTCTTGGCAAGCGAAAGATATATTAAACAAAATTGTTTGTTTTCACAGCTTTGGAGAAGGCTCATTTCAAAATATTTTACTGGTTTCAGAAGAACTTCATTTTCCACTCCGCTAATGTAAAGATTTTCAGTCAAACTTTTTCGCCACTCATACTTTATGTTCATGGACAGGCATGACAAATGTGAAGACAAACTCTTTGCCAGTTTTCTGCGATAAAATCCTAAAGTTCGGTAGCCTACTCGACAACAAACACCAGAAAAACTGGTCAGTCAATTAGCGATTGGCAAATGTGAAAGAATCAGTGAAGCGCTTGCAAGCATGTGCGAAACAAGTCAGCATTCTTTCGAGACTGACAGTGCAAACCTATTGTTTTTCTATTGTTTGCATTTCTAGAATTTTTAATGATCTTGAGCAGTCTCATGGTGGTTGGTTCTTCAATGAACACCCTGCGAATGTGACAACATTGCCTATTTATCAATAATGTCTTGTACAGAACCCAATAAATGGGTATTACGCACAATAGTTTTTCGTTGTTAGTTGTTGATAAGATATGTACATATTCTACATCAGACGACGCATGAATTTGTTTATTGTTACTCTGGTATGCATTTATTCTCACCAAAGATTCAGTGTTCCGTCTTTCCTCCTTAATTCAATTACAGAAAGGAACTTGCGTCGTTAACAGCCGCCTATTGGCGTGGTGAGGATTCTGGAGAGAGATCAATGTGTATTTCATTTGGGTTGTTCTTTCTCATTGTCTCCATGGGCATTCTTGTTATTGATGAGTCAATTCTAGAATTTGGCCTCGAAAGTGGTAATTGCTGTTTTCAATTCTATTTTAACCGATAGATAGACTTGCACCAAGTTTATTTCGTCAACTCAGTGAAAATGCGAAAAATAAATTGGTCTTTTTTTACAAATTTGTTTTTCACATTTTAACTGAGCTGACGAAATAGACTTGGGGCAAGTCTAACCCATAAAGAGATGAACAGTTTTGCAACCAATCTTATGAGAACTCAACCTTCTAATATGATTTATAATTCGTTACTTTGCTTTGATATTTTTTAGGAGGGAGTAGTAACCCCTACACTTCGTGGTTTTGATAATGATGCCAGATGCCAGTTGTTGAGTAGCCTGAATAATGGTCGAAATGAAAGAACATGAAAGCATGAAAGAATGCTACATCAGTCAACTTGGTTTCGATGCTCTCCAGAATTTAAAGAGGTTTTTGTTTTCACAGGATATGAAAATTTCATGACTAATCTGGTATCGTGCATGAAAGAGCTTGGCTTCACAACAAGGTAAGTTTACTTGAGCTATGGATGCAATGTATTAATAAATGCAAATGTAAGTGGTGAAATTTTTCAGATAAATTCAGCTGCTCTATCTGTCACTTGCAGATAAGAATTCGATTAAATATTTGTCGAGAAGGGAACGAATAACAAGTAGGAGAGACCATGGTCAATTGTAACACTTTTTGAAAAATCAGCCATATCGTCTAAATAATGATTAATTGCGCCCTTGGAGGTAGATGATATTGTAGTTGCATCTCTTGGAATGAAATAGACCTAAGTTTCAATCACGCGGAACCAATTTTTGTGATGCTGTAATTGTTTTAAAATCAGTGATCAAGTGTTACAATTGCCCCCGTTACACGGGGCAATCGTAGCACATGGTTGGAGCAATTGTTGCATATCTTTAATATCATTACAGATAATTATTGCACGACTCTGGTTTTTCCTTACACGAAATGTAACACCAGATAGCAGATTATTCATTGCTTCAAACAGAACAAATTGAAAATAAGACGAGGTCTTCATTTCTTGGTAAATTTGGATGAATCAGTTGAAAAAAGTTGAATCAATTGAGAAAAATTGTCTCGTTTACAAATTTCAACTTTTAATTCTCTAATATTGCATGGATGCACATTGTTTGACCAGATTAGAAACCTAATCAAAACTAAACCATCGGCCAGCTTATACTGGGACATTTGTAACAGCGTTTTACAATTGCCCTGCCCCTTACCTGGTCAGCTATCGTTATTTTCCATTGTCACATCACATAAGTTGTTGAGCTGAAAACTTTTAACGTACATTTGATCCTAAAAAGATGTCATGTCTGTGATGTGAAAATGAAATTTTTTACTCAAGTGCAAAATCTTTCAGACACAAATTTACGGTGGAAGCACGTTTTTACTTTCGTGCTCAAAAACATGTTTTTCTCCCGAACATTTCGCAAACTTAGCTGAACATTCCTGTATCTCAAGTCGTATGCATAGGGTTAGAATGAGCATGTTATGTGCAAAAGTCAGATTTTGTACTTTTTCCAGCAAGGCGTGAGAGTCAGTGTTAAAATTTCACCGCATTACAATTGTCCCCGGTCTCCGCTACTAACAAATGTTTTTAATTTTTCTATAAAAGAGCCTGGATTGAGCGATATTTTTATACAATTTGATATGAGACATTCGCTTGAGTGGCGTTAGAGCTTCTCTCACTATGGTATAGATTCGAAATCCTTCAAAATTTTGAAAATATCGTTCTATTTCGACGCCTGTTTAGAGTAGGTAAAAGGTCTATTCCAATCTATATTGTAACGAAAGATTTTTTTCAGAACCTCTAGAGAAATATAAATTTTTTTGCTGATAGAAAGCGAAAATTTCATTTTGATAATTGCATAAGTCCAAGCGTATCAGTTTTGCATTGATTTAATCTTTCAGGGATCCACCGCCATTATGGTCCTTTAAGCTTGTTTTGGTTGGTGTTTCGGCCATGGTAGGAGCTTTTGTTGGATTTCCTGGCTTGCGACTGGCAAATATGTACTTAGATGGACTCCACCACCATGTTGACAAACCGCATATGCAGTACGTATACCGTCTTTCTTCTCGACAAAATTACCTTTGCAGAGATGTTAACGCAAAGAACAGCAAAATTTGTAATTGTTGATTGATAGGAATAACTGGTATCTCCAGAATTCTTGGCGTTGTATTCATTTCTTGGTAAAAATAAGTAGTTTGGAGCTGGATCCTATACATTCAAAATTGGCCTCAAAGTTGGAAGGTAATTTTATTCTCTTTTTGTGATACGAAATTTAGCTTTAAAATACACCCAATTTATTAAATGAAAAACTCAAGGAGTTGACGATATATGTTTATATTGTGCCGTTGCTTTCGGATGACAAATTGAACTGCAAGAAGTTGCTCCAAAATCGGCAAAAAACTTCAAAGAGTGGTATTTGTTTTGAGTATTCATCCTGTTTAATCATAAATCAAATAACAGATATTTTGACTGAATTAGCTGCAATTTTCTGTATCTCATAAATAGATGAAAACAGTGTTGCTGTAGTTAATTTCAGTCATAGATGTTGTAAAATGGATTATCTACCACGTTTCTCAGTACAACTTGCAAACGGATTTTACGGCCTAGAAATATTATCTTCTCTTTACAGAGTTCTGATACATGCTGCATTCCTTTCGCCTATTATTCCGCTGATGTCATGGATTCGTCCATTGGCTAGATCAAATCTAGTATCAGTTGGCAAATCTGAGAAGACGTTTTACTCGTAAATATACATTTATAATTTATAGATTTGCATTACAAAATTATCGGAACTTGGGAAACTTATTCAATGTAATTATTGTAACTCTCTTCTGGTATAGGAAACACGAGCAATGCTTCAAATAGGTTTGTTTGTTTGTTTGTTTGTCATCTTATTTAATATCGATCATCTTACGTAGCTGTCTATATACAATTATGCACATAGCGAACTAATCTAAATCGATAGATTAAAAGGAAAATAAATAATACAGGTATATATATATATATTTACATGGTCTAAGGAAAGATTAATCCTCTGTCACATGCTGACAAGCATTGCATTTGCAGTTTGGGCCATCCCACTTTTTTTTATCATGTGTTTAAAACTATTCAAATTTTCGGCGGATTTTATTTCATTCGGCAGCCCATTGCATATTTGAGGTCCTAAAGATCGAAGGCTATTACATCCAAAGGTGACTTGATTTGGTCTTTAATGCTGTAAATCATTTGGATTTCGTGATGAGTAAATGGAAGATTTTATTTTGAAAATGTCATGCATGAAAGATGGGTTTATATTTTTCAGTGTCTTAAAAACTGCTAAACAAAGAACTCTCAGACGAGAAACATGCGTAGTAGTACATTAGGTACATTGATAAAAAACGGGCTCGAATTAACTTAGATATCCAGTATGTTTCGACACCGTTCATCAAAACATCAAAGGACGCATTTATTAGCGCCAAAGATTAGTCAATAAGATTGGCAATGAGAACTCTGGATTTGAAATTTGAAGATGGAATGAAATTGTCCTCGCCTTATTCCTCCTGAAATTGTAGGTTGATAAACACGTACCAATTATTCCTCTTTAATTGCTGTAAAAGTTTTAAGTTAAATTTTAGGCCAGCAGTAAGAGAAAATTACCAACTTAAAGTCTCAAGCTAACATATTTCTATGCATTTCTCCATAAAAACATTCAAACAAAGAACGTTTCTATATTACTATGTACCATTCGCAGCGGGAGAGCACTCAGGTTCATCTTGCTTCCATTTCGCATGATGCTTGCAATTCAACAATAATATTTATTATCAACAAACATTACGACAAAAGACAACGATACAACAAAGTACAAATCAACAATAATAGCAGTGAACAATTCCAATAAGGACAAATGAAGTTAACATCTTTTTTTTGTATTCATAAAATGTTACATTACATGTTACCTACTATACTTTCTAATTACTATACTACAATACAACACTACAGGTACGATACCACGTGCAGCAAAAGACAATAACTACGCCCGTGGCCATTAGCATGAAGACATGCAAATAATGAAGATTAAATAAGACAGGTACAAAGAGCTACGCATACAATACAATTAATTACTGATAAATACTGGGAACTGTTTCCCATTTGATGTAAGGCCAGCATAGGCACACGATGCCGAATGATAGGAACCCCGGACGAGAGAACACCAATTACAGCAATTTCTACAACGACTACTGGTCTCCCTCCTGAGTGCCAACCGCCCACCACACTACACAGATGCTGTTAACATCTGATTGGTATCAAAACGAGTACAGTTTCTAACACCAATTAATCGCGAGGAAATAACAATATTTCGTAAAGTCCACTCGACAAAATATAGCCTTGTTATCTCTTTCCTTCTTACTGTCCATGCTCGCATCTTTTTGCAGTTCTTTCAATCTGAACTTTCTGTTTCTTTCAGGCTGACTGATGAGAATTTTGGTAAAGCAAGGATCTTAGTTGTCATATCAATTTGTATACTTCACATCGTCACCACTAGAACGGCATTGCAATCATATTTGAATATTGCGTATGAAAGAATCAAGAAAATGCGAAGAGAAACTGGTAAAATCACCAATGTAGAATTGCAGAGCAAGGTAAGAACTCGTTTTTGGTGCAATACCGAGTGAGCCAGAAAAAAGTGTCCACTTTCGAAAATCCGTAGCACCACAAGTAGCTCATGGATTTGAATGATTCAAATTCTTGTTAAAAGCCAAAAGATCGAAGTATTTTTGTGATTTTTCACTGCAAATATAGGTAAATTCAACTTTACAAAAATTTCACGTTTTCAAATGACTGAAAAAGGGCCTATAACACTTGATCAAATCGTTAGGACTCTCCTCACACAGAACAATACTCACGGGCGTTTCACCCCCCTCAAGAGTAATAAGACATTCTCATTCTCAGATTCTCAAACGGACACTAAAAATTTTTAATTTCATGGCAATAAATGTGCAGACGATATCTCTCACCCATGAGAAATTACATTTTCTCTGTTGTTCTGAGCGAGGAGTCCTTTATGATTTGATAAAGTATTTTAGGCCTTTTTTAGTCATTTCGCAACCACTAAGTTTTTCTAAATTTGAATTTACCAATTTTTCCAGTGCTCGTAAGAAGGCGAGAAAAATCACAAAAATACTTCGATCTTTTGGCTGTCAAGCAAATATTGATTCATTCCAATCCATACAGTACTCTTGATGCTATGAATTTTCAAACTTGGGAACTTTTTTCTGGTTCGCCCGGTATTCATTGTTTTAACCACGTGAATGTATCAGTAAGGAGTGCTATATCCAAGTGTTGAGGATGCCTTTTGAGACTTACACGAGCCTTCGCGAAACCTAGTTGTTGTTGAATGAAAACTGAAATGATATATCAAAATCACTCTCTTTCCAGATGCCTGAGTGCAATGTGTTGACAAAGATTTCAACATCATTTTAGATAGTAATCAGAAACAAAATTCGGTTATGGGAAATCTAGTCTAGTTTCTCTTTCAGATGTAGTTGTAAATGAGACAGATCGAAATGAAATTCTCCTTATGAACTGAGGAACAATTTTTGACAATTCTATTCATATTAGCTCTCATATTCTTATTGAGAAGAAAGGTGCCTTTTGGCAAGAAACAGGTGCACTTTTGGAGTCATGAAAAGATTCAAAAGTTAAACGACTATTAATCAACAAATTTCTATTGCAGATTGCAAGGATATTTTTCTACTTATCAACCGTTGCTTTACAATATCTAGCACCAATGTTGTTGATATTGTTCCTGGCGCTATCATGGTTATCCATAGGTAAGCTGTCATATCATTAAAATAGCATAGGACTCAAATCTTTCAAATGTTTAAAAAGGTGGGTGTAAAATTATATGACATTTTTCTTTGAATTGAATGGCTTTAAAGGAACTTATGGTACTTTGCTATAAATCGGCCGTGGAAATATTTTGATATCTTGATTTTTTTCAAAATGGCAGCAATTTAATTATTTTCGAAAAAATTCATGGAAAATTTCGAAATAATTAAAATCATCGTCAATCCTAAACCAATGGAGGAAAAATGATATAACCTTCAAGAAAACCATAGTTTATGAAGGTGTACAATATGGTGGATGGCAAGCAGAAATCTTTAGCTTTTCTGGTTTAGGATTTAGAAATTTGATGACGTCATAGCCTCAAATTTAATAATTGCCGCCATTTTGAAACTAATCAAGATATCAATAAATTTCCACGGCAGATTTACAGTAAAATACCCCAAGTTACTTCCAAGCCATTTATTTAAAAGAAGACTGTAATAGAATTCTACACCGATCTTTTTAAAGATTTGAGCCCTATGTTCATTAAAATCATTTAAATACAGTGAGTTTTCTCGTGGCAACATTTGCTGATAGCTTTTGAGATTTATCCTCATATCTGCTTTGAACGCATGGCTTGTGTGTTTAATCGATCAATTTTAGCTAACAGTAAATGGTTTGCTGTTTGTAGCTATATACAGGGTGCCCCAGAGAAATTATTCGACGCTTTATTAAGTATTAAAAAGTAGCGATAAAATGTACAGGCTCCTGGTTAGGTAACCCTGTTCCTAAGATTTTGAATTAATTCTTGACGCCAGAATCTTGCGAATCCGCGAAGAACTCACGGAGTTACAAGCTTTTGAAGTTCAAGTTTGTGCGAAAGCTGAAACCAGACGTCCCTAACTAACTTGTTTTTCTAACTAACCAACCAACCAACCAACTAACCAACCAACCAACCAACCAACCAACCAACTAACTTGTTTTTAACTTTTTTTTCAAAAAGACGTTCCAAAATTTAGGTAATAGAAGACTGTCCAATGTTTTACCTCTCGTAGATATCAGAGCAAGCCAAATAGGACTTCAAAAGTAATTTAATTCTTGTAACCGTTGCCAAAATTTACTTTTGAATGCAAATATCCAAAAACATGGGAGACGGGGCCATTCCAAATTATGCTCAACAAGATTCCTCCAAGCATCCATAACCTTGATTCAATGTTAGAGAAAAATAGTTCATCGAAAGTGCTTTTTAAATTCCATTTGATTTGCTTTGAATAGACGAGATTATACTTTAAAAAATATATGCAATTTAAGGGCGTCTGGTTTCAGCTTTCGCACAAACTTGAACTTCAAAAGCTCGTAGCTCCATGAATATTTAACCGATTGTCTAGCTTCTTGTGTCTAGAATTAATTTGAAATCTCAGCAATATGGTTATGTTACCATGGAGCCCGAACATTATTTCATTATTTTTTAATATTTAATCAAATGCTGAACAATGTCTGGGACACCCTGTAGTTTTCTTTCTTCTTTGCAATTGGCTTTGAGCTGAAAATAGCCTCAAAGAGTTCTTCCAAGTAATTTACAAAAGGTAAAATTTGGTCATGAATTCACCCATTGAGTTTCGACAAACTATAAGCCATTTGGTAGTGGAAATGCTGACTTCGATTTGATGCAAAATGTTTCAAATTTCAAAAAATCGGTCTCACGTTCTTGATGCTTTTTTTTGGAAGCAGTTAAAGCAAAATAAAAACCAGGTGAAAAGTTCGATCAAATTTCGGCCAGTTGTTACAATTAGAATGGTGAGAATTGCATCCTTTCGTCTCCGAAATAAGCATTTCTTTCATATTTGATGCAAAGGCGAAAATAGTTTCTTCTTCTCGCTGGGGTATGCCCCTGATTGATCCCTTCCATTTTTTACACTGTAAATTGGACAAAACCTGAGCGTTTGTTGTCCTTTTTCAGGTTTTATAGGCTAAACCCAACATAGCTAAATGGCAGTTTTGCACAGAAAATAGTAATCCAAAGTATCTGCGACAATCTTGGTGATCGAAGCTTTGATGGAGGATTTGTTCTACTTTTCTAACGCCGAATAGTTCAAAGTTTTAATGAATATCAAAAGTTCCATCACATTTCATAGACATAGACAAGAAAACACTGCAATGAAACTTACGCAGAAGTTGCGATGAAACCGGCCGCCATTAAAAACCCAAGGTTTTAGTCACATGCGCGGGTCGCCCCGTACTTTTCGATTGTTTACAAAAATCTTGTACAGCCCCTTAAAGCAAATGAAACCTTCTCTGACTCACATTTTTCTGATATCTCATAGACTCAACTTCTACAGCACCGATACCAACAATCTTCAACAACACAAGCAACTCTACAGTCTTTTCAGAAGGAACTAAATATGTAATGATTCTACGTAAAGCATTTTATAGTACTGAATTATTGCAAGGACTTACTTCGTATTTCATTTGGTGGACAATGTTAACATGGTTGAGTACTTCAATATTTGGAGTTTGTTATTTAAGAACATTTAATAGGTAGCGAACTTTTGTAAGGAAGAACTGTTAAGTTTTGTTGAAGAAATGACACCCGAGCTAGGGGATTTAGGAATAATGGCAGTTTTTCGAAAATCATAAACAAGTGACTTTTTCAATGTACAGTGCGAAGAATTTAAGCTACCGATCGAGCCTGGAAATACTTCTCACTTTTGAAAATTCATAGTATCATAAGCACTGAATGAATTTAAATAATCCGAATTATACCTAAAAGCTGAAAGACTAACCACAGGTAATGGGGAAATTAGTATAAAGTAACAGGAACCTCTCTTTTTACTTTAGTATTAGAATTTAGAATTCATTTTACATATTCTGTAAAAAGGTTTGGTGGACGTCCTCTCATTTTATTTCCAAATAAACAATTTGCTTGAAAAAATCATCAACAATGGTTTTAATATCCTAGCAGGTAATAGGTAAAATAGGTAATTTGCAATAAAATTTTGATCCGTCAACTCTGTAAGCCACGGTGTCATTTTTTCACAATTAGCCCTTTGGATGATCTAATAAAAATGCTATTCTTTTTTCGTATCAAGTCATTAAATGTACTTTTAAAACTTGCTCTATATGTCAATTCTGTCGAACGAAAGGGAGACTTGTTCTCTCCAACCCAGACCTCAAATCACAAGAGCTTTGGCGAAAACGTATTTGTCATTTCCTTTGAAGCTGAACCATCAGTTTTGCTTTGACCAACGAGCAAAATAGTGATCTTCAACCGAAATGGCCCGAAATTGTAAACTTCCTGGAAATATTGTTACTTCATCCAAATACCGGGTGCCCCAAAAAAGTTCTGGCGTTTGATTGAACGCAGAGGAAAAACTATTGAATTTAGAAGTTTCTATTCATCCAAGTTACATGCTTGACATTTCAACTTACAGTTTGGC
>REGL01000187.1:229539-240814 GCA_004194395.1 Aurelia aurita complex sp. Pacific | reverse complement strand
CATTTTCAAAACTAATTCCAATACAGGATATCCCAAAATAATTATGCCCCGTTTGTGTGGCTGCTATGGTAGGGCTGTAGCCTCGATTGTCTCGGTTTTAATGGTTTTTACACAGTTGCATAGGTCAGGCTTCAACTTAGAGTTTGAGACAGAGTTTAAGTCAATCTAACAAGTGATTGCTGATTTATGGCAGAGGAAACGCAAAGTAAGTGGCCCCCCAGAAAACAAAACTTACATTTTTCTCCAGCAATACCAAAATCAATTAAAGTTCGAAAGAATGTATTCAACCGTCATATTCAGAGTTTCTCCGCATTCGTAAAAGGGTTGACAGTGTTGTCATATCTATATAAAAGCACTATTTATCCTTTTAAGAAATGCACACAAAAATTAAGAAACAAAGCCAGAACCCTTCCTTTAAAAATCTACTTAATTTTGTCAACAATTTCATATTGATACCTGAAAAAGAAATATCTCAGTAGAGTTAGCTCTTGTTGATCTACTAAAAATTCTGATAGCCGGGAACAAATTCCTGGAAAGAGCTGTGGCCTTGTAAATCAAAGAACAAAGGAAATTATACATGAAAGTAAATGAGCTTTTCTAACTTTAAATGAGAAAATGCCATATAAACTTACCGCTTTGCAATTCAATGTATGCTGATAATAAGATTGCATGTGTTGAGATGAATTCTGGCATTTTTGTGCTGACAAGCTGGTGAATAAGAGATGAATGAACATTAGATTTTCAACGTTCCAACTGCGAAATTTTTTAAGTATAAGACTATATTAGATGGAATCATAATCGAATGATACCCATTCCTATCATAGTTTTCATATGCACATACTAACTGGTTTTGTGTTGTACAGGAAAATATAAAGCCCGAGGTCTCAAAAGTACAGACCGAGCTTGTGAGGTCTGTGCAATAAGACCGAGGGCTTTATTTTTTCCTGTACAACTACAAAGCCGGTTAGTATGAGTTTTATTACCTGATAGCTTCTAATTTTATCTTACATCGCTTAGTCAAACGCATTTTGTAACTGTTATGCCGTTTGAGTTTATTGTAAATCTCACAGGCCTAAATTAGTTGCTGTGGTGAAAAAAAAATGCGTCCTTGTATCGTATTATACAAGGTTACGGGAAAACAGCGGGAAATGTGCGATTGGCCAATGGGATTGGCGGGATTCTTGTATTGCCACGTTTTTGAAACGTCAGTCAGGTAATAATCGTAAATACAACATCTAGAGCGGCTTTGTTCTTGGTTTTGTGATTACGGTTGGTTGTTTTGTAGGATTTTGCGAAGAGAAGTCTGATAAATCTTAAAGCACCAGGGCGAAAGAAGCAGACCACTAGCAAATATTTATTATAGATCACAATTTTGATAGTTACAATTGGTCATGTGTGTGATTATTGTATCAAAAACACGGTAGATACTCTACTTGGGCACAGCCGTTAATTTCCTGATTGGCCTGAGAGCAACAAGGACAGATTTTGTAAGACAGCATGAGTTGCTTTTGATTGACACCACAATTCAAAGCGATTAACGATTACAGACAAAGGAAATTCTCTCAACCAGTAATTCAAAACAAGCAAAGCCGCAAAAGTTTCTCTGAAACCCAAGTAGCTTGCTTGCTTATTGTGCATTCCAGAAATTGTTTTTAAGAGCAGACATGAGCATAGATCGAAGAAGAAGGATATATCTACACATCTGCCTCGGACATTTAATTTATTTGGTTCAAAAGCCGATTTGGAGGCGATTCTATTGTCTTATTTTTTGGGTCTAATTAAAACACTTACTGCTCAGCTCTTGAACCTAAGAAATAAAATGCCCAAGGTAGATGTGTAGATATATCCTTCTTCTTTCGATATATGCTCACGTTTGCTCTCAAAAATAATTTCTGGAACTCCTGGGTTTCAGAGAAACTTTTGCGGCTTTGTTTGTTTTGAATTAATAGTTGAGGGAATTTTTTTTCTGCAATCGCTAATCGCTTTGAATTTAGGTGTCAACAAAAGCAACTCATGATAATGTGTTACAAAATCTGTCCTTGTTCCTCAAAGCAAATACGAATTTCTGTAAAAACGTTAGTAGGTAAGATAAAAGGAAAGTATTTCAATACATACCTGCTGTAGAACGCGTTTAGCTCTGTCATATTCTCCACGAATACTACATGCACTTGCTAGGTTGACGAGAACAACTGAACGTGCTTCTTGTGCATTTGTTGGGAAAAATTCATTACCAGGCTCTACAAGCAAAACGAGGATTCCATAAATTTGGAGTTAGTGCTAAAATTAAAGTTCATTGTTGTACCTGCTACTAAATTCCACGTCATAAATTGTCTGGTACACATGTGTGTCCCCTGGTAGCGATACTGCTCATTCTGTGACAGTATCTAGTGCATCCCTTGCGAAAATTACCAGTCTTGGCCATAAAATCTTCAGAAATTTAGAGTTATGCAGCTATTATAGGGTACTGTTAATCTCCTTACAACAACATAGTCCAGAAATAAAGGGCAGCACTTTCAGTACCTGACAGAAATAAGGTGCATGGTTTTGAGAAATACTTAATAGTACCCTGGAGTACTTAAAGGCCAAAAGGTACTCTAGAGTACCTTTAGGAGTCACTCTGAAGTACCTTTTAAGGTTACTCTGAAATGCCTTTAAGAGTATTCTGAAGTACCTTTAGGGGTATTCTGAAGTACCATTCTTAGGGGCACTTCAAAGTACCCATCGATTGTCGTACTTCAAAGTACCTTTAGGGGTACCAAATATGTAATTTGCTCAAGTACCCTAAAAGGTACTTCAATAACCTCCTTATTTCTGTGAGTGTATAATGAGATTCAACTTTTTCCAATGCCTTTTGTTATCTTCAAGTAGGAATAACAATGCATCCCCCTCCTTTAAAGGAGCTCCGTCGTCAAAATGTAAACAAAACGATGATTTTTGCAGTTTTTTGAAAGGTGATATCACACAGGATTTTCGTATTTTTTTCAAAATGAAAGTTGCTGTTTGGGCATTAATCCTTGTACTTCACTAAGGAACAAACCAAACATTCATAAATCATATCTTCTACGATTGCTCGGATACAAGTGAATTTTTAACGGTCACTTTTTTGTGGCTTGGGTGAAGCCACCAAACAAACTGCAGAGAACAATAGATGAACAATGGATAATCCCTGACACGTGCGAGTTTACGGATTTGTTTACTGTTTGACGACGGAGCCCCTTTTAGTGAACAGTACCATGGAGATAATTCCTACCTGTCTTTTTGTCGGGTGAACTTGATTCTAAGGAAGTAGAAATGTCGGTTACTTTATCAGGAGCCAGCTCAGGAATTGCTTCAGAAATTTTGTCCAGTTTTATCAACGATTCAGCTGCGTATAAATGACCAAGATACCTGAAAAATAATTTCCATCCCTTAATATGTCGATTGTTTCAAGGCAGTAAGCTAATTTCAACGCGACGATCAGTGGATTCAAAACTGCTATGCAAGTACTACTCTATCATATCATATCTAAAATACCAGTCATCTTCTTTAAGAACGGCTGCTAAAAAGTCCTAGTAAACAAACAAATTTGCACGATGAAAGCAACGCACAAAAACGATTATCTTCTCAGTGCTGCATCCCTGTTTGTTGGGAATAAGAACTGGCCAAGTTGTGAGCTTCAAGGACCCCCAAAAGGCTCCAGATTGCACGCGCAGTAACGATTTCCTTAAATGACGTAATCTGCAAATTAGTTTCACCATTGGGAACAGGGGAAGAAAGCAATAACACTGATGCGCATGACATTGTGAGCCCCAACGTTGATTCGCTCACAACAAAGCTGAAACACAATGAGTCAAGACAATAGGGTCTGTACTTCGTCTCCCCAACACTTATGGGAAATTATTCTTTGATCTATATCTTTCTCATCAAAATAAAGAAAAAACTGTCACTTCGCATGAGTTAAGTAATGTCCGTCTGCATAAAAGCCAGAAAGCCAGTGGGGTGTAGAAGGAAGTCCTCGTTTATCACTTTGAATATTCCCGTGAAATTATGAAGATTAACAATTACCGGTAAGGCGAATAATATCAAAGAAGCAAGGTTTTTTCTGGAAAAAACAAATATTGGTTGAATTTTAAAATGTTACCAATTTGATGTTCTCACCCTACGACATAGTCATAATATCATTTCCCTGCCTGTTCTAGCACACAAAGAACATAAATTTCACAACTCGAAGAATTGATGAACCCCGGTGGTGAAAAGAAAAATGTTTTGACTCACTTGTATGCTCCAGGTAGCATTGGTTGTGAAAGTAATTCCCGTGCATAATCTAATGATCTGACAAAGTCACCAAGTCCAAGGCATACATAAGCATGGCAGGCAATGATCGATAATCTGAAATGAATAAACAACAAATAAATAAACAATAAACAACAACAAAATACCGGCTGTAGTATCTGAAACATCGTTTTTCTTGTTTGTCTTTGTTTTTCAACTCATTTTGATTGGATTGTTACCTAGCTGTACATATTTATATAATATATACAACTAATCTAAATATAGCATACAAACGAATAAATCAAGAAATAATGAAATTAATAGATAAGTTAAATATTCAAGACATATATGGACAAGATTTACAGGATATTATTGAATTGACAGGCGTTACACTTACAGTTAGGGCCATCCAATTGTTTGATCATATTCTTGAAACTGTTTAAGTTCTCGGCTGATTTTAATTAATTTGGCAAACCATTCCATATCTGAGGTCCCATGACTCTAAGGCTCATTAAGCCTGTACAGCTCGTTAAGATCAATGACACAGCTGTACTTTGGGTCCTCCAGTATAATGGGCTTAACATCCTGTTGATGTTGCTCTTTTTTAGGGATTGTGTATTTATTCAAAGTAATATCACAATAATGGTGAAGTGAAGAGCCAGTCCATTGTATCATATCATGGAAATTAAATTTCATTGTTGGCTTTTACGAACAACGTGAAAAAAGTTAAAAATAAGATAAAATTTAAAGTAAATGAACGGAGACATAGCGACATGATCTAAACATAGCACAAAAGAACGGCAGACGCCACTTATGTTTCTATTGTTTTCATCAATCGAGAACATCAAATACAATAGGTTATATTTAGACTAACCCAGTCCCCCTAGCTAAGTTGCTTTTAACTCCGTTGATTTACTTTAAGAAAAATCAGCATCAAATCATTACCTCATCTTGTGTAGCTCTTGGATCGAAATTGGTTCTCCAGGTATATCCTTCGCTAAATGTGCACCTAACGCAAATGATTTCCTAAGACGGGATGCAAAAGATACATCTACAGCAATTTGGAAGTGTAGCGAAATGAGTCGTAGTTGAAGCGGTATCAGTTCAGTCAAAGAGCGACATTACGACCATGTATTAAGTCTATACGAATATGATCAAATTTGACAAGCATTTTATGTTGACTGATAAATATATGGTTTATATGAGTAATATTAATAAATAATACCGAATTTCTCAACAAGATAACAACTTCAACAATTATGAAATCGCTGTTGTTAAAAATGTTTGTCCTGCATGACAACATGTATGCCTTGTGCATCAGTTTATCAAATGATGTTGATCAATTCTTTGTCAAACAGAATAGCCTAAGGGAGTTAAGTATCTCCATAATATTGCGAACTATGAACCTTGAAACGACAGCACAGGCGCAATGTTTTTGAGCGGTGGAGACCCTGGAGGGGGAACAGTAGCGTAGGCAGTTGTTGTCGGTGGTATTTTCTCGGCCGGGGTTCAGCATTATCGCCTATGCTAGCCTGACCTCCAGTGTGAAAAGGATCCTAGTACATATCCGTATTTAATAGTTTATATCTAGCTCTTTGTAACTGTATATTTGATAGTAGTTAGTTGCATGATGTTTTTTATGGAATGGCCAGGGAGTTTTCATTGTCTTTGGTCCCCCTGGCATCGTCCTCGTAATGTTGTACAGTAGCTCATATGTAGTGTCTTAGGTACCTTCTTTATGTAAACGTTTTAATTGAATATATACAAAAAAAGTATCTCCATGCTCCCTTTGTCAAACGAACTAGAATACAAAATGCTTTGTACAAAATAAGAACAAAAGTACCAAAGACTCACTCTGTGTATTTTTCTGGGCCTTGTGCATCTTGCATGAAAGCAGCCAACTGGCTGAATGCAGCCTCAATATCTGGAGAACTTGGTAATAATCTCATTGCATTAGACAAACAAATATTGCCAAATTCTATCGTGGGAGCAGGCATTGCTGATGATTGACTTTCATGTCTAAGACAAGAAGTGAGAGTAAAAGAATGACATACTCACAACAATCAGTTAAATTATGAGCTACTTTCCACCGCAGAAGGCTTGGGACCACAGCTACGCGCTAAATTCCCTGTTGAAAAGGATCAGTTTCCACATAATAGCATTCAATTTGTAAGACTTATGAAGGATTCTCATCTGTAATGTTACCGTCAACAAAAAGCTCATTATTGAACTTTGTTATTGACATGTGTTATTGACATGTGATTTTCAAATTTCTTTCGTTCGTCTGGTAATAAAAGTGGCCTGTTTTTATCGTTAATTTGTTCTGCGCACAGACCGAACTGATGAGTGTGCGACGAAACGCGTTTTTGGTTATTCAATGTTGTTCTTTATTGCAGTTACTGGTGAGTTACTAACTTACTTATTTTCTTTCANTTCTGGGCCTTGTGCATCTTGCATGAAAGCAGCCAACTGGCTGAATGCAGCCTCAATATCTGGAGAACTTGGTAATAATCTCATTGCATTAGACAAACAAATATTGCCAAATTCTATCGTGGGAGCAGGCATTGCTGATGATTGACTTTCATGTCTAAGACAAGAAGTGAGAGTAAAAGAATGACATACTCACAACAATCAGTTAAATTATGAGCTACTTTCCACCGCAGAAGGCTTGGGACCACAGCTACGCGCTAAATTCCCTGTTGAAAAGGATCAGTTTCCACATAATAGCATTCAATTTGTAAGACTTATGAAGGATTCTCATCTGTAATGTTACCGTCAACAAAAAGCTCATTATTGAACTTTGTTATTGACATGTGTTATTGACATGTGATTTTCAAATTTCTTTCGTTCGTCTGGTAATAAAAGTGGCCTGTTTTTATCGTTAATTTGTTCTGCGCACAGACCGAACTGATGAGTGTGCGACGAAACGCGTTTTTGGTTATTCAATGTTGTTCTTTATTGCAGTTACTGGTGAGTTACTAACTTACTTATTTTCTTTCAGGTTTTAAAATCAATTCGCTTTTCTCTTGCAGGATTTGACAGTTTTTTTCTCTCTTGCTACAGGTTTATTGTTCTTTTACAGGAGTGAACAGTCTTCTTTCTACAGATCTCAGTGTTTTGTTGCGTTTATGGGTTTAATATGATGAGTCCGTTATTCAAGGCTATTTTCAAATTTTGTACCACGAATCATTTGTTTAAAACGTTCATTTTAGATTAAAAAATAAGACCAGTTCAAATACCAAGGCATTGTATCAAACGTTATTTCGTTGGTCTGAAACAAGGAAAAGAGGCTCTCTGAGCATATCCGAGTGTTACAAAGCAACAGTTCCATATTACTTGAAATGCTGAAATAAACAATTTGCAGGCATAAAGGAGCGTAGAGTGCTCTGGTTTGATATTTTGGTGCCTGATGAGACCCGATAAAGACATAGCTGAGTCTTTGCAAAAAGCAAAATTCATGGCCTAAGGATAGCAATAGGTTCTTCTTTGTAGCAATCCTTATGAAAAAAGCAATTCTGTTTGCTAACTGGGATCCATTCGCGATGATCTGTAGTGATAAATGGCTCCCTTTAGTCAACCTATATCACAGGGCATGACGGTCGCAGGAAATCTTCAATCATAATGTCCTGCAGGATCTATTTCTCAAAATCAATCTTGCTTCGTGTATCAAGCTCTGTTTTCTCATTTCTCGAAATGAAAATAGCTTATAAAATCAAGCAAGTTACCTAACATAAATTGTATCTAATGCACAATTTTTATGAATATAGTATACAACAAATATAAGAGAGGTGCAGAACTTGATTTTTGCTCGTGCCTTTTAGAAATCATAGATGATTTTGTTCATGGCTTTCCAACCTAATCGGCTCCAACCTTCAAAGAATTTACTGTCCAAAATGTCTCATTCGCATTTACAGAAAAACCAGTTAGCCGTTTAAAAAAGCTCAATATTTTCACTTTTGTTTTTTTGCAGGAAATTTAGGCATGATCTTTGTCTGGTCGCAGGAAGGGCAATATTTTTTCATGCCCTGCTATATCAAACTCATGTAACTAGTCGACAAAAACTAAATGCCAGTGACAAAAAATTAGTTAGAAATGTTGAATTTATAACAACTACTCGTAAAACTAGATTTACGTACCTGTGAACTTTATTTACGTCATGTATGGGCGACAAGACGATCTTACGATGCACGCCCGTTCCAATTACCCCTCGTACATAATTACTCTTCTTTGCTGGGCTTCGTATGATGTCTCTTTGAAACTAAGAAAATAGTGGATTGTACAAAAATTCAGGGTCAAAGACAGTTGATGTTCTTCAACTTTGAAAAACCAAACAAAATTACAGATTCATTTATCTTGCTTGTGCCAAACTATGGAACATACCAAATAACTAACAAAAGTATCCGCAGTTTGTGAAATTGTGATGCAGAAGTGTAAAAATGACTTGAGAAATTGCAACTTCATTGCTTGACTAAGGCCTAGTTTAAACATCGTAATTTTGCCATGTTGAATCGAACTGCATTAAAAACGGCAGAATCTGCAGTGTTTAAAATTCTGATTTAAGCATCGCCTGTTGCCGTGTAGGATTGAAAATAAAATGGTTAAAATGCCCATTTTTCAAAATGCACAAGCGCAGTGGTTGATCATATTGACAAAATTTTGAGAATTTTTTCATATTTTACAATGCATTATCTTAAATTTCAAACAGCAGAATTCGTTCTGTCGCATATGACCCGATAATGAAATGCCCCTCCCCCTCCAGAGGAAAGTAGAAAGCTGCTTACCTGCTGATGCACCATGATGCAAGACTCAGCTAGCCTCAACCAGAACCTTGGATAACATTCAAAAAGATCATGTGATTCCATCAGACAATCGAATGCTGCCACTGGCTTGCGAGCAAATAGTAATTGTACTCCCATGTTGTATAAGATCTCACTCCTCTTGTTCATTGCAAGGGTCTGTAATGGCCTTCCAGACAACTGATGATCTAGTGAATAGGTACAGAGAATAATACATAAAAATGATGATAATAATCTTCCATCTTTATATTCAAACATAATAATAATAATAAATGGAAAAATTGAAAAATATCAAGATTTAGCCAGGGAGCTAAGAAAGATTTGGAACAAACGAGTGAAAGTCATTCCTATCATAATTGGAGCTTTAGGAACAACTCCAAAACTGTTAAGAAAGAGACTGGAGGACATTGGCATCGAAACAAAGATAGTGGAATTGCAGAAGAGTGCCATCTTGTATTCTGCAAGGATCCTCAGGAAAGTTCTTGAGATTTGAGGAGACTTGTTGTCACCGAACCTCAAGAAAAATGAACTCTACTGACATAGACAGTATGCGATATGACGATAATAATAACAATAATAACAGTAGCTTGGTCACTACTCGCAGGGCTGTNACGAGTGAAAGTCATTCCTATCATAATTGGAGCTTTAGGAACAACTCCAAAACTGTTAAGAAAGAGACTGGAGGACATTGGCATCGAAACAAAGATAGTGGAATTGCAGAAGAGTGCCATCTTGTATTCTGCAAGGATCCTCAGGAAAGTTCTTGAGATTTGAGGAGACTTGTTGTCACCGAACCTCAAGAAAAATGAACTCTACTGACATAGACAGTATGCGATATGACGATAATAATAACAATAATAACAGTAGCTTGGTCACTACTCGCAGGGCTGTTGCGGTTTAATCCTAGAGATCAACTTGGATCAGGAGTTGCAGGTTGTGAAGAACAATAATAATAATAATCTTTCACATATAAATAGGATAATTTGTTCAGTGAGTGAAATTGATGTTATCAATAAAAGACCAAAACAGTACGAACTCTTACAGGGTGAAGTAAGGGTAAGTAAGGGTAATTAAGAGATTGCATACTCTCTTGGGTACCTGACGTGTCGGGAAACTGCTGAGATCGACTGGCTCAGGAGATGAAATCATAGCAAAAAATGCAAATTCTGAAAACCACAGAAATCCGACAGCAAAGTAGTCATCAGGAAAAATTTGGTCTTCTGAGGGTCATAGCTCCATCATTTTTGAACGGATTTTTACGGGAATGGCAGCAAATTTTATTTGAACATCTGAAGAGCAACATCATATCAAAATTTGGCGAGAATGTTATGTCCTTTTGTTGCAATCTTTAGGCAAATGAGGCACAATTTTTTGGGACACCCTGAATGTTTACAAAAACGAAAACCCTGAATGTTCTCCTATCTGAATGTTCTCCTGAATGAATGTTCTCCTATCTGAATGTTCTCCTACCTGAATGTTCTCCTGGGACACCCTGAATGTTCTCCTATCTCACTCAACTCAGGGTTGGTCTCAGTAAACTAAACTTTCACAAATTCAAGCACAATTTTAGGGATACCATAAATCCAATGTGCCCTACGAACGATGGTATTGAGGATACGGAACACTTTTTGTTGCTTTGCCCTTCCCTTGCAGTAACACGCAGAGATCTTCTCGCTGGAGTTTTTGATTTGCTGCGACCATATGGATACACCAATGTCCAAAATAATGTTCTACTGCAGATTTTATTGTTTGGTGATAAAAATTTCCCAGACGAACTTAACAAAAATATACTCCTTCTGACTCTAAAATTTATCCACAAATCTGGTCGATTCGGTTAGAAAATTCCAAAAAAACTCCGTTATAAGTCACTTCATCACAGCCACAATGTTACATGTCCCATTTTAGTTTATTTTGTTTTTGTTCTTGATTTTCTTTAGTTAAGTCATGTATTTTTAAATGTCTATCTCAAATTAGATGCCATGCAATATTTGCGATAATGCCTTATTTACCATCCAAACAAAAATCAACCTGATCGCAGTTCTTTCTCATGGCATGTAATTTGAGACAGACCATAGTAGTTTTAGCTCAATGTCTAAGTGGCCTCGGGGTAGTCACAGCCTTTTGCTCCTCGGGGTATCGTTCCTGTAGTATTGTATAGTAATTTTGTAGGTAGTGTAAGTAACATATATATTGTAATCTTTTAGTGGATATATAAAAAAAAAAAAAAA
>REGL01000187.1:217159-228659 GCA_004194395.1 Aurelia aurita complex sp. Pacific | reverse complement strand
GGGCACAGATCAGATAATTTTAAGAGACTTCCAGTACTGGCCCAAATTCTTAGTTTCTTAATTTATAAGAAAAGTACGTGTAATAGAGCACTATTGATGACCATGGTTTAAAAATCTATTGCACCAATTTCAAGATGAGAAAAATGGCTTCAACTGTTTTAAAAACCTTGCTCAAAACACAATGTCTTTGAGTCTGTCTTTGAGTCCATGAGTTCTTAAGTACGCGATCCTCAACATATACAGTACAGTAACAGTGAATAAAGTCTCGCTTGCTTTTTGGTAGTTTCTGTGCATGTCCTGAAGCTGCTCTCTGGTCAGTCTTCCTGGCCTAAAAATAAAATTCAGTTTCAATTTGAGTCTGCTTTTCACTGAATTTCGAGGGCATTAAAGGAATTGAGTCCATATAAATAGCTGAGCGTTAACGCTATGCTGACAAACTGCTGATGGCCCTTTGTTATCGCACAATAGTGCAAAAGTCATTAGCATTGGAAACCAAAGGCTTCTTAATCCTTACATTATCCTCGGGAATTTCTTTGGTTTAATTTCAATAGCGATTAAATCACAACTTTTGTTTTCTGACTGAAAAGAAGTTGATATTGGTCACGAGCGTGCTATTTATGCGGACTCAATGCCTTTAATGTTTCAATGCAACACTGAAAAGGATGTCAGTTTACAACTTTAGCAAGAGTTTGTAGAAAAGATTTGACGAAACAAAAGTTCATAAACTAAACCCGTTACTCCTACGTGTATATCCTCTATATCCTCTTCCATGTCAGAACTGATAAAAGCATGCTATTATGATTGACCAGAGAATAAATTCCGAAGCTTCAACGACATGGAACCACAAAGGAATGGTGGGTGTTGCATACAATATTTGCTGTTCATATTCATACGGCAATTAGGCACATGTTTTCAAACTTCAACTTTACCTTCAAAATAGAGATAAAGGGAATTTCGAGATCAAGGAAACCGTTTTTTCTGACAGCCCTCTAAATCTAACCATGGATAAAGCTCAGTTGAAACGTCGGTTTTGTTTTTAGATCTGTGCATCGTGAAATTGTTGTGTATCAAGAGACAAGATACCGAGGCCAACTCTCGTTCTTCAAAAGCGCGATAATAGGATATTTGGTTGCAAAAATGGTTACCTGAAGGATCGGAGCTCTTCACCAACAAATGCTTTGATTAATTGCAGGGATCATCATTGATATAAGTTGCTTCAATTTCCCTTTCATTCGAGAGTTCTCCGCTTCCCACTTTGCTTCGGTGCTGTGTATAGGCGCCTGGCCAGGTATAATAAGCAACGCAAGGCCGGAATCTGTCCTTCATTTTCACCACTTCCAGACGACAAGTTTAGCTTGCTAAGTCAAATTCATGATCACTGATTAATACTGCTTTCCACCTTCAGTCGCAAAAACGTAAGCAAGTGCCTGTAAACCCGACTAGAAAGCGAGCTTCATGAAGAGCCTTGCAGTGCGTCCATTGCGATCACTGGAGCAACCTTTGTTCTTTCAATGAGGCCTTTGAGAATTGACAAACCTATAACGTCACAGGAGTCTGGTACGCAACGGTCTGACCGCGTTCTGGTTGGACCACTTTTTGACAAAAATTTCGCACTTTTGGAGCTTTGTATCTCCAAAATTATAAGGCCGATGAAAAAACCGATTGCACCATTAAAACGAGGATGAAAGGTTCTATTAAAATAGAAAATAAAAAATTTCGTTTCATATGCACTTTAAACCTCCCACTCATATCAAATGCTAGAGGCTACCAAAGATTTTCCATTTATTTCGCTAGACAACTTTGCCTGTTAATTTTGGTATGGCTTGGGATAAAAAGTGAGTCACATTTGTACATTTGACTTGTAAAATTGCATTTTGATTCCGCAAAATATGGGGTAAAAGAACTGAAAAGATATCATTAATATCCTCCTCATTTGAAATTGTGAATAAACCTCCCCTCTCTAATTAGTTACCTCTCTTTCCAAAATTAACAAAAGCTCTCTAGGGGCTCAATAGAGCTTTTACGGTACTTTCAGTTGTCTTTGTATCGAAGAACAAGAAGCGTGCTCTCAAATGATGAAATCATTAGACAATGATGATCATAGTTATCAGTTCCAATCTAACAATTTTAAAGGCAGTCTGTCCCTGCTTGGACTTGCTCCAAGTCTCGCTCTTGATCAATAAATACGGGAGGGGAAAGGAGGAAAGAGGGTAGAACACGGGGAAAGGAAGAAAGAAAGGGAAGAGAAAGGGCCTCCCCCCTTTCCTCCTTCCCCCTCCCGTATTTATTGATCAAGAGCGAGACTTGGAGCAAGTCCAGTCCCTGCTATTCTAAGTTTTTTAACTGGAGCTAAATTCATGCATCATTGAGTCCTTTTGATCTCGTTTTCTTTCGATAAAGCAAATGAGCGCACATTCTTGAAATGGTCTATACAGCAGAATCCTTTATCGATTTCATCTCCATTTTATCTAGGGTACAGAATGACTTTAGACAATTCTCTACGAATATCACCAGCATTCTCCTATTTAAATGAGCCAATGAACAATATTACCACCTTGAAAAAATTATTTTCCTTTTCCCTCTCGCCAATAATTTTGACCACATAACATTCAAGATTAGCGAATCTAAGTATCACTTGTATTTACAAAGACCTTGATTTGAATTTCACTACTTTTAAACAAAATACCGGGTGAGTCAGAAAAAAGAATACCCACTTGGAAGGCCACTGCTCCGTGAATATCAAAGCAATAATATTGAAAAATGTCTTGTTTCATTGCCAATATGTTCAATTAGGTTCAGCAATTTACCCGGCCTTAATCGGCCATTCCTTCCCGTCAAATGGGTGATTTTCTGCAGAAAGCCCCTTTCAAAAACCTGCAAGAACGAATGACAACAATGAACAGATTTTCCTTCCTAAAATTAATGACATTTACATAAATTCGTATATTTTTTCCTCTTGGGAGAATGGAATCCCCTTGAATAGGTCATCGACACCAGGGGGAGGACTTGTTCATCCTCTCCCAAGAGGATAGCATGTGCTAAACCGTCCTTAAGTCATTGCTGTAAGGCCATTGTAAGGCAGAAATGTAAGGGAAATTTGTTCATAATTTTGGGCACTTTTTGAAGGATTTTTGAAAAGGCATTCTCGAGAAAATCTCACACAATGTCAGAATGGAGTGGCCGATTTCAGTCAGGTAAATTTTATGGTAGATTTGAACATTTCTACCATTACACTATACATTTGTCGATACCACTGTCTTGATATCCAGGGAGCTGCGACCTTTCAAACGGGGATTCTTTTTTCTGACTCACCCGGTATATACTTACATTTCCATTCATGTTCAGAGCAGATTTGATTTCACGTTTACACTCTTTCAAGGACTTCCGTAACAAAAATAGCCTTGCTTTTGCCTGTAGACAAAAATAATTCCTGTAGCACTACAAATCATTCGCTCATACTCAAATTTTGAATATAACGATAACCAGAGGAAAACAAGAATATTTTCGACTTTGCTATCATTATTGATATAACTGTAGCTTTAACTGTGATGATAATGGAAAGCTATCGGGTGACCTAAATAAGTGAAAATTTGCGAAAATCATTGAAGCAGGTCTTGAAATTCTTTATGTGTATTCGTGTCACGAATCAAATTAATCTTAGACACACTGCAAAGTCTTGAAATTGCGTTTAACAAATGGGAATTAGTGTTGTTAGAAGTCATCTGGCTTTGAAGTATCCTCCAAAATCACAGGAAGTTATTTTCATTTTGAATCTTCACTCTGTAATATCACAGGTAGCAGCGTATGATAGTAAAATTGGTAAAAATATTTATCATATACAACCTTATTATATTCCATATCGTTTTTCTCTGTTTTGATGATGTTCCTTGTGTCTCTCCATCAAAATATTAGGCCTATCAGTCGACCCAGTCCCCAAAGAGCATTTTTAAACCAATTTAAACCTATGTTCTCCTGTACATCTGAAGCTTATTGTTGTTACATGGATGCTTGTCAAGATCTTTGTTAAGTTTTCTGAAAATGCATCTTAAGTACAGTAGCAGGTAAAGGCTAATTTCCAGTCAGTGGAATTTTCCGAGCGGGCGGAATTCTAGACAATAAAAGGTCGCTCAGCCGTAACTTTCTATTCAAGTCTAGAGCGACATTTTCCTCTCGCATACAATAGAAATTCCGCCCGCTCGGAAAATTCCACAGACTGGAAATCAGCCTTAAGACAGGAAGAGGGCTACAATTCTAAATGTTTCAAAAAGAACAAGGTTGTATACATAAGAACTCAAACTGTTAAATGGGCTCAGTTGCCAAACTGTAAACAAATCTGTAGACACCGCACTTGTCCATTGTTCTCCACTGTTTTCTGCAGTTTGTGTGGTGGCTTCACGCAAGCCACCAAAAAAGCTCGCTAAAAATCCACTTATACCCAAGCAACCGTAAAAGATACGAGCGTTTGTTTTTTTCCTCTGTAAAGTACGAAAATGTATCTTCAAAATGATCCTTTCATTTGCGAAAAAACAGGTAAATGTCTGTGTGATATTGCCCATCAAAAAACTTCAAAATCACCGTTTTGACCCAAATTTGGAGACGGAGCCCCTTTAATAACTCACCATATATAACAGCATTTTATATTCTTCTGGAATTTCCTTAGTGTTATTAGATTCACTGACCGAATGAGTGTGTCCATTATCACCTTGCTTGCCATCGTTTGACTGCAAATGACTGAATGTTTTTGGTGCAAAGAGAACATCCTCTACGAACTTCAGCATTCCATGTGCTTGGTCAAGCTATGTAAAAGGGAGAAAAAATTAAGCCACACTTTGGCTGGAATAAAATTTGAGTTGAAAGTACGAGTAGAATTTTGCAAAAGATTGTCACAAATGATTGAATGTTTTTGGTGCAAAGAGAAAATCCTCTACAAACTTCAGCATTCCATGTGGTTGGTTAAGCTATGTAAAAGGGAGAAAAACTAAGCCACATTTTGGCTGGAATCAAATTTGAGTTGAAAGTACGAGTAGAATTTTTGCAAAAGATTGTCACAAATGAGTGAATGTTTTTGGTGCAAAGAGAACATCCTCTACAAACTTCAGCATTCCATGTGCTTGGTCAAGCTATGTAAAAGGGAGAAAAGATTAAGCCACATTTTGGCGGGAATAAAATTTGAGTTGAAAGTACGAGTAGAATTTTTGCACAAGATTGTCACAGTTTCGAATTTTTTTGCAAAAGATTGTCACAGCTTCGTAAGACCAGCATATTATTCTAAAAAGTTCTCCTAGACCTGTTTGTTCTCAAGAAAAATGCTAATGTTTTCAAATATTGCAAGCTTCTTCGAAAAAGAGATACACCCGTTGACATGGAAGGAGGTGTGGATACCAATATCGAAGTGAGAGTATGTAGCAGAGAAGACTCCTGACATTGTTTCATTGAGCAAGTGATGAAATTTAGAACAAAGTTATACAAAGTTACCTTGTACGTTGTCAGGTATAATTCCACAAGAAAAAAGCAAACTTTTACAGCCAGAGAGTCATCTGAAACAAGAAAGTAAGTATACATTAAAGAGCTCATAGATTTGATGATATCCGACTAAATTTGGACAGAGAAACAGATAAGAGATATACCGAGTGTCCCTAAAAAATGTATACGGATTTGGTTGAATCGAGCGATGTGAATTTAGCTTCAATCAATGTCTAATAGCTCTAAGAATGTTCCTCGATATTTAACTTTAACATAGGTACCTCGTTTGTTGGTATTGGTGCTGTGAGAGCAGACATGTTAATCTTGAGAGCTCAAATTTACCTCTTCCTGCAAACCAGAGCTTTAGCCTTTTGGCCTAAGCAAATTATTAAGGCACATCGTATAAATAAACGATATCCTTGATAAATTTTGAACAATATTAGATATTGTGTTATTCTGTTTTCCAGAAGTCACCCCCAAGTGACCCATTAGGCAGTTTCTTAACTTTTCATTAATTTCGGTTCTTAATTTTGATGTGCTTCAGGAACTTGCTTAGGCCAACGGGCCAAAGCTCTGGTTTGCAGGTGGACGCAAAAATCTGAGCTTTCAAGATTGATACGCGTATTTTTGCTCTCAAAGCACCAATACCAACAAACGAGGTATCAATGTTCAAGTTAACTATCGAGGAACATTTTTAGAGTAATTAGCCATGGATAAAAGCTAAATTCACATCACTGGAGTCAACTAAACATGTAAACTTTTTTTGGGACACCCGGTATTAAAGAAGAGATGTAAAGAAGAGATCGAAAAGATCTTTTTCTAAATGAAAGCAAAATAAAACAAGAACTTTAAAGAATGCAGACAGTTTCTGTAGTTTTTAAAAAGTACATTGAAATCCATATGAAATCTGCACTTTCTGGTTGCACTATATTACGTTGTTGTTCCTATGGAAATGGATAGTTCGTTTTGTGGAGCAAAATGGGTGGATACAAAAAGAACAACGAGGAAGCATATTATAGTTCACAAGACAAAAACTGTACCAGAACATCATGCTGCCTATAAACAGTAAAGTATAATTCTAAAATAAAAACGAATCAAAGCTTACCAAGTGGCTCAATGATCTTGAAAAGTCTTTCAAGAATATTGATTGCTGCTTTTGGTTGTTTTAACTACGAAGGGAGAGAAAAATTATTCAGCATGTAGAATTCTTTGTCTCCTTCAGCATATTTAGGAGTATATTTTACTCTATTTTTGACTTTTGAATTAGTCAGTACAATCATAAACATAGGGCTTTGAAAGGAAGGTGCCAAGGCTCCGGCCAATGACAGGAGCTTGGCCGGAGCTGGGCCAGAGGCACAGGCCAGAGCTACAGGATGGAGCCACGGACCGGAGCCTTGGCCCTTTTTGCATTTTATCGCCAGCACCGGCCATTCGATAGACAAATGTGAAAATATAAGATATCTTTCAAGAACTGCTAGAACAAAATTTGGTGTTGATATCTAGTGTGGTATATCATTAATAAGCTTTAGCTCCAAATAGACCTTTGTTTCCTACCATTAACATTGATTCCGGCCAATACCCTTGTTTTATTTGCTTTCACCTACTCTGATCGGGCTCTGGCCAAGCTCCAGCCATTGGCGGGAGCCTCCGCACCTTCTTGTTTTGAATCAATTTATTAATTTTAACAAAGATACACGTTTGAATATTTCAAAAATTAAATGGAAAGCCAAGATGAAGCTATTGGCACCAAATAAGGAATTGAAATAGTACTGTACCTGAAATTTCGTTTTCCAGAAAAGAAAGAAGAGTTATTATACCGTTTTGTCAGCTCCTGAATAAGTTCTGGGATATTCTAATATGTTATGTATGTATGTTAAAATTTGCCACAAAAGTAAAGATTTACAAAGTTTAAAATATAATTAAAAAGATACAATACAATTTACACAAAACAGCGTTGATCAATACAAGTTAAAATCACCCCTAATTAAAGTGGTAGGGATAGCATTAAAAGGTTGAGTTGACCTTATTTCCATAATGGTTCCCCTAGATGTGAATAATAATAAAGAATGCAAACTTTTAAATATGAGAGCATTCTTCTTTTTGCTATCTTCAAACAGTCTGCAACATTCAGATCCCATCAAAATAGTAGCCTGTAAACAGCGCAAAAAGTCCAAAACAAATTATTTTCAAAATTTCATTTCATTTTAATGGTCTGATTTCAGGCTAACAAAATATCAATATCATGATGAAATTTTTATGCCTACTTACATGAAAATGCAAAATTCCTTCATTGAACAACAGGAAACAGCGACCAATATTTTCAAGTTCATCATTGCTACTTGAAGAAGTTGGGGTAAGCTAGAGAAACGAAAAAGGATTAATGTAGTAAATTAAATAAAGGGTGTCCCAAGATTGCTCAATGATTGCTCAAATATCTAAATGTCAAAAAAACATCCAGACGAAGATAGTTATAAACTCATAGAGGTAAAAACTTGAAAAGATGTTTTCTTTTTCTACTGTCCATTTCTACCAAAGGTACAGTAGTTTTAGGACACTGAGAAGATAAGATTATCAACACAGGCGTAGGATACAGGGGCCTGGGGGCATAAATCGGCCACAATCTGGCAGAAATCCACCTTAAGTCAGGCAGACTTTTTGTAACCAATGGACTTTTTGTACGGCGCCCCCAAGATTTTATCTTCCCCTACCCTCATGCTCATAAAGTATTGTCCTGGTCCTTCCTCTTTATGTGACCACCACACCTTGTGATTCTTTCAGCCTGGAGTTACCAAGAGTTGATGACTTGCCTCAGTCTATGGAGCAGGTTCATCAGGGAGGGGAATTGAACCACCAACCTTCCGACTGGTAGTCAAGCACGCTACCAGTGAGTGATTCTTGCTAGGTAGATCAAAATGGAAAAGAAACCCAGATTCCTCAATATCTAACAGAGATCCCAAGTGGATGGTTCAATGATACAGTATATCCTCCTGATACAGTGCACTGTATCCTCCTCCTCCATCAATTACAAAAATTCAAAGGAGTGAACAAGAGTGACTGGCGTATTAATCAGATGATTTCATTCCCCCAAGAGGATATCAGATGCTAAAGCCTGCTGAAGTCATTGCTGAAGGATAAAAACATTAGGGAACTTGCTCATGATCTTAGCATGCTTTTTAAGGTTTCTTGTAGGAGCTTTCTCCAGAAAATCCCTTGTAAAATCTGAATGGAGTGGCTAATTTCAGCCAGGAAAAATTGTAAAAATATTTCAACATGTTGACTGTTCAATCAAACATTGCAAAATATTGCATCATTTCCTTATATATTCAGGGAGCATTAGCTTTTCAAGCACCAGGCCCTTTTTTGTCTCATCAGGTATAAATCTTTAAATCAAGACTTTTGAAGAAATGAAAAATATTCTTAAAAAAATTCTTATGAATTCTTAGGCGAGAAAACCATGAATCTGCCAAATGCCTGTTCTGTAGTTATTGCACAGAGCAGCACAGCATTTATTATCTTTCCCCAAACAGTCTCTAAAATCTGAATATTAAAAGTTTGAAACAAGACCATCTGCTCCCCACATAGTCCTAAAGTATTACTCGAGTATCAAATGTTGTTTCAATGGATGACTTTAGTATCTTACCTGCTTCTTAGCAAGGGACAACTGTTTCCTCAGTTCATCTGTCTTACAACAATTTGATTGATAAAATTCTGCAATGATTTTGTTCAAAGATATTCTTGCATCAGTTGGCTTTAGTTCATGCAGTCTTTTCAAATGATGCAAGCAGTCATCAAATTTGGAATTCCTGAAATCATTTAATGCTTGGGTTGCGAGCTGTTGCTCTTGCTCACTAACGGAAGAGCTCTCCTTCCCTTGCTCAGATATCATTTTTACACTGTGAGAAAAAGAAAATGATCAATGATTGTTTTCATATGAAATGAGGCAAAGGTACTAATGAGGACAGTGTTGTAGTCCATTGACTTTCCAGCCAGAAGTGTCAAACCTTAAAGTGCAGAATACAATGGCAGCTTTTACACATACGTTTTGGAACAAGGGTCTTCCATACGTTGAACTTTTTTGATTTGAAAAAAGATATGAAAATCACAAAAAGGTAACAAACAGATATCTAGATGTGATGGCCTCTGGCTTGGCTGCTACCCACACGGCACCCATACTGATAGGTTTGCAAAGTGTGCACGGAATATGCGCCCTTGGCTATCGTTTTAAAAACACAAACTCTATTGTTCTTGTTTTGTTTTACTTGAAATTGTGCGTAGAAGATCTTCCACGCGCACAACATTAAAAGCAGTCTGGCATCCTGGTTGGAAAACTTTCATTCACTCGCAATTGTGCAATTCTGTCATACTCACTGCTTGCATCCACATTTAACCGGTTCTCGCATGCAACAACAAAAGATATATTGTTAATTATGCATATCTCATAGCTTTTCAAAGTCTACACTCGCAGCTCCCACTTTCACAATTATTTCACTTGCTACAACGCGTAGCAGGCCCAATCATGCCAGGTTGGAAAACATGCGTGATTTGGCCTACGTGTAGTAGCGAATGAAATAAATTTGAAGGTGCAAGCTGCGAGAGTGGACTTTAAAAAGCTGCGAGAAAAGCAAAATTAACAATAGATCTTTTGTTCTCGCATGTGAGAACATGTTATGCTGCGAGCAGCAAGTTTGACAGAGTTTCATAGCTGCAAGTGAATGCAAGTTTTCCAACCTGGAAATCAGGCATGTTTTCCCCCTGGTCTGGCACGTTACTACACGTAGTCATATGAGAAGATGACACGAGCAGAAAAGGAGTGGAGAGGGGATATTTTTTGGCAGTAAAGAATAAAGTCAGCTTTGAAGTTGCATGATCGAGAAGATTATCTACAAACACATTTTAAAACCATTACACAAAAGTGCTGACCCAGCCTTCCTTCCCTTCTTTTTCTCGTGAAACTGAAAGCTCGTGACAAAATTGCACAAAAATTGGCTGTCTGTGCTGTGTGCTCTGCTTTTTGTGCAGAGACAAAAACAAAAACCATACTTACAGATTTAAACATTGAACATCCCTGAAAATATTCTTCGGAAAGGGCTTAATCAGGCTTTGTAGCTTATTTCATACTCTCTCCTTATTCTCTTCTTTTGGAAAAAGCCTCTTTCTCTCTTTCTTGCTTCTTCGTTTCTTCTTCTTCGTTGTCTAGGCCAATTTGCCTCGTTTTCACTTTATCATCCCATCAGCCAATGCGCTTTTCCCGTCAGCCACTGCGTGTACTCTTCTAGTTCCGCTTCCACGAAAACACAGTTGCGTTTCAGTTGCGTCTTTTGAAGTTTGTATACTGCTGGCTGGCTGATTTGAAATCGCGTTCGCGTCATTGCAAGCACGATCTTTGGCAGCAAAGACTTCATAAGGTATGTACTATTCGTTTATCAAATAATCTTATCGCTTTTGTGGCAAAGGACAACGCCAAAAAATCCAATGAAAAAGCATATATCGGCCAGGGCAGGGCCTAAACAACGTAACATGACGCAAACTGGCAGACCTAGTCTATACTTTTTTTGCGGCATTTACATTACAACCCATTAATTTAGCGATAGTCAGGGCCTCTTTTAACATACAAACTGGGGGGGCAAAAGCCCCCCAGTCCTCATGCTTGCCCCCCAGTTACAAGTTTTTACAATGTTTTGCCCCCCAGTAGATGGTCCCTTTTTTCTTTTTGCTGTGTTTGGCCTTTGAACTTTTCACTGTGAAAGCGAAAGGTGTAACCCAAAAGCAATAAATATGCTAATGTTTCTGTATGTATTATTGGACAAGCCTCTCTTTGCTCCATTTGATTTAGACAGGAGGCTGCTGCTATGACAGTATTACAAGCATTATCCAAATGGCCAGATCAAGATATATGGTCTTCACGGTAATTTTTGCAAAAAAAGGCCTAATGCTGCAAGGATGAGGCTCTAAAGAGAGCAGAAAATATAAAATGATGCAGCGAAATGTCGTAAGATTAAAGAGTTCTTCTCCGTGGATAACTCATCACAAGCAGAGC
>REGL01000187.1:203260-215894 GCA_004194395.1 Aurelia aurita complex sp. Pacific | reverse complement strand
TTTTTTTTATAAGAAACTGGTTTATAAGAAACTAGTACTACGATGACCAAAAAATTAAGAAACTCTAGTACTACGCTCAAGAACAGTTAAGAAACTCTAAAACTTTATTTCTTTGTGTCTCTCTTATTCTATGTCTTTCTAACAAAGGTACATTCGTCTTTTCTTGACTTTTAACTGCAAAATTGGTAAATTTTTGCCTTGATGTGCATGGCTTCTTCTTGATGACAATGTCAATGCAAAATGGAAGCCCTTTCTCGAGAAGAAGGCTCAACTTCGAACAATACCGCAATTTTAGGCCCAAAAAATAAGAAACTGATTAAGAAACTTTTACTGCTAAAACACCAAAATTTTCATGCAAAATTAAGAAACTTTTAGTACTAAGTGCTGATCCAAGTTTCTTATAAAAAAAAAACGTGTATTTGACAACTTTGACACATGCTGTTTCATTGCATAGCTAAAGAAGGAAAGGGTCTGTGGGTATTTCTTTAGCCTGTTTATAGCAGCTATGAGACATAGCTGTCTATTCCCTTTATATTGCCTTTTTCAGGTTGAAGCAATTTTGACACAAAAATTGAATTTGTTTAGTAAAGCATACTTTAGTCTTTAGCTTCTCATTTGCATTAGTGATGTGATTGAAGATGGAAAGGAAAAAAAGCGAGTTCCCAAAAATTTTCTTGACCTTGTTAATTTGCTTCCTAAAGAAAATGAAACCATATCAATGATGGATTTAATATTGTGTGAAATATGTGATCTTCATTATTTCTTGAAAAAAGATATATATGTATGTTTATTGGCAAGAGAATTGAGATTACACCACATTTCATTTTCTGATGAAATGTGGTATTGCCACATTTGCTGAGAGTTAAGTTAAGGATTGGGCTTTGAAATGCTCATTTGAATTTTGGCTGTTCACTGATTCATTTGACAAAAGTTTGCTAGATTAATGTGAACAAAGAAAGTGAATTTGCTGAAATGACATTTGCATTTTTAGTCATTTTAGCACCTCCCTGTTAAAAGGTCTATTCTCCCTGTAGGGTGATTTCTGATGCAACTCCTGACAAAATTTTGACATCGTTGAGATCTTTACAAATAGTATTATCTTATACGCAATTTTGTTCTTATTTCTTCTAGCCACAGACAGAAGCTAAAGGAGAGTTAGATTATCAGCAGAGACATGGAATATAAATGGTTGATTTTCCTTGTGCTATCCGTTCACATTTACTGTGAGTTTCAATTGATTTTTGAATAATTCACTTTATATGTGTGCACTGTATAATTGTACTGTTATTTTACTGTTGTTAGAAATATAATCAGGACTTATTTCCATTTGCATCAGATTCATATACTGTATCTTGGCACAAATATTATCTGCAGAAAATTCCGTAATGAATAAGAGATCCATCAAATCATAAATTGTGTATTGAGAGCAACCATCTGAAACTTGTTGCTATCAACTGAGCATTGTCAGAGAAGCAAGAAATTCCAGTTAAAATGTACAGTATATGGGGTGTCCGAAAAAAATGCTCCCATTTGAAAAAAATCACCAAAATTTGATCACACTGCTGATCTTCAAATTTATTTTTTGTCAATAAGATCAAGGATCAAATTATTTTATTTTCCTAGATATAACTGATCTTGTAATTAGTTTACAATTTGCAAATTTAGCTCTTTAGGGCTGCTTGGTTTTGAATTATACCAAGGGTGTTAGGACACAGACGTTTTGATTACATATTTATTTACCTTGTTTGATTCTTGCCTTGTTTTCTTGCCTTGTTTTCTTCTCTGTTTCGTCTTCAACTGATGTGTGCAACTGAACATAGGTTTAGGCCCAAACACCCCTAGTTATTTGAATATATCTCCCTTGTATTCCTGTGTCTTAGTGTGCCTTCGCAGCAGAAAAGTTTCAAACAGCAAAGCCAGAATAGAAGATTGTCCTATGGCTGTGCGGTTTGAAACCTTTCTTCTGCGAAGGCGCACTAAGACACAGGAATACAAGGGAGAGATATTCAAATAACTCAAGGCGTTTGGGCCTAAACCCATGTTCAGTTGCACACATCAGTTGATGAGGAAACAGAGAAGAAAACAAGACAAGAAAACAAGACAAGGATCAAAACAAGGTAAATAAATATGTGATCAAAACATCCGTGCCCTAAGACCCTTGATCTTACTGCAAAAAAGCACTGATGATTACCAGATCAATTGTTTGTGTATGTTAAGCTTTTGGTTTGATGATGAATGAAAGGAAGAAACAGACACTATCATTGGAGGCATCATAGGATGATATATAATCTGAAAAATTCTACTCTTAGGCAAGATTGAATGTTGTTAAAAATGTTAGTTCCTTCTGCCCAGTACACAGTAGCTTCATCACGAAAAAACCTTCATTTTTTTAGTATCATCTAATGATGCCATTAAAATCTACTATTTTCGGGCTGCATTGCTGCAGGTGGCAAGACGGCACCTGGAAAGCCAACAGCAAAGACAGCTACCACTGCAAAGTTTGAAACTACAAAAAACGTGACAAAGACCAATGGAACAGCTACGACTGCCAATCCTAAAACAACAGCCAATCCTAAAACAACACCCAATCCTAAAACAACAGCCAAAGTGACGACCCCTACGAAGGGAACGTCTACAACTGCCAAACCCAAAACAGAGGCCAATTCCACTACAAAAGCACATACGACTGGAAAATCATCAAACTCTACAACAGTTGGACCAACGAAGATTGTACCTACTACTTCATCGGGAAATACATCTTCATTGTCACCAAAACCCTCGTCTTCTAGCCCAATTGCACCTTCATCTCATCCTGCAACAGTTACTCCCTCTGGAAATTCAACAAATCCATCGACTCATTTCCATCCATCACCAACATCGAAGTCAACAAAACCGAAGCCTAGCTCTAGTGCTGCTCCACAAAAAGGTTAGTTTTATTCAGTGGCATGGTCACAGGGTCGAATATCAGCTCGGAGGGGGGGGGGGGGGGGGGCTCCCGCCCCTGTTNGGGGGGGGGGGGTGGAGGAGGATCTCGACCCTGTATCTAACGGCAGAATTTGAAAACGAAACTCTAAGGAACTCCAAAAGGCCGAATTTGAAAACGGCGTCTTGTGAACCATAAAAGACGATGAAGTCTAAATTTTTTGAACGCTTTCGAAATGAGGCCAGTCGATTCTTTAGGCCTGGGCTGGGCACAGGGCACATTTCTACATTATAACTGTCACATTACAGCCCTGAAGAAGTCCTGCATGGCAGGACGAAATATTGGCAAAAAATAAATTCATCGTATTCGCTGTTGTTTTTTGTCGTATTGCGGTGTTTCTGCCTTTAACATTTCTTTGTCGTCAAAATTCAGCCTCTTTGTTAGAGGGGTTCTAAAGAGACTTGGGGACTCTGGGGAGGAATCAGTTGTGGTAGCAACTGCTGTCGCTGTGGTTCTCTCGTCCGGGGTTCCTGTTGTTCGGCATAATGCGCCTATGCTGGCCTGACATCCAATGTGAAACAGATTCTTGTATTTATCATTAATTAATCGTACTCGCAGCTTTTGTAGTTGTTAACTTAATTTTTAATCTATCTGCATGTCTTTATGTTAATGGCCACAGGGATAGTCATTGTCTTTTGCTACCTGTGGTGTCGTCCCTGTAGTGTCGTCCCTGTAGTGTTGTATAATCGTACAGTAATTAGCAAAGTATATTAGATGTAGATGTAACATGTATTGTAACATTTTAGATGAATAAAAAAAAAGAGACTGGTACCTTAGAATTTCCCTTCGTTTTCAAGTGATGCCGTTTACGGTGTGAACACAAGCAAAAATTTTTGGTACCGTGACATGTTTTTACCGTTTTCAAGATGTGTGGGCACGGCATCATGTGAACGTAGCTTCAGATTAAATTCAGAATACTATGGTGAAATAACAGGATTAATTTTGTCTCTACAGTGGTGTACAAATGTGGTACTCAATGCAAGTCTTTGAGAAAGCGCCTCTGGGCTGCTGGAGTGTTTGCAGTTCTCTTTGCCATAACGACGCTGATCTTCACCATTTTGCTGTTCAGGCAATGCCGTGCGTCCAAAGACTACAACGACCCAGCATTATCAAGGCTCATCTAAATCTAAATGCCATGGCTCTATGGTTTCAGCATTTCGAAAGACAATTTGTTAGCACTTTTTGCAACAACTTTCAAGACATTATGATTGCACTGTGAGGACAGATTAATTTTTAACAACACAAAAAAGTGCGTTATTGGCAACTTGTTAACAATTTAAGCCGCTTCCCGCGTTTTCATACAGTTTTGGCCGTATTTTATTTAACGTTATTTCTTTCGTTTGTTATTGCTTAGTTGTTGGTTGATAATCGTGTCAAATTCGGTTGCTTATTAATCTTCGTATTTAATATACCAGGTGTCCCAAAATGATGTATTATTGTTTGATTGCTTACATGTCCATAACCAATGAGGCGATTTTCAAAAAACTTTGTTTTATTTGATTGCTTAAAGGCCAAATTGTATTTTAAGATGTTAGTTGTGGTTTTACCACGGCGTTTTCATGTTGAAAAGAAGATTGATAAACCTGCCCGAATTCAAGCCTTAGATGGCATGAGAAAGAAACGGCCTATTTTTCCAGTCAATATTTTAGATGTGATACAAAAGGATGAACTCCTATTCATATTCTCAGAACTCAATATTAACTGAATTCGTATTCTCTGAACGACCTATATTCTTTGAACGACATATAAGTTCCGCCTTTTGCATCACATCTAAAATATTGACTGGGAAAGTAGGCCGTTTCTTTTCATGCCACATAAGGCTTGAATTTGAGCAGGTTTATCGATCTTCTTTTCGACATGAAGACATAGGCCTAAACCACAACTAACATCCTCGAACACAATTTAGCCTTTTGGCAATCAGATAAAATAAAGTTTTGAAAATCGGTTCATCGGCTATGGACATATAAGCAATCAAACGATAATACATCATTTTGGGACACCCGGTAGACATATCGCATAGTGGTATGCTATGTACATCAAGCAAACAATTTTGAAGAGCACATGGGAGATTTGGGTTGTTAGTGTCTTCATTAGATCAGGATTCTACCCTCGTGTTTTTCAGGAAGATAGGAAAATTTGAAGTATTTGGCAAAAATATCCTTTTTAAGATTACTAGAAGCAAACGATGCACTATGTATGCGTTCCTTGCAGTTAGCTGGTGACCGATCACTGCAGACTGCCTTTGGTCTGCGAAATTGGGATGGAATAAAAAGGATTGCAATGGAACTTCACAACAGTGCAAGTAGTTTTGTGATGTATTATACAATGAAGATGGGATTATTAATCTATTGGCGTACTAAAATGGTTACAAAGTGGAATGGTGCCACACTTAATTTCGTTTGAGTTCCGAGTAGGCCTCTGTTTATATTTTCTTCCCATTTTCACAAGAATTTGCTTGGGCTGGATCATACTTGGTGACAGTAGTGGAGATATGGGGGGACCGGGGTACCAGCCCCCCACTCCAGACTCCACTTCTCTCTGAGATTGGTAAAGTAGTTACATCCTAAATTCTGAGGTCAAATAAAGGCGTGTCTTAGCAATAAAAGTGGCGTTTCCCAAGGACAAAATGGTGTGGTCGTTAGAATTTTCCCGGAGCCCCCTATTTTTATTTGCCATTCCCAGTTCTTGGCGGCTAATGCTGCGCCTGTTGGGTGAAATTAGAAGTGATGTAGAAGAGTTCGATGCATAGATTAAAAATTTACATAGATTAGCTTATAGATGTATCATAAGATGAGGCTGGTGTTAGTATGGTGTACTAGCTATGAGGTCTTATAGAGTTCACACCTAAAGTTGTATCACATTTTATTACTTTTATCTTCGCCAATACGTTGCTTTCATTCAGTTAATTCGTTCATTTTATTCAGTCATTTTATCCAAGTGTGTTTTACGCTATCAGTCCTGCGGAACACGGCTAAGTGCCCATTATAGGTTCCAAATCTTTAAAAAGGCTGGTGCAAAATTCAGTGACCTATTTCTTTGAACTGAATGACTCCAAAGAAACTTTAAATAATTCTCTATAATTCTACCGTTGGAATTTTCTGAAATCTTCAATAGTTTCAGAAGTAGAGCAAGCAAAAGTCTGTCACTCATCTGGTTTATGATTTAGACATTTGATGACGTCACATCCTCAAATGAGTTGAAATGTAAGATATGCTGTAATTTCCAAAAATATTCAAATTTCTGAAAAGTCCAACGGTAGAATTATAGATAAGTATCTAAAGTTTCTTTCAAGCCATTCAATCAGAAGAAATAGGTTATTGAATTTTACACCCGCCTTTTTACGCCGAGATAAAGATTTGGAACCTATGCTCCCATTATGAGGCTGGAAATTGAAACGAGATAAAGCTACAGATTAAACAAAGCCCATTGAAAAAATATAACAATTACCGTGTAACCGTGCAATTAGACATGCCCAAAGTCTATTTTCGTCAACAAATTGTAATTTACTTTCAGATAGATAAGTAAAACTGACGAAATAGACTTGACTCTTATTACAACTGACGAAATAGACTGGGGGCAAGTCTACCGTGTGATAAACTAATTCAACTAACATTGTTTGCACCCATTTCATTGTTTGCAGCTTCGCTAAAGCGCGTGGAATATCGTTCTATAGAAATATTCTGTGATGCAAGACTTTATGATACAATGTCAAAGTTCACTATTTGTTGTTAGAAGCGGAGAGACTGTGCAGAGAAAAATAGGACCGAGGAAAGTTTTTGCAATTAACCCACAACTGGTTGTTCCTTAAAAAAGTTGCTAAAGTAGAAAAGACAAACGAAGTCAAACCGGTGTCTGAGTCATGGGTAAGTGCATTATTTAGCTGAAGAATTTTACCTTAACTTTTTAAGTGCAATGGAATGAGTTTTAAACGGGGAAAAGCTGTGGCCTACATGATGTCTCTACCAGAAATCATTAGAAATTGCCTCCAATTTGAGATATGATAGCAGTGAATGAGTTTGGGTTATTGCTCAGGTCAGTATGCATAATCGCTGAAATTCTTATCTGTCTATCTCATTTGAGCGATTTCTATAGATATTCCAACGAAGGTCAATATTCTTCGACCGGAAAATGAACGCAGCTCCGGCCCCAAACAAGCTATGCGCCTAAACATGAAAACAACTCTGGACGGACATCCCCACACCTGATTTATCAAAAAAATTGCAAATAACTGAAGTAATTTAGCATCCATTTCAGTTTTTGTGAGGGTACTGGAAAATTCACCTCAAACGACCGATTTTGTCTCCAGGGGCTAGAAAGCGGTGAGCTCATTGGCTGTCAAGCATGAAATTGGATGATTTCCGTATGCTCTGGCAACCAGTAAGGATTTGAGCCTTATCTTGAGCTAAGAGTTTAGTTCACCACAAATAGAAGCGGCGTTTCTCGAAAGAATAATGTTCATATTGGCATTGAGACGGACCATTCGTAAAAACATAAACAGTAGGCCTAAATATGGCCTTTTCAGACGAGTATGACAAATCTTCTCAACATTGCTGAAGCATTTTGAGCGAATGAACAAGGGCAGATTTTGTAATACAATAGCAACAGTTGCGTTTGATTGACACCTCAATTCAAAGCGATTAGCGACTGCAGACAAAGGAAATTCTCTCAACCATGAATTCAAAACAAACAGAGCCGAAAAAGTTTGTCTAAAACCCAAGTAGCTAGCGCGCTTGTTGTGCATTCCAGAAATTGTTCTTAAGAGCAAACATGAGCATATATCGAGAGAAGAAGGATCTATCTACACATCTACCCCGGGCATTTTATTTCTTTGGCTCAGAAGCCGATTGGGAGGCAATTCAATTCTCTTATTCTTTTGGGTATAATTAAAATACTTACTGCTCAGCTTCTGAACCAAAGAAATAAAATGCCTCCGGTAGATGTGTAGATATATCCTTCTTCCTTCGATATATGCTCTTGTTTGTCCTTAAAAATAGTTTCTGGAATGCACAACGAGCGAGCTAGCTACCTGGGTTTCAGAGAAACTTTTGCGGCTTTGTTTGTTTTGAATTACTGGTTGAGAAAATTTCCTTTGTCTGTGATCGCTAATCGCTTTGAATTTCGGTGTCAATCAAAACCGATACGTGCTATTACCAAATATGTCCTTGTTCTTGTTAAGCGAACGAGGGCCAGTAAATTTCAGTACGAGTCTTTCAATAGTCTGAGTCTTACAATAACACGATATACATTCTTATTACTTTGATCTTACATTAATTTTACATCTAATTCCTACAACTACAGATACAGCTACATAAAAACAGCCTACTCGAGCCTAATAACATACAGTTTCAGAGAATCTTCCTTGGTATGAACTGAAGTTACATTCTCGTTTTCAAATCCCCATGAACTAACCAAAGGGTTGTCAACAATAGCCTGACCAAAAGGTGTCCAACATAACATGTAAATTCGGATTGCATGTGACCATCGGTGTGCGCCTTTGAATAGTAATACATGACACGTCCCTTTGCATTGCATTACTCAGCACTACGTTCTCCCCTATCTACATGCTGATAAAATACCCGATGTGGCTAATCCCTACACCAAATATGAGTTTGAGCGCTGCGTATGAAAGCATCTATTATACGTTTCTTGGTTCTGTTCGTGTACTCACTTACTTTATTTCTTTTTACGTCCAGTTGAAAGCCTGAGTTCTCTTTCGTTCTCCCATGTTCGTTTGTCAACTCGCTGCAAGAATTCTTGCCTGCTCAAGTAACTAAGAGAAGAATGAAAGGCGATATGAATCTTGACTAATACAAGTTTTACACCATGATTTGGAGTTGTGATGGAAGTCGTTCAAGTATTATTGTTCTGACTTTCTACTTAAAATCGTATACAGTGAAAACCGCGTAGAAAAACTTATATATCAATTTGCGAGCTCGGTCTTCGGAGGTTCTTGCCGCATTCAACATCTTTGATAATTGCTTGGGGTACGTGGAGTTATCGTGCATTATTTCACTTGTCCTAACACTGGATTGTCTTGGAAATGGATTTCTGTAGTATTCAAAGTAGTGCTTCCGGTTCTCAAATACGACAATATAAAGAAAATGGTTTTGGCTGTAAGGTTTAAAGGTGAAAGGTTCATTACTGTATTGTACTGTGCTGTAATGTACGTAATGTACTGTAATGTACTGTACTGTACTGTACTATATCGACAGTTTTAATGCTATTCAATAAAGTACATTTTCTCCGTCTTTTCTTATGTATGTGCACTGTATGTTTGAAATTGCTATACCACTTCTTGCATCCTTTGGTCAATGTTAATTTGGATTTTCTCAGAGCAGCATGTCCAAACCTGTCAGGCATATTACTAAATTCAAGATTGCAATTTCAACTAATTCATTACCAGCAATTTTATTTGCCTTGATTGCAATTGTTTGCCTTGTGGAGAGGCTTTCCATACAGAACATTCTTACTTCTTCAGTGAGGATATAGAAACCCTTTCCACAAAATAAGATCTATCTTTATAAAATGTACATTAAGTATTTAGCTACAGTACTACCCCGCCACTAAGAAACTGACTTATAAGAAGCTGCAGCCTGCCAGATGGCACCATGGTCATTGTCAACATTTCGTTTGATATAACATTTATATGATATTTATTAGAAATCAAACAGCCTGGTTTTACAAAATGAGTTTCTTAGTGGCTGGGTAATACTGTATCAACAGGGTGTTCAGAAAAAACGCAACCCAACTGTATTCGAGATTGTTCAGGAAATAATGATGTTTGAATCAATTTGACGCATGCCATCGGAAAGTACAATATATCTTCTTCCAATGATATCCAGGTTGGGCATATTAATTGAAATTTTCAACACTTAACTTACATTTTTGTAAGTATGGCCTATTGTAGATGCGGGAAAGTGATAGGACATTTATATAAACTTAAATGATAATAATTCCATTAATGTATACAAACCCATACCATTAGAAAGAAGAAAGATTGGACTTTCAGACGGTATATATTACATCTTCTACCTAGTAGGTGAAGTGAAGTGAAGGTGAAGTTGCGTTTTTCAGCGCCAAGCGCTGGGATCGCAGAAATAGAGCCGATCTAATCGAACCCACTCCGCCTGACTGTTCTGGCTGCAAAGTCAGAGGATTACACTACTGCGCCACAACACCTTCAAGATACAGGAAAGAAGAGTTAATTTTTCAAGCATTTGAAAAACGTCCAATGGTTGGCTTACCCATCTTTGCTGCTCGTTCTAAGTTCATCTTCGATGCCTTGATCTTTTTTGTACGATTCCCAATCATGTTTTGACTTCTCCTACAAAAAGCATCGCATCGACTATCAGCTTCGTTGTATGCACACACAAATAGAAAGAACAAAGGTGCATAAGAACAGTATAAGGTATGCAAGGGTGGTGAGACCTACAATATTCTACCAAAATTCTGCCAAATATTTGTAAATGTCTTCCACCCCCTCCCCAGCAAGAATAAATGACCTGTCCCTCAGAACCCAAAAATAAAATCTGTCCTACTAACTCCAGTTTGACAAATCAGTAATCACCAACATTTTATTACAAGGCCAATCTTCAAATGACAGCTGCATTATCGCAAATCTCACATGACATTAGACTCTTTTTACGTAAAATAAAGAATGCCGTTTAACAAATAAAACTGATCAACAGATCAACTTACCAACGTGCTCATTTTAGGTTTTTTGCCAATTGCACCCAGAACATTGCCGAGGCCACCAGGTCGTTTCTTGCTGAAAAGGAAAACAAATTTTCCGTACAACATCTTATTCGTTCTTATATCCCACCTGGTTATCGAATGGGGCTTTCTTATTGGTTGATCCACCAATCACCAAGGCATTTGATTGGTTGAAATCTAACCTGGTTCAGAAAAAGCTGGTTTAACTGCGTCAGTGTGAAAGCGGTTTAAGTTATGCAATAAAAACGCGGCTTTGAGGCCTTTAGGTTGTAAATCTTTAGGTTTATAAATCCATAGACACCAAAGCTAAAGATGGCGGCAGGGAACTTGTTACCAAGATCCATTGCGTTCTAATACACCTTTTCAATTAACGGCCTCATTTTAGAAATTTTGAAAATTTCTTCCTACGAAACTTTTGTCCACGAATTTGGATTCAGCAGCCAAAGTTTAATCCAGATGCAAATTTTCATAATCCTACTGTTTGCGATTTTGATCTTATGACGATAAGAAGTTTGAAAATCTACAAGGGATTTGACCGTGAAAACTGATCGGGGTGTAACTTATCCTCTCAGTCATTATTTACAATCAAATCCCTTAAACATTTTCAACTTTATTTTGGTCATAAAATCAAAATTGTGAGCACTGGAATTATGAAAATTAACAACCAGATTAAAATTTAGGTGCTGAATCTAAATCTGATGTCAGAAATTTCATATGAAGCAATTTGGAGAAATTTTGAAAATGTCCAAAATGAGGCCGCCTAGTTGAAAAGGTGTATTAAGAATTGTTAAAGGTTCTATAAGAATTTGAACATGGGACACAATTCACGTTGGTAGAAGCGCTGTCGTATTTTCGATCGATATATTGTGAGCTGAGAAGATGAAAGAACTTTACTCAAACTAGGGATTGTTACTAAGATTAGTTGATGCACCTCTTGTCAAAATGTACAAGCGATCATGTGAGAAAAATGAGTTACGATATGTTTCATTTATTGGAGATGGAGACTCCTCAACCTACAAGACTGTCTCCTCTTCAAAGCCTTATGGTGATGGAGTTGAAATAGTAAAGAAAGATTGCGTTGGTCACGTACAAAAGAGACTGGGTACCAGATTTAGAAAGTTAAAGACAAAATTACCCTTCTTGCCGCCATATTTTGTAGAATTTTCTGTTAGACTTATCACTTCAGTACATTCATGGGGTAAGAATTCAATAGAGACTAGCGAAGAGTGTTGAGCAACAACTTCCCCTAACAATGTTTTATGGGCCATAAACGAGGCCTCGTATCCAAATTGTAAAAAAAAATCTGTGAACAGCATTGTTTTAGGCACGTGTCCATTTTATTTGCAGTTTGTTTGGTGGCTACACCCAAGCCATCAAAAAGTAACCATCAAAATCCATTTGTATCCGAGCAATCATAAGAGATCTGAATATTTGGTTTGTTCCACTGTGAAGTGCAAAGATTTATCTTCAATATAATGCTTTCATCTTGGAAACGAGACGAAAACTTTATGTGATACAGAAAATCCCCGCATATAAGAACCTACTTTTTCGACAGCCAGGCTGAAATAGGTTCTTATTTTGAAGGTACTAAGACTAATTTCAGGTATAAAGGTTCTTATCTAAAGATTACCTTGCGTAGGCCCTTTAGAATCCTCACCAAAGATGATCAGCCCTGTTATTTGTTTTGGCAAAATTATCATGTACCTTAAAACCAATTCTAAGCTTACAAACAGCAGGAGAGGAGATTTAAACCTTAACAGCCAACTGGGACAACAGTGAACTTAAAGAGCCACTGCTGACATAAGTGCTTTGCGCGCTTAGAAAATTGAAAGGAGGTAAACACCAATGGCGAAGAAGAACAATGTTTTGTTTGCGCTTATTATCGTTTATTGTTTTATATTTCCGTCATTGCTGAAAACAAGAGAGGAACATTTCACA
>REGL01000187.1:175859-189345 GCA_004194395.1 Aurelia aurita complex sp. Pacific | reverse complement strand
CCCCCCGATTATTATTATATTGAACCATTTCCAACTTCCCCGATTATTCTCACCCCCCCGTTTATTCGGTACTTGAGAGTAAAGAAAAATGCCTTGCTTGCTTTGCCTGTCGGAAGTTGAATATGCACGCAGCCAGGGCACGAAAACATATTTTTCTTCCTGCGACCGGAGAGAAATCATACTTGAATTTCCTGTAAGCATAGAAGAATTACAGCGTCCAGCTTTCTTGTAAAGAAATCAAGTTTCAAAGGTTCAAAATGATGGTCTTTTTAAATTCCCATGTCCATTCCATACTCTTTGTCAAATATTGGATCTGAGATAGATTTGATCCCAAACACAGAAAATATTATGATTGGGTTCAGTTAATTTCTTTACTGATCGTACATTTGCTGTTATACTGCAAATATAACTGGTTATTGAGAAGCAATCCAGATTGATCAGTTAATTTTGCTTGAATTCTTATGTTGCCCTTTTTTGTTTTTTACCAAAGATGAGCATCAGAGCATCAATGAACAGGATATATTTGAGAAATTTCCTGCAGGAAATTATGAATGGAATATTTCCTGCGACCGCCCGGTCACATGGTCGGGTGGGTTTTCATGCCCTGCACGCAGCATCCAGAAGGGATTGTACAATGTTGGATTCTTTATAGAAATAAGGTTGTTTTGCAGTCCTATCACATTATTGGGAACTTAGCCATTATCGATTCTCAAGGTAATCGCCTGTTTTAATAATTTCTTGGGAAACCCTTCATAAGGGCAAATTATTGATGTTTGTGGCAAAGAAAAAGCCATTGAAGTTGGAGAAATATCGACTGTTCGAACAGAAAGTAAAGTATCGAACATTACAATGAATGTGTTCACCGTGCGTTTCAGTTGATTTTTTCAGATGTTTGATATTTTATTTGATAGAATAATTTCTGATGTATGTTATTTGACTTGAAGGTACATCCAAAAACATCGATTGAAGATCAGGATGAGTTGTCGTCATTGCTTCAAGTGCCATTAGTGGTAAGTGCATTGCATTACCACAGGAAGATTTTCGAAATTATGAAGTGGGGAACGTCTTTCTGGCGCTTGACCACTTTTTACATTGCAGAATTCTATCCAGCTTGTATTATGTGTCGAAACATGACCAGAAGCGAGAGCAAATTCTTGTAAAAGGAGTAGAAAGTGTATGTAAACGAAGGGATCTTCTCGTAGGCGTATCTAAGGCTGCATTCAGGCTTTTCTATCTCCATGAAGCCATCATATTCGGAAAAGATCCATATTATGCCCCCTTAAACGTTTGGAATCCCCTACGCCCATGGATCATTTTGATATCTTCTTGCTTTCTTCTGTAGGCTGGTACAGTAAATAGAGGAAGTGACGTCATCGGAGCTGGCATGGTAGTCAATGATTGGTGTGCGTTTTGTGGACTGGACACTACAAGTACTGAATTACAAGTCATAGAAAGTATCTTCAAATTAGGGGATAATCAACCATCAGCCATTGGCACGACGATGAGAGCATCGCTTATTGAAAGGTACGGTTAATACCGTGTGGTTGAGAAAAAACGCCAACTATTTGAATGGCTCCTGCTCCCAAACCATATAGGCAATAAAGTTTTGCAATATCTGATTGCAAAGCCAATATGTTCAGTCATTTTTAGAATTTTTCCAGGCTGAAATCGGTCACTCCGTTCAGATTTTACAAGGTATTTGCTTGATAAAGTCCCTTCGAGAAACCAATAAAAAACGTGCTATAATTGCGAGCGAATTTCCTTGATATCTTACGTTACAGCAATTACTTGAACAAGCACGTGCTATCCTCTCAAGAGGATGCAAAGGTCTCCCCCAAAGTATGATTAACTTATTCAGGGGGATTCCATTCTCCCAAGAGGACAAAATACATGAATCCACGTAAGTGTCATTATTGTTAGGAAGAAGGAAAACGAAGGAAGTCGTGCGCTTTGTTTTCACTCGTTTTTGCAGGTATTCGAAAGGGACTTCCTGCAGAGAACATCTCCCATATCCACGGGAAGGAATGACCGATTAAAGCCGGGTAAATTACTGAATCTAATTGAACATATCGGGAACGAAACGAGACAGTTTTCAGTGTTATTGCTTTGATATTCAGGGAGCAGTATTTTTTCAAGTGTCGGGCGTTTTTTAATCATCCAGCAGGTTTTATAAATGGCTTAATTTCAATTGAACACGCTGCGAATTGTGCCGTGGTCTTTAGTGAGTAAAACAACTTTTTGGCGTGTGTTGAGATATACCGGGTTTTCCAAAAAAGTAAACAGATTGGTTGGGCCCAGCGATGACAATTTAGCTTAAATCTATGTCGTCTGGTCATTTTTAAAACATTCCTTGAAAATATGTACCTTGTTTGTTGATATTGGTGTTTTGAGAGTTGACTTATTAATCTTGAAAGCTCAAATTTGAATCCACCGCCAAACCAGAGCTTTAGCATTTTTTGCATAAGCAAATTCCCGAAGCACATTAAAATTAAAAATTGGTATCAAAGAAAAGGTAGAAAGCTGCACATTAGATGAGTTAGCAAATATGATACAATATGATTGAACTTTTGTCCAAATTGTATCAAGGCTCTTGTTCATTTGGTTCTGATGGTTCTGAAGCTGAAGTTAGATAGAATTTGTCCAAGTTTCTGATCCTTTTTCTAGAATTTTCACAAAGATCTTTCAAGCAGTAGGTCCAACAATTTAGAATGAATGCCCGATTTGATAGTGCAATTTAGTGCAAGTGCAATTTCGAATTTCGTAAAACAAATGAGGATAAGTCGTCATTTTAATGACAAATTTTTTAACGACAGAATTGTCTTATTCATACAGACCGGGGACGGTCTGGCTGCATTATGTAGGCCCGATCATTTGTTGGTATTTAGGGCTCCAAAAGGACATCATTGGGTATTATCATGAAAAGAACCCTGAGGGCGAGAGGCCAACCGAGCAAACACCCGGTGCGCACGATCAGCCAGTCTGCCTCTGATACGCACTTAGTTTTGAAACAATTTTGTTCCTTCAATTTAGTATGACGTAAAGATCGAGAAGAAACAGTATATCGAGATAACAACTGGTAACCAAGAAAATAAAACACTATGAAGCAGGCAGGAAAGACGCCAAACACATGTGCCGGTATAATATGATTTTTAGCATGAAACAAAACTTTTATAGCAACATTCATGAAGTACTTGTCATGCAGTTGGAAGTCTTTCAGTCACTCTGTAAAATGATTACCTTGGCTCAGTTTGCACTATACCCGATAGCTATCGTCATTTTGGTGTAAACTTGGCCTCATTGGAAAATGATGTCACTACTTTGTGTCATCTAGTGTGATAAACTATGTTTATGTCATTAAACGATGTCTAAAACGTATTTGTTACCTCATCGTTGGAATTAAACGTCTTTAGAAATTAAGATGAATTCGATATATTCAACTTAGTCTATGTGATTTAAAGGTACTACTAAAGTAACTTTGACCATCAACATGAATATCAAAAAGTCATGCTCATTTCTCGTAGTAAAGTAGTTAAAAAGTTACTGTGTACACATACAAGGACAGCATTGGACTTGCAACAAGTCTTCCTTTTCGTTCTTAGTAGCTAGCTCCACTGCGCAGCGCGAGGGAGAAGAGGAGGAGGGAAGCATTTCCTTTCCTCCTCCTCTTCCCCCTCGCGCTGCGCGCTCGTTGCGCCTTTGGCGCGGGTCAGTGGAGCTAGCTACTAAGAACGAAAAGGAAGACTTGTTGCAAGTCCACGACAGCATATACTCAACCTGTTGACATCCATCAAATCATCGGCAAGTAATTGGTTGATATTCAAACTGATCACACGAACAGAGAAGTTTGCTCTAAACAATCTTTTGTGATCACACAATCATGAAACATCATAGGCAGTGGGAACAATGAGTTCTTAATCCATCCCTTGTTTTGTGGAATTTCTGTTTGCCAGAGTTCAATAGCTTTCGCAAAACAACCTTTTATGCTTGATTGAAAAGAACTTTTGGTTCATCACATGCTTTTCTACTTGTGTGGACACTTTACCTCCTATTTTATTTCTTCAGTTCTCAGTTACCTCTATCGTGCCCATTTATGTGAAGTGATATCAGTTTAAAATGAAAGCTATCATGTGTTCACAAGAAACTAAGGTGTTTTTCATCGTCGCAATTGCCAGGCTTGGCGCTCCCTGCTTTTCACAATCATGTGATGCCGAAAGGTCAGATATCAAAGGTCAGACAAAGGTCGACGGTCAGACAAAGGTCAGATTTAGCCTATCAGATATCAATATTTCTTGTTTACGTAGATCAGATGCCCAAATATGGCTCGTTAGGTGTCAAGATCCATTGTTTTCGCATGGCTATTTTTGTCAAAGGCTTCTTAGATTCTCTTAAGTTATTAGCAGAAGTAGAACCTAGTAAAATGACAATCACTTAGCATTATTTTCGTAGTGACAAGAAATTGTTTTGTTTCGATACTTTTCTAAGCAGAGATCTTTATGGAGATATTTACTGTATTCTGCAAGATTAGGCCATAGCTACCACCTCTGAGACTTCAGTCGTTTGTTGGTACTGCCTACGTCAGAAAAAATGTTTGGATGTTTTGTAAGACCGGCGTAATTTTCTCCTTCTTAAATTTCTTCTAAATATTAGTAAAACTAAAATATTAACTCAGATACTAAAATTTAGCTAGTCCGAATCAATCATATCATTCTCAAGTTACAATTGAATTTGAGGAAAGTTTAATCTCAGAACCCTTCAAAATAGATAACGGGTAATAGATACAGATAGGCTTGATAACGGGCTATGCTATGCTCGAAACGTCACGCTTATTTCTGTTCGCATCAAAGTTGTTATATTTTACTTTATTTACTTGTTTACCTTTATACAATTGCACTACACGCAAGAAGAGGAGTTGTTGATACTTCAAAATTGGTCTAAAACCCTGATCAGATTTGCTAGCCAACCAGTGGACAGCAAATACTTTGCAACGTAAATTTACAAGCAGCAGATTACGTGGAAGATAGCTCAGTACACAATGCGGTTTTGCGCAAAGCAGTTGCCCTCATATTCGCTTTCTAAGATCCTCGATCAGATTTGCTAACTATGCAGTAGAAAGCTAACATTTTCGCCGTGAATTTACGAGAATCAGATTACGCGGAAGACAATTAATGCCCAAAGTAGTTGTCCTCATATTCGCATGCTAAAATTCATTATCAGATTTGCTAACTATCCAGTAGAAAGCTAACATTTTCGCCGTGAATTTACGAGAACCAGATTACGCGGAAGCAAATTAATGCCCAAAACAGTTGTCCTCATATTCGCATGCTAAAATCATTGATCAGATTTGCTAACTACCCAGTAGAATGCTAAGATTTTCGCCGTGAATTTACGAGAATCAGATTACGCGGAAGACGATTAATGCCCAAAACAGTTGTCCTCATATTCGCATGCTAAAATCATTGATCAGATTTGCTAACTACCCAGTAGAATGCTAAGATTTTCGCCGTGAATTTACGAGAATCAGATTATGCGGAAGACAATTAATTCATCAGGAGGTTTTCCTCAAAAATGGTATTTCTCGCATTCTGTGTGCTCGCTTTTCGTTTATTTTCGCAATTAGCTCAATCTTGACTTTAGCTATAGCTTCTTTACAGGTTGCGTGATAAGTTATTTAAATCGCTGCTGGGTAGTGATGAATCTTTGTTTCCTGTGAAGTGGAATAATCTTCATATGTAAATTACTTAAGTTCTTTTTGCGTTAGCAGTATTGTGATAATGGACTAACGCTGCCCGTGACGTCGTGTTTATCGAAATATGTTTGTTGGTTAATTTAAGATGAAATGCAGTGTAAACATAGTGTTGTGAAGGGAATGTAGAGCGTTCAAATGCAAGGTAAGTTGACTGTCATATCATTTCTGCCAGTGATGCCATATTTCTCATAAGTTTCGTGGTAAAATTACATTGAAATGTAGTGTAAGCATAATGGTGTGAAGTGCAATGGAATGTTCAAATATGAGGGATTTGACTGTCATATCGCTGTCATATCATTTCTGCCAATGCAGTGACGCCTTGTTTGTCATGATACGTTTCGTGGTAAAATTAAAGTGAAATGCAATGTAAACAGTGTTGTAAATAGAATGCAGAGTGTTCAGATAGAAGGTCAGTTGACTGTTGTATCATTTCTGGCTGTGACGCCTCGTTTGTCACTATATGTTTATTGGTAAAATTAAAGTGAAGTGCAGTGTCAGCCTGATTGATGTTGTAAATGGATTGTGGAATGTTCAGATTCGAGGTAAGTTGACTGTAATAGCATAGGACACATTGCACGATTGACTAGTGCATTAATTTTGATTTGATCGCTTGAAAGAAACTTCAGCTAATTGTAATCATTGTAAATTTTTGATATCTTAATTATTGCGTTTTTCTTTTTATTGCAAGAATTATGAAAAAGCTGTCAAAAAATAAAATCGCTGTAGATCCTGAATTATTAGAGGAATAATTGTGCAACCTTCAGGAGTGGCCGAGCGGCTTAAACGGTTTCCGTAAGATGACTGAAGTTAAGCTCGATTGAGTGAGGGCAAACTCAGGATGAGTGACATCTCGGGGGCCTGACTTCGCAATTCACTTCGTGACTTAAAGGGACGTTAAACTAGGGGTCCCATGCCTGGATGCGGCATGCATAGTGGGCCTTTGATAGGTAGAAATCCTTTCAGCCCACTTAAAATTGAATAACTGAAAAAATAAGAAAATTAAACTATAGTTTACGAAGTTCAATAAGATGGCAGTAAATAGAAACCGTAGATTTTCTGGTTCACGATTTAGCAATTTGATGACATCATAACCGGAAAACTGTTGAAAACATAGAAGCTGCTGTACTCCTGATAATAGTCAAGATATCAAAGGTTGCCGATAGAGAGTCATCGCAAAATACCCGAAACTCCTTTCAAGCCATGAAATCAAGTCAAAGATGCATTAACCAATCGTGCAATGTTTGTCATTGAATTGAAGAGTTCTATATCTCTGCCGGTTGCCGGTGATGTCTCGTTAAAGTGGTTCATGCCAATGCTGTTTCATTTCTCAACCTGTATGATTTTTGTAGGCGTTTATCGCCACATTTGCTTGAGGCTGATTGCCAGGCATTGGCATTTCCCGAGGGGTCGGAATTTTACGCAATAAAAGGTCGCTCAGTCGTAGCTTTCTATTCCATTTTAGAGCGGCATTTCCTCGTAAGCAATAGGATTTCAACCCGCTCGCAAAATTCCACTGTCTTGAAATCAGCCTTTAGCGGAAATCAGGTCTTGTGGTCTGACCTGTTTCTTAGAACATGTCTATTAACTTATAAAATGTTTTGCTTTTCAATTCAAATTCCTTCAATCATTTTCTATGGTTAATACAAGAAGGACAACATTGATTGAATCCAACCTGGTCCAAATCGAAGTATTTACGATCCAAAAGTCAATAATGTTCTATAGGTGCTAAAATTAAAATCTTTTGAAATTATTTAGGTGTTGGTATTTCGAATCCTTTGATCCTCTTCATATCTTCCTAATTCCTAGTATTGTTTTTGAGGGAGTTAAGTAATCGCAATATTTGTTCACCGGGAATCAGGTCTTAGGATCTGACCTGTATCTTGGTTCACGTCTATCAACAATTATGAAATGTTTTGCTTTTGTGATTCAAATTCCATCAGTCACTTTCTATGGTGAATACGCGGCGAACAGGCCGCAAAGAAGGACAACATTGATTTAAGACTTAACAGATGCAAATCTGACTATTCACGGTCCGAAAATCAATAATGCTCTATAGCTACTTCAGTCATAATTGTCTGAAATTATTTTGCTGTTGCTATGTCGAGTCTTTCGAGTTTCTTTCAAGTTCCACTTGCTTCCAGATAAATTTTGATTTGTTTTTTAAACAGAATCCAAGCAAAGGTGGTAATCGTGAAATTTTCAGCTCCTTGTCGCTGATTTGTGACCATCTACTTCTTCAGCAACTGAAGGCTGTCTTTCAGTGGTGAGTAAAAGTGTATATCTACTGTTTTTGGTAGGTGTTCACATATATATCAGCCTTATTTCACGTTTCGCGTTCGCTGTAAAAGGAAAACCATGCATTTATAGTTTTAGCCAAGACCCATGGACGCTAGTTTTCGGGAATTTTTCAGTAGAGATTAATAAGATTGGGCATTCAAAACTAAGGACAGAAGGACTTGGACTGACATAATCGCCAACGTCGAACGACATGGCACATAGATCGATAGATATTGTAAATCATGAATATATTCTCAAAATTAAATCCAACCCTCGGACAAACAACGGATTTGTAATTTTTCAAATCTAACTATCTTATACCGGGTGTCCCAAAATGATGTATTACTGTTTGATTGCTTAGATGTCCATAACCAATGAACCGATTTTCAAAAACTTTGTTTTATTTGATTGCCTAAAGGCTAAATTGTATTTTAAGATGTTGGTTGTGGTCTTACCACGGCGTTTTCATGTCGAAAAGGATATCGATAAACCTGCTCAAATTCAAGCCTTATATGGCATGGGAAAGAAACGGCCTATTTTTCCAGTCAACATTTTAGATGTGATACTAAAGGCTGAACTCGTATTCGTATTCTCTGAACTCAGTATTAACTGAATTCGTATTCTCTAAACGGCATATATTCTCTGGACGACATATAAGTTCAGCCTTTTGCATCACATCTGAAATGTTGACTGGGAAAGAAGGCCGTTTCTTTTTCATGCCATCTAAGGCTTGAATTTGAGCAGGTTTGTCGATCTTCTTTTCGACATGAAGACATCGGCCTAAACCACAACCAACATCCTCAGATACAATTTAGCCTTTCGACAAACAAATGAAATAAAGCTGTTGAAAATCGGTTCATTGGTTATGGAAATATAAGCAATCAAACGATAATACATCATTTTGGGACACCCGGTAGTTTTTGTTATGCCATACATTTGGTACCCACCTGGTATATTATGAATACATTTGCTTCTAAGGCCCTGTTTACATAAGAAAAAAAAACCTCGTCTGTCTGCCCCGGGTCTGGGAGGTGAGGTGTTTTTCCTCATATAAACAGGCCCTAAGGCTGCCTTTCCACTAAGCCCGGGTAAAACAAAAACGGATTAAAAGTTATCCATCTTTGCGTTGCTTTCCCACCAACCCAGTTAATAAGTGGACAAGTTTAAAAACGGGTCAGAGTGGATCAGTTTTAACCTGGGTATCATTTAACCCACCTGTGGGCTAGTGGAAACGCATTAAATGGATAACTTTTAACCTGGTTGCAACAGCAACAACATGCTCTACTTTTGGCACTTCAAATTAAAGTTGAAACGACAGAAAGAGAAATAAAATGACTAAAAACGGCTGGCGAAAACGACAGAAAACGAGTAAACGTGGATTCAAGGTGAAACTGGCGTTTCCATTGACTCACTTAACTGTTAACTTTTAACTCGTTTTTGTTTTAACTTGGGCTAGTGGAAAAGCAGCCTAAGGCGAGTAAGGTTAAAGGGGCTCCGTCGTCAAAATGTAAACAAAACAATGATTTTTGCAGTTTTTTGAAAGGTGATATCACACAGGATTTTCGTATTTTTTTCAAAATGAAAGTTGCTGTTTGGGCATTAATCATTGTACTTCACTAAGGAACAAACCAAACGTTCATATCTTCTACGATTGCTCGGATATAAGTGGATTTTAACGGTCGCTTAAACAAACTGCAGAGAACAATGGATGAACAATGGATAATCCCCGACACGTGAGAGTTTACGGATTTGTTTACTGTTTGACGACGGAGCCCCTTTAAGTGAAATCGGTCTCACCCGTTCCAAACGGAATCTTCATCCTCTAATTCTCAATCAAATGCACCTGGTTGAGAAAACAATTAATGTTTCATCGTTCGAAGGCTATTCATCAACACGTTAAAATGGTTAAGGATTCCTCTATATTTGTTATCAAATGATGTTATCTCTGCAACGTTGAATTTGACAAGTCATCGGTTTTCTTCTCAATTCGCTATGAGTTCATCAGAACAATCGTGATATGATTGATTGATTTCTGCACAGTTAAAGGGAGTACAAATACCAGCATGCTTTTGCGTGAAGTCAGTGACTTGCTCTGCACAGCTTCCAGAATAACTTACTGTATGAAATTCGCGAAAACAAAAAAATGATGGCAAAGGCTGCTGGTCTTTGTACTCCCTTTAAATAGCTTCATGCGCAAAGGGAATATCAGCATACATAAGTGGCTCAAACCATTTGCGGTCGAAATTCTGGCCTATCAGATATCAGTATTTCCTGTTGACGCAGATCAGTGGCCCAAATATGGTTCAGCACGTGTCACGGACTATAGTCTTTGCAGGGCTATTTTTATTTGAGGCGCATCTTGTGCTTAAATTCCTTTTAATGTTAAAATTTCATGAGAATGTCTCTCATCTCTAATTACCAAATAAAGAAGTGTTAAAATATGGTCACGTGGTCTTATGGTGAGTGAGCGATGCCAAGTGGAGATAATATAAAAATAGAACAAAGAAAAGTCCTACGTACCCTATCGTTCCTCCAGCTAAACAATTTTCACGCACGTTTATCAAATAAGATAGGCTAATTTTATACATGCATTTGCAGCTCTTGAGTTTTAGAGAACTTCACAACACTACATGCTGTAAAGGCTTTTCATCAAGTGTTGATGAATAGCCATTTGAAGGTGTTGTGGCGCAGTGGTATAATCCTCTGGCATTGCAGCCAGAACAGTCAGGCGGACAGGGTTCGATCCCAGGTAGAGCCCCATCACTTCAGCGTCATGACAAGGTGTCGCGGACTCGATTAGGCCTATTCTACTTCTGCGATCCCAGCGCTTGGCGCTAAAAACCGCAACTTCATGCATGCATATATTCATCCAGAGCTTGTGGAGAAGTAATTAAAAGCTTAGCCCTCCATGTTAAACATGATGAACATTCCTAATTGTTTGTGATCATTAATGAGCGATTGGAGAAGAGGATTAAGACTTACCGAGGTATCCTTAATTGTGGTGGAATGGCTAATGAATACTGTTAGTTTTTCGATCTTGGCTTATCCTCATAATAGACCATACGGTCACATCCAAAGAAGGCTAGAATCTTTAAAGCATTTCGTAAAATTTGATATATCTTCAAACGATGAAACGATGAAACAGGAGCTCTGTGCGAGCATTTGAAAGTTTAAATAGAATTAAAGAATATGTAATTCAGCACTCTTCGACCAAGAATCTTTACCAATGAACTCCAGCAATTCATACAATCACTCGCAATTTCTTGCTTACGGGGATCTCGTTGGAAACTCAGCCTTTCTGTTAGAATATGATGGACATTTCTTGGCGTCCATGATCACTGATCACTAATGTACAAGTGGCTCAAGACGTTTGCGGTCAAATTCTGGCCAATCAGATATCAATATTTCCTGTTGACGCAGATCAGTTACCCAACTATACAGTACAGGGTGTCTCAAAAAATTTGAGCCCCGTTTGTCTGAAGATTGCGACAAAACGGCAAAATGTTCTCGCCAAACTTTTGCATGATGGTGCTCCTCAGGTGTTCAATTAAAGTTTGCTACCGGGTGCGCCAAAATAGACTATGCACGTTTGGCAGGCCACAATAATTCGTACACTGGACCGATTTTGAAGATTTATGACTTAATCGTTAGCAGAAAGCCTGAATTAGATACTGGGATATTTTGCAATTTTTTTCATTTTCAGTTTTTAGAGNCAGCACTCTTCGACCAAGAATCTTTACCAATGAACTCCAGCAATTCATACAATCACTCGCAATTTCTTGCTTACGGGGATCTCGTTGGAAACTCAGCCTTTCTGTTAGAATATGATGGACATTTCTTGGCGTCCATGATCACTGATCACTAATGTACAAGTGGCTCAAGACGTTTGCGGTCAAATTCTGGCCAATCAGATATCAATATTTCCTGTTGACGCAGATCAGTTACCCAACTATACAGTACAGGGTGTCTCAAAAAATTTGAGCCCCGTTTGTCTGAAGATTGCAACAAAACGGCAAAATGTTCTCGCCAAACTTTTGCATGATGGTGCTCCTCAGATGTTCAATTAAAGTTTGCTACCATCCCCATAAAAATCCGTTAGAAAATGACGGAGCTATGACCTTCAGGAGACCAAATTTGCCCGATGACTGAAACCAGCGGTCGGCCATTTTGTCTTACCATTTTGCATTGATAAACAGCTTCATGGATTGAAAATGAAACAGCAGCCTCCAATGTCACAGCTCTCGTGAAAGTTCCGATAATCCTCGGAGAGTTCCACTATTTCTGACCTCACAGAAATTATTTCTTACCTCACGTAAAGATGCTTATCGCTGCAAAATGGTAAGACAAAATGGCCGACCGCTGGTTTCAGTCATCAGGCAAATTTGGTCTTTTGAAGGTAATAGCTCCATCATTTTTCAACGGATTTTTTCGGGTATGGTAGCAAACTTTAATTGAATATCTGAGGAGCAACATCATGCAAAAATTTGGCGAGAATCTTTTTGCGTTTTGTCACAATCGTCAGGCAAACGGGGCACAATTTTTTTGGGACACCCTGTAGAAGCCCGCATAAAGGAACCTAGTTTTTCGGAACCTTGATGTTGAAATTCTTCACGACATTTGCGAATATCCGACTTATGCGAGTCCAAGATTTGCGAATTTAGTAGCAAATTGTAATATCATTTTGCGGCGTTTAAGGCACACTGTCGTGGCTGTGATTGGCTAGTCGTGATGTCGAAATTGCTGACAAAATACCTGGCCTCTAAATATTTACCAAGCCTTTATGCTCTTCGATTATACTTTGTTTCGAGAATAAAAGGCTTACGATTGTTATCACCTTCGTGAATTTCAGTATACAGCGAAGTTACTGAAGCTTACCTAATTATATTCTTTATTATTGTCTTATTCATCCAATCAGCACCACGACAGTGTGCCTTTAAAAAAGATGTACCGGGTGTCCCAAAAAAAAATAATACGGATTTGATTGACTCCAGCGCTGAGAAGCTAGCTTCAATCAATGTCTAATCACTTTAAAATGTTTCTCGATAGTTAACTTGAACATAGATACCTCGTTTGTTGATATTGGTACTTTCAGAGAAGACATGTTAATCTTGAAAGCTCAAATTTGCCTCTTCCTACAAACCAGAGCTTTAGCCTTTTGGCCTAAGCAATTTCTTAAGCTTTCAATTTGATTTAGAATTTGAGCTTTCAAGACTGATATTTCTGCTCTCAAAGCACCAATACCAATACATTAGGTATCTATGTTCAAGTTAACTATCGAGGAACATTTTGAGAGTGATTAGCCATTGATTAAAGCTAAATTCACATCGCTGGAGACAAACAAATCTGTATAAGTTGTTTTGGGACACCCGGTGTATGATCGCCACCCGCCAGTTCCTGTCACATTGAATATTTTTTCACATTCAATATGACCATATGACAACTGCAATATTAATGTACTGTATG
>REGL01000187.1:158668-173219 GCA_004194395.1 Aurelia aurita complex sp. Pacific | reverse complement strand
CATCAATCAATCGAATTTGCAGAGATTCTAATGGCGTTGTATTTGGTTGTATACTTTGTACATGACTGTGTATAGCAGCCTCGTTCCCAAGGGCGTTCAAAAGTGAAAAAAGTCAGTCCAAAAATATTGCCGTAATATTATGAGTCCCAGTAAGAGCGGTCTCGGTCTGGCGTAATAGTCTCGTTTTGGATAGCGATTACTGGGACTCATCGTAATCAGTCTACTAAGCATCATGAATCTGACTCAAAAACCGTATTCTTTGGTGGGTTTTTTGCTCATTTCGACAAGTAGATCATGTCTTCGCAGCTTCAACGTTGCTCCGGCAAGATCGCTCTTTATGACTTTCAGGAATTTGTGATCAACAAATAACTTTGCAAATGCATGAAATGATGAAATCGACATAGATGAACGATATATTTCATTTCAATTCAATTCACGAGATTGTCAAGAGCCATGTCGATGGAGGATAGATTAAACTATATGTTAGTCCTATTAAAAATTTCCATTGACGAGTCGATGCTTAGCCTAAGCACTTTCCATCCATAGAAATAAGGTCCAAATGTCCCGCGCAGCGTCATGTCCAACAGCCCCCTCTACTTAAAGGGAAGAAAATTTCCCGGGAATAACCTTATTAGTAACAGTTGACGTTCATTTCTAAGTCATGAAAATGTGTGATTTCAAAATGCTGATAGGTATGATTTATCATCAAAGAAAGTATTTTTGGTCCATCCAAAAACTGCCTTTCGATGAAAGAGTTGAAAAACAAACAACCAAGGGCATTTTCTACAAAATTAATTTAGAATATGAGAAGCTCCCAGTATCAAAGTCGTCTGTCTCTGCTACTTCAAGAAACTGGACGATTGATCGGGATATTTTCAAGCTCAAAGCAAGCAAGTTCTCGAAAAGGGTATCGAACTTTAAGTTGAGCTCAACAGACCACAAAATGGCCAATTTTTGGTGTCTAAAATCTTACGCGCCTCTTGAAGAACATGTGAAACGTTGCCTATTTCTTCCGATAAACCTGGTTTATATTTCTTAATGGAAGTTTTAGCAAATAAAGATTATTCCAAAATTTTGTTCCATTAAATTTGATTAATTTTGAATGCTAATATCCTGTATTAAATATTAATAGGTGCGATAAATGATATGGTAGAGACACTCTTAACAACAGAGAAACCATCGCAAGCTGTTCCAAAGATCTTATGAAGCTGATACTATCAATAAATCCTATTGGCTGCTTATTGGAATGGGTCTGTACTTATATGGAGATTCAACATAGCACAGCTGATCCCCAGCGACAGTACTTAAGAGAGGCGTTAACATGGGAGGATGTAGTCCCGACATCATTTCAAGATTCGTAGCGCAGTTACAATTCCAAGAGTCACAACTCGCGGTACTCAAAACAGAGCCTGGTGAAAGATAGTTGAATGTTTTGAAGAACATTGAAACATTGTTTGTTAAAGACGCTAAACATTCTAAACGAATCGAAACAATGTTTAGATGAAAATTGAAACATTGGTTTTCATGAAATACTAAACGCTGCTCGAGCAAAGGGAATTTGAACATCAATTTGAACACCATTCGTGCTAGGAAGTTTGCTTTGAACACTAGTCTTCAACAAGCCTTACACAAAGTTTATTTCAAACATCTCAGGGAAAAGACAAGAGCTCAAGGTGAGTACACATAACTCTCTTTCTTTAGTGAATGTTCTTTAAGTAGAATTTTTCTTCATTAAGCCCACTTTGGGCATCAATACACTCCAAAGGTACAAAGAAGTTTGCTTTGAACATCTACGCTCTTCAAAGGTACAAGGCAGTGTTTGCTTTATACATCAAACTTCTTCAAGTATTGTACGAAGCTTGCGTCCAGTGTCTTGAAGTCAAGAAAAGATATTCAAAAGTGCAAACATATGATTCTGTGTCTTTAATAAGCAACATTGAAGTAGGAATTTTTGCCGTAAAAACTTTTGAACATCAAAGTCATTAAAATGAGAGACGAAGTTCGCAACAAACATTACGAAGTGAATGTATAGGTTTTCTGCAGCCGATCAAAGGACCCACTATTTGCGCAAGGATCTTTAGAAATGACGACGAAATTTTTGGGGAATGAATCCTTTGGTTGGCAAGAATTCGTTTTTACATCTTTGTGCAAAACCTAAAGTAGAGGAAAGACCCTAAAGTAAGAACGTATCATCCTCTGCTTCGTTAGCATCATTTCTTCCTGCAAAACATTAATCATTAGGGACAGTGCAAAGTTTATTTTATAACATGGCCGGTGCAAAACGTAACGGGGCAACTACTTTTTTTGAGCTTGCACAGAACTGGGTCAACAATTTTTACAAAGCAATATGAACGGGGCAGTAACTTTTTATAAGCACAAGATGAAGTTTGAAATGCAAATGGCTCATTTTGAGGACAAAATTGTGAATCATGCCAGTTGAGAAATGCTTTGAAGGATGTGTATGAAAATGACGCAAAATGTCCTTGTCATTGGTTTGCAAGAATGATTCATTTCTCTTCATCTTCAAAGTCGATTTTTTCGTTGATAAAGACTCGTAAAGGCAAAAATAGAATTGATTTTGTTGTAGTCTTTGGCTAATCCATTGGTGGTACTTTACAACATCTGTTGTTCTTGTTCATGAATACGGCAGACATTTTTTAAGGAAAGGGTGACGGGGCAGTTGGTTTTTTTGCAATAATTTCATACAGGGTGAGCAAATTTTTTTGCAAGAATTTTTGTTCTCCACCGGCCATGTAATATAATAAATTTTGCACTGTCCCTTACCACAAGTTAATTTATTTAGTCAAGTAAACCTTGATATTGCACCGAGCCTGTCTTGCTAATCAGTAAAGTCCGTCTCTAGTTAGATATCACATGAGATTTGCGAAAACGCAAAATTTATCATGGAGAACAATTCATTTTTTTCTTCGCGGACATTGTCACGTCATCATTTAGTGGTCTGATCATTCTCACCTGAGATTTGCGAAACGCAGAATTAATCATGGAAAACAATTTAATTTGTACAATTTGGTGGAAAGCGCAGTTTAATTATGAAACGGAGGATGAAGCAAGCGACGACAATCATTGTATTGGTCTTCATTTTGTAATACTAGACATTCCAAGTTAAATTAAATTTGAGAAATCTAGGTGACATAAAGTTTCAATTAATTAATTGACGTAAGCATGTTTATTTATTTAAACGTTTCGAACCAACTAGGTTCATCATCAGCGAATCTGAATACTCATGAGTGACAATTTATACCGAGAAACAAACAAACTAAAAACGAGGTAAACAAGCGTGAGTTACATTTCCTACGCACAGGGGACCCGAGGCCTAAGGCCCGAGTGGATAAGTTGGGCAACCAAAATCAGAAGAGGACCAGGGGAATAGATGACTGTTTGGAATTAAGTTCAGGTCGATCCCGTAGTATTAAAAGGCTTTCGTGAATAAGTAGATCAAACCCATTGTTGGCTCTGTCCAAAATAACCTCAAAAAAAATAATTTAATTTTCATTCGCGGACATTATCGCGTTATCATTTAGCAGGGTTATCAGAACAAATATATCCTCCAGTGCAAAGCAAAGACCCTAAAGTAAGAAAACATCATCGTATCATCCTTTGATTTTTAATAATTAACACTCTAAATACTTGGTCTTTCAACTGCTGCGTTTAATCAGCTTTGTAAATTGATATCAATTTCTTCGCGAAAGCTGAAAGTTTTGTTTGCACTAGTCCTTTAATAAGTTTATTATCAAATAGCGTTTGTAATCTGTTGTCGTACCTGGTGGCCAAAAATCGTGCGAATCTGGTGGCCTTTACCGTTGAAATCTCACGAATTTAATATCTTTGTTCGTCAGTTCATGGAAAATCTTATGTTAACATCTCGACTCTCTCCGCAAACTCTTCCAACGCTGCTATCGAAGGACTAAATTTTCAGGGACAGTCAAATATGGTATATTTTGTACTGTGACCCTGCATTTGTCTTGGAAACAAAAATAAACGACATGGTTTAGACCGAGGTTCACGAAAGATCCTTGCAAAAATCCAAATTTTGAGGACATTCCTGGTCAGCTCCAGATTTCGATCTTCTTGCAGAGCTTAGTTTACAACGTCATATCTATTTGAGAGTATATCAAGCTTTTGCAAATTTGCAAGCATAATGCGGTATCATACAGGGTGTCTCAGAAAAATTGTTCGACGTTTGATTAACTGTTGAAAAATAACGATAAAAAGTATGGGCTCCTGGTTAGATATCCCTGTTCCTCAGATTTTAAATCAGTTTTAGACGCCAAAATCTTGCGAGTCCGCTAAGAATTCACGGAGTTACAAGCTTTTGAAGTTCAAATATGTTCAAAGGCTGAAACCAAACGCCCCTAACTGACTTGTTTTCCAAAAGGTCGTTCTAAAATCGAGGTAAAAGAAGGCTGTCCAGTGTTTTACCTCTCGTCGATATCAGAGCAAATCACAAAAGACTTCCAAAGTTATCTAATTCTTGTAAACGTTGCCAAAGTTTACTTAAGACTGCAAGTATTTAAAAACACGGAATGAGAACTTGATCAATGAGAGATGGGGCAATTCTATATTGTGCTGAACAGGATTCCTCCATGCATCCATAACCTTGATTCAATGTGATAGAAAGCTAGTTGATTGAAAGTGATTTTCAAATTCCATTTGATTTGCTTTGAATAACCGAGATTCTACTTTTACTAAATATGCAATGTAAGGGCGTCTGGTTTCAGCTTTCGCATAAACTTGAACTTCGAACGCTCGTAATTCCGTGAATATTTAGCCGATTTGCCAGTTTCTGGTGTCTAAAATTAATTTAAAATCTCAGCAATATGGTTATGTTAACAGGGAGCCCATTCATTGTTTCGTTTTTTTTTATATTTAATCAAACGTCGAACAATTTTTTTGGGACACCCTGTAGTAATAGGAGAGGAGGCATATGTCACGCATTCAGCATAAAGTAAATCGCAAATAATTTGCTCGGTAATAATTCGTTTATGATAGTGTCTATTGCATGGAATATCGATTGAATCGATTGATTTGACTTGATTGATTGATTGATTGATTGATTTGATTTGATCTGATTTGATTGATTTGATTTTTGATTGGTGTAACTAACACGGAACGCCAAGACAGAACTTCGTATATGCCTTGTAGGCTCAAGGCCTTGTAGACTCACGATTTAAGTCCCTCCACTTTCGTTCATTGATTTGAATTGATGTTCCTGTTGTCACTTATGTTGTTGTAGCGGTATATCAGTTCAGGCAAGGAGCGAAACTACGACATGTATATGCCTTGTGCAATTTTCAGGGTTCTTTGATTTGCTGATATCACTTGCTCAATAGGGACTCATACCATAAAGTGGGCCCCCTGTTAAAAATGGCCTGAACTAGCGGGAGTTCTCGTACACTCAACAAAATCGCTTCAAAGTCTGGTTTAAAGAGCTTCAACATTGAAAAGCAAACTTTTAGTACAAAGAATGTCCTCCTGTCGGTCGTAATTGTGACGTAAAAGATTTGACGTAACAATCGAATGACTGCTAATAAATAGGCTGCGTCTAGGGAAAGTTACTCAAATTGTTGTGCCAGCACTTGCAGAGCAGTTGAATAGTTTTACAGAGCCTGAAGGCTGTACAGTTTGGCACAGAATTTGCAGAATCGAACATGTACTTGAGAAAGGATATTGTCAGCTGTCAAGGAACATTTATACAGAATCACTCTGAAAAAGGCATACTTGCGATGACACATAATCACCCAAGAGATCGGGGCTCATCTCGCTTAGATCGAGATATAAGTCTGGAAGCAATGAGACTAAAGTCTGTCTCAAAATAGATATCAGGTGAGATTTTGTGATAAAGCAACATTACACTGGCAAAGGTTGGTGCAGTAATTGTTTGTTCACGGGTATTTGCATCTGTATCAGTTTTAAGATGTAGTTTAGATACCTCAAAAGTAATCGAACCGTTGCAGATCACTTTGTATGATTTGAGCTGCAGGAAGAGAGTCGTTGTCTTTGAAGGAAATTTAAATTCGATATGAGAGTGTCTAGCCTTAAAAGAAGCATTTAACAGGTAATTTTAACGTTGTAAAGCGCATGGTAGCTGTTTATTCAAACATTTCTTTGCTTTAAATAGGAGTCAGAGAAATTGTATAAGTTTATAAAGCAAAGTCTGGTCGAAATCCACCTTTCATGAAGGATATTTTCAGTGAGCGGAATATTGGCTACAATCTAAGACATGGTAACGACTCACAGCTTCCGAAAGTGCGTACGACGAGCTTTGGAATTGAGACTATATCCCTCCTTGGAAACAGACTTTGGCCCACTTTGCCAAATGCTGTGAAACATGCAAGCACACTTCCTATCTTTAAAAACCTGATTAGATGTTGGAAGGGCGAGAACTGCAACTGTAGGTGTAGGCTATGCAAAACATAAATTCCGCAGGTTGGTTATCTAACATGATATTCATAATTATGTTATTAAGTTCAATGCTAATGTTTTTAACGGTTGTGTAAATAGGACTTTTTTCCCCATTTATTTCATGTTTTATATGTTTGCTAAATAGTAGGCCTGAATTAGTAGTAATTTTGCTATCTCGTGTATTTTAAGCCTACTCTAAAAAAAGAAATAATAATAATAAAATAATAATAATTGTATGTGATCTACTGCGTGACAAATGTAAAACTCAATGTCCATTTAGTCTTTCCCCCTAGGCGAAGAGTTCTTCTCGCAATTTGCATTGCATCTGGCCTAAAATAAAATAGGTTAAACAGGTAATTTTAGCGTTGTAAATCGTATGGTAGCTGTTATTAAAACATTTCTTTGCTAAAGAGAAGAAGTCAGGGAAATTGTATCTGATCTTATTCGTGACATATGTGAAATACAAAATTGGATTTTTATTGAGCGTCTTTTGCACATGTAAGCAGTACATCCCCGAAGGTCCAGATACGGCCACATTCCTCTTAACGTCTGTCAAACAAAGTTTTATTTTTGTAGTAGCTTGTATTTTACGAATAGAATTGAATTGAATTGAAAAATATTGCACCTGAATTGAATGAAATTCATGAAATCCAAGAAAAACAAAAGAAACGATCAAAATGCACGCCGGTTACCCAAGAGCCTTTGAGTTAGACCCCGTTTGAACTATGCTAGTACGAAGTGCATACAAACATTTGAAATAAAATAAATTGTACTTTGAGCAGAGTATGATAAATTCACAACGTTTCGAGCTAAGCCCGTTATAAAGAGAAGAATATGAAATGAAATGAAATGAAATTAAATTAAATTAAATTAAATTAGGAAATGAAGTGAAATGAAGTGAAATGAAGTGAAATGAAGTGAAATGAAGTGAAATGATGTGAAATGAAGTGAAATGAATACGGAATGAAACTGTGCCGTATTGGCCTCTCGTTCACACTATGCCGCCATAGTTTTTTTAATACGGCACGAAATTGATACGACAATACGGCATGCTAGTTGGCTTCGTCGCTTAACCGGCATAATGTAAACGGCGAATACGGCATCATTTCATGTCAGATTCACGTTGAGGCAATAATCTGGCAAATGAGAGCATGCGCCTTGACGAATCATCGCTCTATGCATGGTCAAAACCTATCACATTCATTTTGTGCCGGTATAGCGTAAAGGGCTATTCCTTTTGAACAGAGAAACAAATACGGCACTCTTTTTATGCCGTAAATAACGGACTCATCATATTAAACCCATAAACGCAACAAAAACACCGAAATCAGTAGAAAGAAGACTGTTAACTCCTGTGAAAGAAACAATAACCAAAATAAACCTGTAACAAGAGAAAAACTGTTAAATCCTGTAAGACAAAACCGAATTAATCTTAAAACCTGAAAGGAAAGAAATAAGTTAGTACCTCACCAGTAACTGCTGAAAAGATCACGTGAAATCACCAAAAACTAGTTTCGTCGCACTCTCATTAGTTTGGTTCGTGCGAGGAACAAATTACCAAAAAAAACCGGCCACTTTTATAGCAAACGAACAAAACAAAATCGAAAATCACATGCCAATAGCACCTGAAGCCGTATTCTTTTATGCCGTATTAATTTCATACCGGCATATTGTAAAAGGGGCCTTAGACTTTCCTTTAGACATTGATTTAGAATTCATTGAAATTGATTGATTAAACGATAGTATCTATCGACAAAAGCTGAAACTTTGTTTTCAACTCTCAGAGTAGTTCACTGAAAAACCGCAGAAAAAGCTTCGTGAGAATCTGTCCATATTTTTTATATTTTGGTAATGGAGCTTTATTTCTTCATTTCCTGGTATAAAGTAATCTTGGGTTGAAATTGATTACAAAGTTTATATGTTCATAAGACAAGAAATAAATCTGGGAAAACTTATGGTGCTGGGGCATGGGACATGGGAAAGTGTTTTCAGAAAGTCAAAGTGTGTCATTAACTATATTTGGAAAGGAGTTTTTCTAGCATTTCTAGTTCTCCTATGAAGGGGGTGGGGTCTTGTTTTAAAACAAACTCTATATTCTGAAGCTTTGCGTGTCGGTCCGCCATAGCAAAGGTGCCTACCTAACCTAGACTGATGACCTGGAGTCCCTTGTTTCCTGGTGCTCTTTGAGATAAAGATGGCGTTTCGGTCAACAGAATGTCCTGTTTAGCAAGGTTTACCACATGGGAACAAGGGACTCATCTTAATTAATCTACACCTAACCTTGTACAGATCGCGTTTATTCACAGTCCTGTTTTCGTGATATAAGTACACAAAGCAATTTCGATCCTAGTCCATGACAGTGAGTTTCAATTTTTTTCTTCTTTTTTTCTATATCAATGAAAACAGAAACATGCAACAAATACTACTACTGTGCCACTCATTGCAGGAAATGACACGTAGTCTGTGAGTTCCCACAATGAGAGACATTTATAATTAACCAAAGAGTCAACCACGAAAGGAAAATTACAGTTACTGTAAAAGAAAAGGTAAACGAAAAGCTTGATTGCTGAGCAGAACTGAGGCTGAGGCTGTTTGATAAAACGGTTCAGCCGCCCTCTCGACACGGATCCTTTGAACCATGAAGAAAGAGTCCATTTACCTATTTCAAGTTCTAAACGTCTATCAATATTGACCAATCAAAAATCGCACAGATGTCACCAGCGTGCTTTGGGACTTTGTACAAGGACTTGATAGCAGTGGGCTCTTCACAATGCATCAGCATTATGAAGGCTGAAGCAATATTTTCGATAGTACGCCAATAGTGTTATTCGATTGTATGTAACCCTGTCTCCGTCGAGCCGCACACAAGCAGATCTTACCAGACTGACCAAGGGCCCTAGGACGACATTATAGTCGTCCCGTTACAGTTAATTTCCAATGTTTGGTTTGAAAAATTTACCTATATGTTCTCCTTGGTGGTTTCTTCTCAGTACGTGCAGAGCAAGCAGTTTATTTCAACTTGAGAAAAGATGGGATATATGTCCTTTAGAAAGCAAAATCAAGAAATTTACGAAAGAAGAAACCACCAAGGAGAACATAGGTTAGTTTTTCAAACCAAACATTAGAAATTAACTGCAACGGCACGACTATAATGTCGGTCGTCCTAAGGCCCTTGGACTGACCACACGAAAGAATAAAATAGAGAACATATTTGATTGACTGATTTATTCATCAATTTATTTAAAGTTGATTAAAAGTTCTAGTTCTACATTACAATGATGCGAACTAATTTACACCAACTATTTACAAGAAAAAAGAAACCTCTGATACAAAAAAATGAATAAATTTTTACAAGCAAAAAGGAAACCTGTAATACAATGTAATATAACATGCTAATAATCATTATCTACAAATCTTACACTGGCGTTTTTCTCCACACCAATTTGTTATGTTTCTTTGAATATAGTAAGGGTGTTAGGACACGGCTGTTTTGATTACGTATATATTTACCTTTTTTGATCTTTGTCTTGTTTTCTTGTCTTGTTTTCTTCTCTGTTTCCTCTTCAACTGATGCGTGCAACTGAACGTGGGTTTAGACCCAAATGCCTCGTGTTATTTGAATATATCTTCCTTGTATTCCTGTGTCTTAGCGCGCCTTCCTAGAAAAAGGTTTCAAACCACAAAGTTTTTAGTATGGCTTTGCAGTTTGAAACCTTTTTTCTGCGAAGGCGTGCTAAGACACAGGAATACAAGGAAGATATATTCAAATAACACGAGGCATTTGGGTCTAAGCCCACTTTCAGTTGCACACATCAGTTGGAGAGGAAATGGAGAAGAAAACAAGACAAGAAAACAAGACAAAGATCAAAACCAGGTAAATAAATACGTTATCAAAACATCCGTGTCCTAACACCCTTGAATATACCGGGTGAGTCAGAAAAAAGAATAAACGTTCGAAAGGTCACGGCTCCCTGGATATCAAGACAATGATATCGGCAAATATATAGTTTTATGGTAGAAATGTTCAAATCTACTATAAAATTTACCTGACTAAAATCGGCTACTCAATTCTGAAATTATGAGTGATTTTCTCCAGAAAGCCTCTTCAAAAACCTTCAAAACGTGCCCAAAATCATGAACAGATTTCCCTAACATTTCTGCCTTACAATGCCTTACAGCAATGACTTGTGAAAGCTTTAGTACGTGCTATCCTCTTGGGAGGATGAAGAAGTCCTCCCCCTGGTATCGATAACCTATTCAGGGGGATTCCATTCTCCGAAGAGGACAAAATACATGAATTTATGTGAGTGTCGTCAATTTTAGGAAGGAAAATGTGCTCATTGTTTTCATTCGTTTTTGCAGGTTTTTTGAAGGGGCTTTCTGCAGAAAATCACCCATATTCACGGGAAGGAATGGCTGATTAAGGCCGGGTAAATTACTGAACCTAATTGAACAAATTGGCAATAAAACAGGGCATTTTTCAATATTATTGCTTTGATATTCACGGAGCAGTGGCCTTCCAAGCGGGGATCCTTTTTTCTGACTCACCCGGTAGCAGCTGACGAAGCGCTCTTTATCAAATCAGGCATGCTGTTCCATAAGAGGCTGCCTCGAAACTTGATAGAATCAATGCCAAACATGATACGTTTTTTCATCAAGAACTTTAATTTGATTCAGTTGAAAAGTTTATTTGTACAAGATAAAATCAATTCTTTTTAATCTTAGGCATTTGGGAAGCAGCAATCAGGACTTGGCGTGACACACATTTTCTCTGACATCGACATTGTAGGCAACATGCAACTTTCGTAAGTAGAAATTATAGAAATTTCTTGACATATATATTCTTTCGTGTAGCCTAGAAGTTTCATGGGGGATAGAATCGCCATTGCCCACGTAGTTAGGTATATGATGCACAATTAGTTCACATAACAAGTGGCTCAAGGATACGGTGTACACTCATTTTTTTTATAAGAAACTAAGGTCCGGGGCTGGTAGGCAGTTTCTTAAATTTTTGGGCCATTTTGCTACTAAAAGTTTCTTATGTGTTTCTTGTATCTTTAATGCCGGAAGTGTAGAGTTAATTTTGTTTTGTCTAAAGGGTTCCCAAAATTACTTAGTAAGATCTCAAAGCGAGTAAATAACATAATTCGCATTCAAAATAATGTCCAAACAGTTGCTATAACTGTACAATGTCAAAACATTTTGTGTGTACGATAGGAAAATTAAAACTGTAAATTACAAAAGTTTCTTAGCTGTTTCAATTCAGCTAGGGTTGTTTCTTAGCTTTCGAAAAAGCAGTTTCTTATAAAAAAAATGAGTGTAGTGATTGAGGTAGAGAAATTCTGACATTTCGACAAGAGAGATGGGTGCATTTTCCCGCTTACCCTCATCTGTCTTGACGTCCATTTTGCATGTAAAGATTGGCCTTATAATGAAATTTTGATGATTTTTCAGACAGGAGTTCTATTTTTGTGATACCCGGTACTAAAATTATTCAAGGTCCTGTTACAATTCAAGACCATTTCTATGTTCAAGACATTCCATCGGTCATTATCTAGACATGCCGTAAATAGCATATCCGTCAGATATCTTGCAGTTAACACATCCAAGGACATTCCATTAGATAAAAAGATCAATTAGCAAAAGGGAAAAAATTTCATAACATGCTGGGAATATCCTACCATGTTTCCATAATGGCCCCTGTACAGGTGGCTAAATTATAATTACGTGAGTCAGCTACGCGTTTTTTCTAGGAAGGAAACTAAACAAAAAACTCAACTGTCAGATTGCAAAATATTAAGAACTTTCCAAGAATAGAGAAAGTTTTTTAAGCAGCTATTTTTTTAGTCGGATACACGTATTTTTTTATAAGAAACTAAGAATTTAGGCCAGTACTGACAGTTTCTTAAAATATCATATTTTGAGTACTCAGAGTTTCTTACGAGTTTCTTAGAAGTTCCATAACAATCTTCATGTTCACTACCTCTGCCCTCGTGAACATTTCAAAACAAGGTTTTTAAAGCCTTTCCAGTGTTTAGACATTACTCAAGTACCTTAAAAGCAATATGATATAGGAAACGAGCGAAAGTAAACAAAAATATGCGAAGATTTCCTTTATCAAAATAAATAGTTTCTTAACTCATATATTCCCAGTACTGGAGTTTCTTAATTTTTTGGAGATCTGAGAGTTGAGTTTCTTGTAGGCAGTTTCTTATAAAGAAAGATACGTGTATACAACTATTTATGCTGGAAAGGAACTGTAGCTAATTCGCTATAATTCCACCGTTGGACTTCTCAGAGATCTTCAAAAATTTTTGAAATCACAACATCTTTCATATTTCAACTCATTTGAGAATGTACCATCATCAAATTTCTAAATCGTAAACTAGAAGAGTGTGAAACAAGGGCCGCAAATCCCAACGGTAGAAATATAGCAAAGTTTCTTTCGAGTCACCCAATTCAAAGAAAAAGGTCACAGTTATACACTGACATTGCTGGATTTTCGCAACCCATGTCCTTAGAGAAGCAAGACAATATTTATTTTAATCATATTTTCGCCACTCAATTTTTGCGCAAAAATTATTATGCAAAGCACCAATATTTTCGGACAAATTTTCTATCACAAGGAAGTGTAAAGCAGCTATTTGATACGTCTGCCATGTCCTGTTGTGTTGGTTAATGAATTTCATCAAGAAAGTTTCCCTCAACAGATTACATCAACGTTTTACGTCTTTTCAAAGAAGAGCTGGCACCCTGCAGCGAAATAACTTTATTACGTCTTCTACGCTAACTAAATCGAGATAATTCCGCGTATCATGTATAATCCTACAACGAATCAATGTTCCTTTCATACACGAAAAATGTTGTATGCAGACCAGTTGGCAAGTACTTGGTGTAAGACCGAATGAAATATCCTTTGTTTCCCTTGGGTTAAAAGCTCGACGTCACTTGGATGCCTGTCCAAATCTTTTCAGCTCTTTAATCCTTTAGAGTAAGCTGATCGCTTTTGAAGATGGATGCTAAAACTTTGCTGTTTACTTCGCTTTTCAGATATGCAGTGAAACTTCTTTGCATTGCAGCTTTAGTACAAGGTAAGTCGTGTTTTTGGTTAAATTTCAACTGGTTACTGTGTTTCAAATATCAAGTGTTCTGTTGCAACTTGTTGATAGCAAATTTCTAGAGCGTACGAGCCACGAGGGCTGGGAGGGCGGCAGCCCCCAAATGTTGTAAAAATCTACAAATATCAGTCTTTCTAGGACAAACATCCACCACTCTATGTCGTATGTCGGATAAAAACTTTGGTAACAATGGACTGTTAGTCGGGCAGCCCCTCGGATCTTACTTTCTGTATGCTCATGAGACGAAATATATATTTTTGTATGTTATGTCCTTTCCCTTGAGGGTGAATCTATTCTTTATAAAAGATAGCTCAAGAGTTAATAACCTAAACTATGGATTATGAGACTGAAATATTGTTTGGATCATGCTCGTTGGCAAGCACATAATTATGCTGTATGCAAGCAAGGTCAAATTTTGTGAAACAAAAAAAGCATGTTTCCAGGGCTACCGCTCCCAAGCCCCCTGGCTCGGCTCGTGCGCTTTTGTTTCATCTTGACTTTGATATCGAACTTTTGTGGTCTTAGAAAACATGGCCTGAACTAGATTGATTATGGCGTTGGGCGTACCGCAAAAGCTGTTCACTTTGTAATGTAATGTCTTTGAATTTCCGAGGAATTGCTAAAAACTGACTGGGCTGAGCTCTGAAGTACACTCATTTTTTTTATAAGAAACTAAGGTCCGGGGCGGGTAGGCAGTTTCTTAAATTTTTGGGCCATTTTGCTACCAAAAGTTTCTTACGTGTTTCTTACATTTTTAATGCCAGAAGTGTAGATTTAATCTTGTTTTGTCTGAAGGGTTCCGAAATTACTCAGTAAGATCTCAAAACAAATCAATAACATAATTCGCACTCAAAATAATGTCCAAACAGTTGCTATAATAACTGTACAGAGTCAAAAATATTTGATTGCGACAGGAAAATTTAAACTGTAAATTACAAAAGTTTCTTAGCTTTTTAAATCCAGGTAGGGTTGTTTCTTAACTTTCGAAAAATTGAGCCTACCGTTTCTTA
>REGL01000187.1:143708-154413 GCA_004194395.1 Aurelia aurita complex sp. Pacific | reverse complement strand
TGAAAGTGTTCACACTGATCCGCACAAAAACGCCACAAAAACGGAGGTTTTCGAAAACGCTATCAAAAGTGGATATCCACAAAAACGAAGGTTTTTGAAAACGCACTTGATCAGTGTGAACGCACAAAAACGGTGGTTTTTGAAAACGCTTCAATATTCAACAATGAGTTTCACAAAAACGGAGCAATGTGAACGCACAAAAACGGAGGTTTTCTCTCCCTATTTGTTGTCAGGCGGGTCAATGTGAACGGGCAAAAACGGATGTTTTTCCCTCCGTTTTTGTACAAAAACGGAGCAATGTGAACAGGTAGCTTGGATGCCACAAAAACGGATACTAACAAAAACGGAGCAGTGTGAACGGAATACTGGAATTTAATTATGTTTTTTTTTTGTATAAAAATGCGGGGAAAATCACAACAATATTTCAGTCTTTTTACTTTCAACCGAAACTAGATTCATTCAAATCCATCCAGTACTCTAGGTTCTACCGTATGATCTTTCAAAAGCCTTAGTATGTCAGGTAGGTGGTCTTTGCATTGCCCTTCCAGCAAAGAAAAACCATAGTCACAGCATGAAGACGCCTTATTTTGAGCAATTGTATTTGGCAAAACATGGCATTTTTAACCAGAAATCCATCGAATATGAAGTTACCAGTGAGCCCGACATAAGGCCTTCGTCAAAGACATGATAAATCAATCTAATCGGCATAAATATTCAATTTGATAATCATTTCTTGTGATTTTGGAGCATGCTTCAAAACCAGATAACTTGTAAAGGCAATCATTCTCACGAATTCAATGCCGTTCCAAGACTTTGCAGTATGTTTAGAAATAAATCTGGCTGTTGACAAAAATTTACAAAGAAACTTTCATGATCGGTGATATGATCAAATTCGATTTTTGATTTTTTGAAACTTGTAAAAAAAAATTTTTTTGCTTGTCCGTCTGTTTCGAACCTAGGAAGCTCTGCAGAACGCAAATCCTTATTTGTTTTATTCTTTCTTGATAGATTTACAATTGTTTGTCATTGCCAAATGGATCTGAGATTATTTCCAATGGATATTCAGACTTGTTCAATAGACCTAGAAAGCTGTAAGTCATTTCAAGAAACTTGCGTCGCTCGCTTTGAAACTGCATAATATACTTTCCCAAAAGCTTCGCAATCGATTCTGTTTGTCTGTGAGTATTTGTCTGTAAGAAATTGAAAGCTGTGCAATCGATTCTATTTGTATGTATCAAAATGTGTACTGTATATATGAATGTATGCATGTCTGTCGATCTATATATCAGTCGGTCTGTCTATCGGTCTGTTTGTTTGTCTGTCTGTCTGTTTTCTTGCAGACCTATTTGTCGCTCAGGCTAGCGCCTGGGCAAGATAGATAGAGAATTGTGGCTGTCAAATGATATCAGATATCGCTGTGGTCACCATAAACATTAGCACAAGCACAGTATGGAAAATATGATATCAATATCTTATTGCGGCATGGCAAAAACAGCATTGCATTCACTGTCAACTGCCTTCACCAATTTGTCACGAGAATATAGCTTTTCTTGAAGTTTCCTGATTTCACGATTTTAGATGATTTTCACATGAAGCCATCGACTGGCACAAATTGCTATTGACCACAACAGTGAACATTTTGACAACAATTCTTGTGTCAACAAATGTCGCTTCTCTTCGAAAAGTCGAATTTTGATCAAATCAGCCAATCAAACTCAGTCAAACCCTAACAATAGGCACGTGGTCTTACCTTATTAAGAAAGTTGACTGAAACTGTATTGTCTNTCTATATATCAGTCGGTCTGTCTATCGGTCTGTTTGTTTGTCTGTCTGTCTGTTTTCTTGCAGACCTATTTGTCGCTCAGGCTAGCGCCTGGGCAAGATAGATAGAGAATTGTGGCTGTCAAATGATATCAGATATCGCTGTGGTCACCATAAACATTAGCACAAGCACAGTATGGAAAATATGATATCAATATCTTATTGCGGCATGGCAAAAACAGCATTGCATTCACTGTCAACTGCCTTCACCAATTTGTCACGAGAATATAGCTTTTCTTGAAGTTTCCTGATTTCACGATTTTAGATGATTTTCACATGAAGCCATCGACTGGCACAAATTGCTATTGACCACAACAGTGAACATTTTGACAACAATTCTTGTGTCAACAAATGTCGCTTCTCTTCGAAAAGTCGAATTTTGATCAAATCAGCCAATCAAACTCAGTCAAACCCTAACAATAGGCACGTGGTCTTACCTTATTAAGAAAGTTGACTGAAACTGTATTGTCTTGAGTCTCATTTTGAAGCCATAACCATTATTCAATTCAATGCGGAAAATAGAGACTTATGTAATCAGTCAACACTATGTTTCACGTGACCACTGGCCATTATATTTTGCAATTCTCTTGATCTTACAGATGCCTTCAGTGGAAATGAAATTTCTCTTTATTGGAAAGACATAAATAAAGTGATAGATTACCCAACCGATAAACTTGTAACATCTGGTTACGAAGTTCTGTCGATCAAAGGAGTCCGCGAGGTTACCTATTATCTTAGATGTAAGTATAGTAAATTTTAAGAATTATCATTTGAGGTGTTCGTTTGCTTGTGTTCTTTTGGAAAAGTCGTCACACCTTGCCTAAATAAAAGTCATAGTGTCAGGCCTAAAAACTACGTCGTTGTGAGAGCGACAAACAAGAAGTGGTCAGGTTTTAATTCAACGTCACAACACATCATCAAATTAAACACAGGTTTTAATTCAACGTCACAACACATCATCAAATTAAACAATCTGTACACGGTCGAAGAGAAAAACCTTATTCCTACCTATCTAGATTCACAACATGCAGCTCTCTCTCTGTGATTTCTCTCCCCTCGTACGATTGGTTACTCACAAAATATATTTAGTTTTGTTCAGCTCCACCCACTTGGACGGGGGTACATGAGCCGCAGCTCATGTGATGCGTGTGCGCGAATATTTATATGTACATAATTCCTGTCCCTCACAATAGCAGTCAAATTTTACCTTTGAAAGTCAACTTCTGATACTAAATATTTCATCTTGCAGCTCCATTTCCAAAGCTACGTGCTTTAATCAAGATGAAGCGTTCATTCCCGTATTTCCTGTATCATGTTTACATTCCTGGCGCACTTCTTGTTGCTTTGTCATTTACAACATTCTTCATACCACCAACTGCCGTTCCGGCCAGAGTAACATTGATCGTAACCAATTTTCTATCAACGATGTTCATATTTGGAAGCACAAGTTCATTGATTCCTAAAGAACCATATATTACTGCTATGGAAGTCTATTCGCTTATCAACATTGTCTTCATCATCACTGTTATGATTGAGTACATTTTTGTGCTGAAGTTGAAAACGTGGAAAGCAAAGAAATTGCCGGTAAGTAAAGTTCCATTTTTTTTCTGTTAGTAATACTCAAATTGATTACTTGGATTGTACCTTTTATATTTTATATTTAGTTTATTGCTGTATTTCTGTTACTGCATCCTTAGGTTATTTCTTTTGTTGCTGTTGTTGCTGTTGTTGCTGTTGCTGTTATAATTAAGTTCTTTTATTTTAAAGTATAACGACGCTCCTGTAAAGTGTAGCAAGTTATCATCATGAAATTGAATTGAATTGTACCTGTTAAGTAAAAAGAAGTTAACACGTTTGGGGAGCTGGGGAATAAAAAGTAAACTGAAATTCTAATCTATCAGCGAAAGCCAAACTTAGACGTGAACCTTTTCTTCGGTAAAATCGCTATCTTTTAGACCCAGAAATAAGGAAAATGCTGGCAATTGGGTTGTATGGAAGCAATTTTTCCACGTTTCAATTCTGGTCCATGATTTACTTGCCATTCTCGCCATGCTACTACCAAAGGAGTGGAAGCTGATTGCAATCAGTCAATAATAGACCTTTTAGCTATTCTGAATAGAATCAGAATCGAACGATATTTTGCTACATTTTGCAGAATTTTCAACTGTGCACAATAGTGATATCGGGTGTCCCAAAAAAACGCAACAGATTTGAAAAATTCTACTACAAACTGTTTCATACTCATTATTCAACAATTATTTTTCTTCAAATCTGCAATAATTCGATTAAATTTTGATATATTTTTCAGTATTTTTGGTGACTTGTTTATAGAGTTAAAAATCAGCAAACTTCAAAATTGCCCCCAGGTCAAAACCAGAGCTGCTGCATTAACAATGATGAATCATCATGTCAAATTGTAAAACATGACAATCCCTGCAACTGCAAAGAATTGCTGACAAACACCCAAACACACGATTTAGTTGAACATTGAACAGACCGTTTCATAAAGATTTCTGTCAAAACACTGTCATGCTTCCTAAGTGTCCATGATGGTTGCTTGCATTTTCTAAATGACTAGGCCCTTATTAGATTTATACTTTCAATTATAAATGAACACTGAAAGCTCTCTCAAGAATGGATAACTCGGGATAACTCATGAATCTGTTAGAGATGTCTTTGATGCAGTTCCTTAATGAAGTTGTGTGCTTGTTAATTTGATAATGTAAAGTTTCAGATATTGTCATTCTTTTAACTTTACAGTATGCTTTGTACTAATGCTGGTAGCTCTGGTTTTGCCCTGACAGCAAATTTGAAGTTTGTTGATTTTTAACTCTTCAATCAAGTCACCAAAAATTCTGAAAAATATACCAAAATTTAATCTAATCATTGCAGATTTAGATAAAAATAATCGTTTGATTATTAATTTGAAACAACTTCCGTCAGAATTTTTTGAATCTGTTGCGTTTTTTTTTTTGGACACCCGGTAGAAGTTCTAACGCCACTTGATCGAGCCTCGCGTATAGAAATGTTTCAAAATAACGTTTTGAAGAAAGTTTTGAATCTATGCAAGCTTATGTTTTGCTACAAATATATCATAATCATGTATGTTATTATAGGCAATTAACTTTGAATAAAATTCATGCAGATTTTGGATGTCCCGTTAATTACTACAATTTGATCGCTTTGCAAAATTTGATCGCTGTTTTTCGATCTTTTTGGGCATTCTGCATCCGAACAAACTTCAAGAAATCGTAAATGTATCGAAAAGTAGGCATCCGAAGAATCGAGAAAATGTAACCAAGAATAATATAGGATATTCACAAAAGATTAAATAAAAAATATTTGAAATTGCCAAATTGGTCTAATGTATGATTGGTCTTAGCCAGTCGGAAGTGGGAACTTTTTTCTGGCTCACCCGGTATGATATGGTCTTATTTATATTTATTCCATCGCTTATATTAATTTAGACGTTGAAAAGAATTCTACGCAGAGATGATGATATTGAACTAGAACACCAATCAAGACATCTGAACAGCAATGGCACTGATGTTGACACACCAAAACAAGAGAAAAAACCGGCTGGAAATGGACATTTGTTGGATACTATTGCGCGATTATTGTTTCCTGTTGTTTATGTCATATTTCTCATCGTCTACTTTGCAACATATCGAGCAGAGTAAAGTCAGATTTATTGCCATCATGACTGTTTGTAATGGAAGACGAATTTGAGCAGTTGCTGCGAAAGCATTGGTTGCTGGATGCAATTTCACGATTATTGTTTCTGTTATTCATATTTCTGGTCGTCTACTTTGCAATTTATCGAGCAGAAGAAAGTCAGATTTATTGCCATCATGACTGTTTGTGATGAAAGACGAATTTGAGCAGTTGCTGCGAAAGCATTGGTTGCTGGATGCAATTTCACGATTATTGTTTCTGTTGTTCATATTTCTGGTCGTCTTCTTTGCAACATATCGAGCAGAAGAAAATCTGATATATTGGCATGATGACTGTTTTTGGAGGAAGACAAACTTGGGCAGTTGCTGCGAAGCATTGGATTGTTATGTTGGATACAATTTCGCGAGGATAGTTTGCTGTTATTCATATCATATGTCTGAGGAATGTCTGATTGTCTACTTTGCAACATAACAGAATAAAATTTGATTTATTGCCATTATGACTGTTTGTGGAGGAAGACAAACTTGAGCAGTTGCTGCGAAGCATTTGATTGTTTTGTTGGATACAATGTCGTGAGGATAGTTTGCTGTTATTCATATCATGTTCCTGATCGTCTACTTTGCAACATATGGAACAGGACAGAGTAAAGTATGATATATTGGCATTATGACTGTTTTTGGTGGGTGGGAGGCAAACTTGAGCAGTTCTTGTAAAGCATTTGGTTGTTGGATACAATTTCGTGTGGATTGTTTGCTGTTATTCATATCATATTTCTGATCGTCTACTTTGCAACATATGGAACAGAACAAGATTGGAATTATGACTGTTTGTGATGGAGGACAAACTTGAGTCGTTCTTACGAGGCATTTGTTTGTTGGATACGATTTCGTGAGGAAATTAGTTGATCAAATTTTATAGATTTTCCAGAACGTGCAATTTTTTACCCAAACGGTACCTGCAAGCATAAATTTTCATTTGAATTCAAATGCACATGATTCGCTGCATTAGTGTCTGCCGTTAGAGCAGATAGCAGTCTGTCATCACCTCTCTGTTTTACTATTCAATAGACCCTCTTTCAGGAATGAACTTCCCCCAAGAATAGGCCCTGATCCTAAAATCTATTTTTGCAAATATTCGCCCGACGGCCTATTCGAGGCTTTTCTTACTTCCAAACATTGACACATTTACACATTTAAAATTCCTGAAAATCAGCAAGCAGAACCAAGCAAATTTTATAGATTACTTACCAAGAGAAATTATTTTAAATGATTCTGCATCTTCTACTTCCATGATCGCAATAGTTTGCTCTAGTAATGTCTTATTTTTCACAATTAAGGCATTTTNTCGCCATGCTACTACCAAAGGAGTGGAAGCTGATTGCAATCAGTAAATAATAGATCTTCTAGCTATTCTGACTAGAATCAGAATCGAACGATATTTTGCTACATTTTGCAGAATTTTCGAATGTGCACAATAGTGATAGAAGTTCTAACGCCACTTGATCGAGCCTCGCGTATAGAAATGTTTCAAAATAACGTTTTGAAGAAAGTTTTGAATGTATGCAAGCTATGATTTGCTACAAATATATCATAATCATGTATGTTATTATAGGCAATTAACTTTGAATGAAATTGATGCAAATTTTGGATGTCACGTTAATTACTACAATTTGATCGCTTTATTAAAATTTGATCGCTGTTTTTCGATCTTATTGGGCATTCTGCATCCGAACAAACTTCAAGAAATCGTAAATGTATCGAAAAGTAGGCATCCGAAGAATTGAGAAAATGTAACCAAGAATACTATAGGATATTCCATGGGTAGTTATACACTGCTGGTGTGCTTCTATGGAGGAGCGCTGGATAATATGTATCTGCGGTGGAAAATTTTTAATATCTCCTCCGCAGTACTATAGAAAATTTCCCCCGCAGATACATATTATCCAGCGCTCCTCCATAGAAGCACACCAGCAGGGTCTAACTACCCATGGATATTCACAAAAGATTAAATAGAAAATATTTGAAATTGCCAAATTGGTCTGAGTCTTAGCCAGTCGGGAGTGGGAACTTTTTTCTGGCTTACCCGGTATAATATGGTCTTATTTACTGCATCGCTTTTATTAATTTAGACGTTGAAAAGAATTCTACACAGAGATGATGATATTGAACTAGAACATCAATCAAGACATCTGAACAGTAATGGCACTGATGTTGACACACCAAAACAAGAGAAAAAGCCGGCTGGAAATGGACATTTGTTGGATACTATTGCGCGATTATTGTTTCCTGTTGTTTATGTCATATTCCTCATCGTCTACTTTGCAACATATCGAGCAGAGTAAAGTCTGATATATCGCATGATGACTGTTTGTGATGAAAGACGAATTTGAGCTGTTGCTGGGAAAGCATTGGTTGCTGGTTGCAATTTCACGATTATCGTTTCTGTTATTGATATTTCTGATCGTCTACTTTGCAACATATCGAGCAGAAGAAAGTCAAATTTATTGCCTTCATGGCTGTTTGTGATGAAAGACGAATTTGAGCAGTTGCTGCAAAAGCATTGGTTGCTGGATGCAATTTCACGATTATCGTTTCTGTTATTGATATTTCTGATCGTCTACTTTGCAACATATCGAGCAGAAGAAAGTCAGATTTATTGCCATCATGACTGTTTGTGACGAAAGACGAATTTGAGCAGTTGCTGCGAAAGCATTGGTTGCTGGATACAATTTGACGATTATTTTTTCTGTTATTGATATTTCTGGTCGTCTACTTTGCAACATATCGAACAGAAGAAAATCTGATATATTGGCATGATGACTGTTTTTGGAGGAAGACAAACTTGGGCAGTTGATGCGAAGCATTTGATTGCTATGTTGGATACAATTCCGTGAGCATTGTTTGCTGTTATTCATATAATATTTTTGATATATTGGCATGATGATTGTCTGTGATGGAAGACAAACTTGAGCAGTTGCTGCGAAAGCATTTGGTTGCTGGATGCAATTTCACGATTATCGTTTCTGTTGTTGATATTTCTGATCGTCTACTTTGCAACATATCGAGCTGAAGAAAGTCAGATTTATTGCCATCATGACTGTTTGTGGAGGAAGACAAAATTGAGAAGTTGCTGCGAAGCATTTGATTGTTATGTTGGATACAATTTCGTGAGGATAGTTTGCTGTTATTCATATCATATATCTGAGGGATGTCTGATTGTCTACTTTGCAACATAAGAGAATAAAGTTTGATTTATTGCCATTATGACTGTTTGTGGAGGAAGACAAACTTGAGCAGTTGCTGCGAAGCATTTGATTGTTATGTTGGATACAATTTCGTGAGGATAGTTTGCTGTTATTCATATCATATGTATGAGGGATGTCTGATTGTCTACTTTGCAACATAACAGAATAAAGTTTGATTTATTGCCATTATGACTGTTTGTGGAGGAAGACAAACTTGAGCAGTTGCTGCGAAGCATTTGATTGTTTTGTTGGATACAATGTCGTGAGGATAGTTTGCTGTTATTCATATCATGTTCCTGATCGTCTACTTTGCAACACATGTAACAGAACAGAGTAAAGTCTGATATATTGGCATTATGACTGTTTTTGATGGGTGGGAGGCAAACTTGAGCAGTTCTTGTAAAGCATTTGGTTGTTGGATACAATTTCGTGTGGATTGTTTGCTGTTATTCATATCATATTTCTGATCGTCTACTTTGCAACATATGGAACAGAACAAGATTGGAATTATGACTGTTTGTGATGGAGGACAAACTTGAGCCGTTCTTACGAGGCATTTGGTTGTTGGATACGATTTCGTGAGGATTGTTTGCTGTTATTCATATCATATTTCTGATCGTCTACTTTGCAACATATGGAACAGAACAAGATTTGAATTATGACTGTTTGTGATGGAGGACAAACTTGAGCCGTTCTTACGAGGCATTTGGTTGTTGGATACGATTTCGTGAGGAAATTAGTTGATCAAATTTTATAGATTTTCCAGAACGTGCAATTTTTTACCCAAACGGTACCTGCAAGCATAAGTTTTCATTTGAATTCAAATGCACATTAGTGTCATTAGCTGCATTAGTGTCTGCCGTTAGAGCAGATAGCAGTCTGTCATCACCTATCTGTTTTACTATTCAATAGACCCTCTTTCAGGAATGAACTTCCCCCAAGAATAGGCCCTGATCCTAAAATCTATTTTTGCAAATATTCGCCCGACGGCCTATTCGAGGTTTTTCTTACTTCCAAACATTGACACATTTACACATTTAAAATTCCTGAAAATCAGCAAGCAGAACCAAGCAAATTTTATAGATTACTTACCAAGAGAAATTATTTTAAATGATTCTGCATCTTCTACTTCCATGATCGCAATAGTTTGCTCTAGTAATTGTCTTATTTTTCACAATTAAGGCATTTTCCAAGGATTGAAAGGATGTTGTTTCAGAAATATTCCCTTGGGGTCCGCCCCTAGACGGTCATTTAGTTCCCTCCACTTGCTATTTGGTTTGAGCGTCAGCCCTTCCCCCAGTATGAATGTCGTTCCAAGGAAAATTCAAATGTCAACATGGAAGAGGGTATCATGCATATGCCACAAAGATTTTTAGGTGTATCAGTTAAGGGTCTAGATTGGTTTTGGGCCCGCAGCCCTAATAAACTTCTTGCCGCCTTGGCTCCAAATTTCCTTGCTTAAAGGATCCAATATTGTGTTTCAAATGATAGATAATTTATTACTTACTTAGTATATTAGTAAGTATATCATAACTATTTTTATAGTAGGTATAGGTATTGTTTTATAGAATTAGGTTCTTACTGTTGCAAGAGTATTAGTATTACTGTTATTCAAAGTTTATGGTTAGCTCAATGTGATAATTAGCCTGGTTCCCAGGGCCTTTTGTTCCAATATAGTAACAGACCCTGGGAACGTGGTTGTGTGTCAATCTTGTTGTTGTTGCTGTTAGATCTTATAGTTGATGGTGACATAAGTTTGAATTGTCAATTTAGTGCGATATCTTTCTTACCGGAGGGATAACGAATGAATCTCTATAACATGTTGTCTAGCCTACGTCAGTTGTAGACTTATGACGATAAGTCCCTTGTATCCCTGCGGTAAACCTTGCTCTTCTGTTGACCGAAGTGCCATCTTAATGTAAAAAAGCACAGGGAAACAAGGGACTCTAGGTCATAGGTCTAAGC
>REGL01000187.1:110191-129121 GCA_004194395.1 Aurelia aurita complex sp. Pacific | reverse complement strand
CTAAACTTGCTAATTTTGAATCCAATCAAAGGATCAGCTATACCTGGAAAAATAATATGGCTCTTGACCTATTTACCAAAAACAAATTCAAAGATGGGCCATGCAATCAATTATTGGTGATTTTTTAAACAGACGTTTTTCTGGGGCGCCCGGTAATTGACTGCTAACCTGTCACTTTCACTTTTAATCATATTCAACCCACTGATACTGTATTTATTCCCAGTACTGTAGAGTAATTGGTGTCCTGTGACCTAGTCTTGTTAATCTGTGTATATCATAATAGACTAAGTTTTTTAGTTACAAGGATTTTCAAATTCTAATGTCTGTTAGCGTCGACCAATCAAAATCACGCTGTCTGGTTCCCTGTGCCCAAATGGCATAACAGTTGATATCGTATTACATCAACACCGGAATTTGAAACCACAAAGTTATTCATACGTCATCTTGACCTTGACAGGACTGACTTTGTGTATTGGGTCACGGTACAGTACTATTATACTCTGCGTACTGGGTCACAGGACACCAATTACTCCGCAGTACTGGGAATAAATGCAATATCAGTGGGTTAAATACAGTTCCTGCAAAGTAGGAGCCCTTGTTTGAACACTTTGTAGCACGTGTTATCCCTGTTATCTTGTTGGAAGGATGAAATCACCCGGAATGATATTGTTCTGCTCGCAGGGATGGCATTTGCATCCTCCCAAAGGAATAATACGTGGTATAGTAAATGCAAGTCATTGCAACAAAGCAGAAATATTGGGGAAATTTGATCATCATTGGACGCCATTTTGGAGCGTTCCTTGAATTAAGGATTTTTCTCGGAAAATCACTTAAAATTTTAGAACAGAATGGCCCGTTTAGTCGGGCAATTAAAATTTGTTTAAACATGTCTGCCACACCCAAAGTTACTCGTTGGGGAGACACGAGATACGCTTTATTCGAGGAAACGTATGTTGCCCCCCCCCCGTGCAGTGGGTTAAAGCTCTTGCGTAGTAGCGTTTTGTGGTTGAAGCTCTGACGGGCACATGCACTTTAACCCACTGCACGGGGGACATATAAGTTTCCTCGGACAAAGTGTTTCATGTCCGCTTTGATATCCAGGGAGCCATAGCCTTTCAAAGAGTAATTATTATTTTCTGCCACACCCCCGGTAAAAAATTCGTGTTAAAAGATATAATTGTGAACCGCTTTTTTTACAGGAGGTGGTGATCACCGACGACATCGAGTATCAAAAGGAACTTTCGCCGGTGACAATGGTTGGAACCATGAGTTGGTATTCTATGCATTTGAGGAGCAAAAGCCTGGTACCATACCCATCGCAGTTGGCCATGCTGAGTATTCAGGAGGTTGGAAGTATCGTGTTTCTGAAAACTGCACATTTGCTGGAGACAATGGCTGGTCACATGACTTTGTCTTCTATGCATTTCCCGCTGACACATCCATGTTGATGCCGATTTCAGTTGGCTTTGAATCTGCAAATTGGTGCACCAGAGTTAAAGAGGGAACACGCCTGCAAGAGCATTATTTTGAGCATGCCTTCGCATTTTTTGGATTCCGTGCGCCGTATCCAGGGTCAATTCCTGTTGCAATTGGCGAGGCAGGCGCTGATTATGACCGCACTTTAAGGAGCCGTATAGACCGCGGAACACATGCAGGTGGTAATGGATGGAACCACGTCTTCACCTTCTATGCTTTTCCAAACAGAAAACCCGGAACGATTCAAATTGCAGTTGGTCACGCAGATTTTGCCCATAGTGGTTGGAAATACAGGGTTTCCGAAGATTGTGATAATGCTGGCACGCAAGGGTGGACCCATGACTTCACGTTCTGGGCATACCCACATCCAAAATAGACAAATAAACAGAATGACAAATGATTTTTGCAAAGAAGTATCTTACTGAAGATATATTGGAGTTATGTGTCACGCGAGATTTGAGATAACTTGAAAACTCCTAGTGCAAGGTACTTCAATTATTGTTATGGGCGGGCATTTTCGCATAACATCTGATTTGATTCAGCTAATAGTAATATTTTTAGCTACAGAATGAGATAGAGATGATTTAACGCTAAAATATAGAGATTTGACTGAAAGTATGTTTTGTTTGTGTGTTACTACTTTTCTGACAGCAGGAAAATCTTTGACAGCATTATTATTATTATTATTATTATTAATTTCTTTATAGTAGGCGTTTAAAAGTAGCTAAATTACAGCTAAATGATGCCTACTGAAACAAATATAAAATTATTATCAAAAGTACAAAGTAAAATGGTTCTAATTAGTTTAACAGTGAATGATATATACAGATGATACACTAAAAACTTTATAAAATTTGTAACTAGAAACTTGATGTAGAGCGGTTGGACGACAAAAAACACCAAGACACGCTCCAACACACTGAGGCCCCCCTGACCCGTGTTCCCATCAGAGTGTGATTTCGAATGAACATTCCGATGAGGACACAGGTCCGTTATCGCGCGATAAATCGCACAATGTATTGCAAGCTAAGGCCAAACTTGGCAACAATGTTGCGCGACAATGTTGCTTGAAATTTTTTTCATCTTTATGTAGTCGAAAAATTGTGGCCAAACTGGGCAACATGGTCGTGCAGCATATTGTTGCTGTTGTTATCAAAAAGCGTGCCAAAGTTGATTTGATAGGTGGCTTACCGCGCCATGTTGTATTTGAACGCAAAATTTAGCTATAATATGGCAGAACGAAAGAAAGCTGTAGCGTGTTTGCTGTTACTGAAAGCCTTAGATGAAGATGAAAGTTGGAAAAAGGGAAATTAAGTTGAATTGTTGCCCAACATTGTGGCCAAACTGGGAAACATCGAACTGAACGACAAATGTTGCCAACAAATATTTGAGCATGTTTGAACATTACGGCAACAAATTTTTGATGAATTTATCGGCCGACAAAGTGGCCAAACTGGGCAACACTTGAGCAACATTTGCGTTTTGTCCATGTTGCTCGACAATGTTGTCCAGTTTGAAAGCCCTGGCAAAACGACTGGACTTTTGCACTGAACATTCACTGGAAATTGCTAGCCTTGTTCAGAGTCTGAACATCAAGAAAATTTAGGTTGTGGCAAAACGACTGAACATTGTCCAGTGAACATTTGCTGGGCAACAGAAATGCGCCAAATTTTTTGGATCGAGAATTCAGTTTGGGAAGTTTTGGGCATACTCAACAGAGCACCAGGGAGCTAGAAATATTCTTTTGATTTTGTTTGTGGCTTTATTCACGTCGTTCTTTCTGCCATCAAAATTCTGAAAAAAAAATGGGTCGTAAACAAAAAGATTGTCAGCCATGGTTTCGACTATTCTTCCAAGATAAAAGCGGAAGAAAAGCCATAGAGACGAAAGGGAATGGCTAAAGATACTTTGAATAAATGAGAATATTTGTAAATAACATGAAAGAGTTGACAATGGAGGACAGTTTACCTTGGAATGAAAAGATGTGAATGAAATCGTCCACTGTTTCGTTGCAATGCGCGTGCGCAAACTGGACAAATGTCCAGTGGAGTGGCAAAACGACTGAACATTTTTCCACAACATCTTAAAACAAAAGAAATTTATCTTGTCCACTGAACATCTTTGACTGCCTTCAAAATCAACTGAACAACGCTCAACATGGCTGAACACGACTGAACACGACTGGACAAGGTGGCAAAAGGACGCAACATTTTACGCTAAACATTTGTCCAGTGCATGTCCAGTGCAAATTTCCAGTCGTTTTGCCGGGGCTGGCACAAGGCCCCAACAGGAAGAATTCAACGTTCAGTCATGAAGGAGAGCAGACTTCATCCAGAGGACGTAAACATTCAGTGGGATTTCTCATTTCTCCAGTTCATTGACTTGCTACAAGTCTTCGTTTGCCTTCTATTCGTATCGTCATGGTGTGAAGTTCATGATTTAGAACCCTCTCATCTGAGGCATTGCACTCTCTGAGATTTTTACTGAGACTTGTAGCAAGTCAATCCAGTTCATTGCACCCCATTAAATACGATTGCTCAATCGAAACCAGGCCTAACAAAAGTCTTGATATTCATCACAGTTCTAATCTCGTTAACTTTACAGCGACAGTCGTTAAAGTTACGTCATCGTTTAATTCCCACTGTGCGATGAACCTTTACCGCATTACAAAAATAGCCAAAATAAGGCATGGAAAAAGCGATGACAGTTCATTGTACAGTGGAAACCAGGCCTAACAAAAGTCTTGACGTTCATGTCTAATCTCCTTGATTTTATACAATTTTATAGCGACAATCGTTAAATTTACGTAATCATCATTCAGAACCTTTGACGTTTGTAGCTGGTCTACCGGGGTGGATGTAGTTGACTACCTTCACCCCAAATTACTAACAGGGAAACTGCCTGTTTGTACTGATGAGCGATCAGACTTGTGTCATCAGCATCTTGGGAAGTCAAATTATCGCCCTATTTCAGTCATACCTGTCATTTCAAGGCTCTTTGAAAAGCTTGTAACCATTCAGGTGTTGGGTGTATACGCCTTTGGAAGAGAACGGTCTGTTTTCATCTGGCCAATCTGCCTATTTGCGCCTTCATTCTACGGTAACCCTACTTAAAAATACCGACGATTGGTACAATGGGCTGGATCTCGGGAAGCTTGTGGGCCTTGGGCCTAGTTTTCATTGATCTAAAAAAAAGCATTTGACACTGTTGACCATGTGATTCCTTGCCAAAAATTGGCGCGCTATGGCATTCAGCAGCGGGAACTCGCATGGTTTAAAAAAGTCTGCTGGGCATGATGGTATAAAGCCCTTGATCATAAAAGCCGCATATGAAATCTTAGTGAGACCGCTTACTCATTTGTACAACATCTCCCTGAGTTCTGGCATTGTACCAAATATTTGGAAGATTGCTAAAGTTATACCAATCTTCAAAAAAGGCGAAACCTCCCTACCCGAAAACTACAGGCCAATCTCTCTGCTATCATGCTTTGAAAAAATCTTGGAGAAGCTAATGGCAAAAAGAATTCTGTCTTTTATAAGAAAATATAAGATACTTTATGAGCTCCAATTTGGTTTTCGCGAAAACCACTCTACTTTGCATGCACTTCTGGAGCTTACTGATCAAATTTATACCAACCTTGATGAAAATAAGTTCTGCGTGGGAGTCTTTCTCGATCTCTCCAAAGCATTTGATACGATCGATCATTCTATCCTCCTCTCCAAACTTGATCATTATGGCTTCAGAGGAGTTGTGAATAAATGGTTCTCAAGTTATCTCAAAGACAGACAACCATTCACTGTTGCAAGTGGTCAAAAGTCTAACTACGGGCAAATAACTAAAGGTGTTCCACAAGGCTCTGTGCTCGGACCAATTTTGTTTACACTATATGTTAACGACATGGCAATGGCACTAAACCTGAGACCACGCCTATTTGCTGATGATACAAACATCTTTAGTTTTGATGCAGATATAAACAATTTAACGACTTCTATAAATAAAGAGTTAAGTAAATTATATGAATGGTTTAATGCAAATAAACTGAAAGTTAATCCAGACAAAACAAACTATTGTATTTTCAATCCAAATAGAAACATGAAAACCAATCATGTTATGAAAATAACTATGGGTGGTGACATAAAAGAAGCTTCAGATATCACGTATCTTGGACTCAAAATAGATTCTAAACTAACTTGGAGTAAACACGTAGAGAAGATTAAAAACGAAATCGTTAAATTTGCATCTCTTTTTGCAAAACTTAGACATTTTATACCTAAAGATTGTCTAATCATTTTATTTGATTCTTTAGTATTGTCTAAGATTAATTATGGTTTAGAAATATATGGCTCAGCAGCACATAAGTATCTGAAGGAATTGCAGATATTGCAAAACAGAATACTTAAAATCATGAACTTCAAAGACTATATGTTTTCCACCAACCTTCTTCATAAAAACTTAAGGATCCTAAAAATAGCTGACCTCTATGAAACAAACATCCTAAAACTAATGCATCACATCCACTATAATAAAGATCAACTGCCTGATGTATTCCAAAACTATTTTATGACAAATGAAGGGTTACACAAATATGCTACAAGGCAAGCGATAGATTATCGGGTATATAAATCGTGTAAAACTTGGGGGGATAAAACTTTTCGAAACAAGGGTGCCCGATTATGGAACAATCTGCCAAAATCAATAAAAAACATAACCAAAATAAAACAGTATACTACAAGCCTTAAAGCGTTCAAAATTGCTAAATATTAACAATCATAAACTTCAAATCAGAATTATCATTTTATGAATAATTAATCTTTCATCATTATATATCTGTTGTGACAATGCTGTAATCTTCGATATTTACTCATATTCTTCTTTTCTTTTTTGCATTTTAATTTAACGGCCAAAGCTAGATAAGCTATGCTTTACTTTGGTCGTATAGGATACAGATCTTTTTATATATACCTGTATTAACTTTTAGTCCTGTATTCTATGAAAAAAGTTGAATTGAATTAAATCATACCAATGCAACCGAAAACTTATTTGTATCAATGATCTACCACAAGCTAAATACTAAATAGTAAATACTAAATGTGGATCTTGGCTTTTAGTCAAACGAAGCATTTGTAAATCTGTCTTTATATCTATTTATGAATTTAAAAGAAAAAAAAGCAATGCCGGTGGCCTGCGTGCAGACTATACCCAAGAGGTTACAATGCGCCGGTAATTACACAAATGGCCTCCCTAGGTTTCGATTCGCATTGTCGTGACGTGTAGTAGGTAAATAATGAAAAGAGAGGGAGAAGAAAAGAAAAGTTGACACCATGACGACCATGACGTTACACCATGACGAAACCAAACAAATGCTTGAAGCAAATCAAATTTCAGCATTTCCTTGCATGCCAGTCGTTGCCTGCCGCTGAACGCCAAGTGCCTGTGAAGCTGCAATCAAATTGGAAAAAGCAAAGATTCCTGTGCCCAATTTTGGCATCATCGAGTGTTTTGCAACAAATCAGGTAATTTGCTCAGTGTCATGTCAGGGCCATGATGCCCGGGGGAGGGGGGTACTTAGTTTATTTTGCTGACTGGATATGGATGGGATGTGTCCTCCAGTGCACTTCTTCCGGTATCATTTGCACCTCTTTTTTCTTACGTCGGATATCAAAAGAAGGCAACTTTTCCAAAGCCGGTTGTCAAATGACAGAATCTAAAGATTTGCGGGCGTGTTTGCCATTTGATGACGACTGAATTCCAAGTTTCATTCGAGGTTTCCTTTACGACAGAGAAGATTTCATATTTCCTATTTCGATGTAGCGTCAACTCAACAGAACAAAGGGTTTTGAATCAATCTGTGTTGAATCATAAGCGTACGGGGCGGGGGGGGGGGCCGGGGGGCGGCAGCCCCCAATGTTGGAAAAATCGTTGAAAATCAGCCCCAATCGGGCAAAAGTCTACCCTCAGTTGGGCAAAAATGTTGGTAAACAATGGACTTTGTGTCGGGCCGCCCCCCTAGATATTTCCATCAGTTGTTGTATAAATTACTCAAGTCAAATCAATAAAGACAATGAGCATAACTAGAAATAACTATAAGTTATTAACTGCGCGCATTAAATGGGGAAAGAATACTACAATAAAGGGAAGTACACTTCTCAGATGACATTTGTTATCCCTGGTAAAGCCGGCGAAAAGAATTGGTAGATGAAGTTTTGCTACTCTCTTATGCATGTAACAGTTAAATTGATCATTGCTATTTGTACCAATCTTAAATGAAGTAATTGCTGAGACTGGCCTTAGGATACATGGTTGGAAGGAAGAGATTTCGATGGGGGCTGGATCTTGATTGTTCCTTTATTCCGTATTCCATGTTTTAACCTTGCAGAAGAGGAAACGGGCACAGGTCGGGAAATCAAGGGGAAATCGAATTCTTACATTGCCAAATTTGACTAAGAGAAAAACCACCAACATGTTATTATGTTGATATTTTATGCAATAAACAGCCACATTAGGGATCTCTAAAATGCCCCCTTTGAGCTTAAATCAGGTGAAGTTGAAAAACGTTGGTGAGGGGTGTATCACTCTTCCAAATAAGTGCACGAGATCTTTCAGAAGAAAAGGATTTTAAGGAATTTTTACAGATTTTTCTTCAAAAAGGTGTACGAGATATTTACAAAGTAATATACGCCCCTCGAACTTTGGGTGACTCTCAAAATCTGGTCATTGTAATTTCTCAACTGTATTTTGATTATATAGGCGGTTTAGGCACTCTGTAAAGTAACAAACGTGGATTTTATGAGTCTTTCAAATATGAAAGAAAATACGACCGAATCGTGGCTTGTCTTTCTCTCCTTGCCAAATATGCAGAGTTCAATTCTGAGCCCTTTCTGTCTTTGTAGGAATTCTTGAGAAAGTAAAAAGTCAAAATATTTCAAATCGAAATCCTACTTCCTCGTGAACCCCAATTGTGCGTGCTAATTGCGAGGCTCTAAAGGCAGTGTCAACAGTCTATTGTGTCTAGTCAATGCCAATTGAAAATGTGATTGTATGCAAGCATTGAATGACGTAAATTCCAGTATTGTGCAGTTTAAAGAAATGACCATTCATAATGTTGACTTTCGAAGGCTTCGTTGGTTCCGCTTTGGCTACTTCTTACATTGAATTCAACCACTCGATCTCGCAGCTATTATTGCGATGTTTAGTCTCTTCTCCTTTTCAAGGCGAAACAAAATAATGAATATATCGATGGAAAGAACTAAAACAAGTATGGAGCTGCACAAACTACTACTTCTACTGCTTGTTTGTCATGAATCGCGTGGAGACGGGTCGATTGACTGCCACTACTCGACCTTAGGCCGTTCGCCATCAGACGATATCTGCATGTTACGTAATTTGATCATGGACTCATTACATGAGTCCCTCTTGCTTATCGCGCATGCGCGAGTGGCTAGCCAAAAAAAGTTGCAGCACAGAATATTATAATTTGAAAAAGTAAAGGCCACGATACCAACGTCGATTGCCGGATCCGAAGATGCTTGCGATGACGAAAAAATGAATAAATTTAAAGGCAGAAACACCGCAACACGACAAAAAACAACAGCAAATACGACTAATTTAATTTTTGCCAATATTTCGTCCTGCCATGCAGGACTTCTTCAGGGCTGTAATGTGACAGTTATTATATAATATAACTGTCACATTACAGCCCTGAAGAAGTCCTGCATGGCAGGACGAAATATTGGCAAAAATTAAATTAGTCGTATTTGCTGTTGTTTTTTGTCGTGTTGCGGTGTTTCTGCCTTTAAATTTACAGAATATTATGCTTGCTCCTTCGTCGCGCGCAATACTCATCCAAATCAGTTTAATTTTGCTGAGTTGAAGGCACAAGCTGCTCTGTGACAGAACACACGTTGAATCCACAGCTCATGGGCCCCGGGGGGAGTACTTGACCAGGTTTTGGTCGGGGAGGGGCCATCGAAGCATCAAAAACATACCCGTTCCTATGATAATTTTCCGAAAAAGTATACCCGACCTTATACCAATTTTCCAAAAAAGCACACCCGACTTATACCAATTTTCCGAAAATGTATATCCAACCTTCTACTTATACCAAAATCGCAGAAATCGATACCGTTCCTTATACCAAAATCGTGAAAATCGATGAAAATTTATGAAAATATCGCTCGATCCTAACCAGACCTAGCCTACAAGTAAGACCCATTCCTGAAGAATTTCTCCAGTTGGATAATGGGTCTACACGTAGGCAAAACAAGGACAGATGTTGTAAGACAATATAGCATAAGTTGCATTTTTGGACATCTGAATTCAAAGCGATTTGCGATTGCAGACAAAGGAAATTCTCTCAATCAATAATTCAAAACGAACAAAGCCGCAAAAGTTTCTCTGAAACCCAACCCAAGGTAGCTAGCACGATCACTGTGCATTCCAAAAATCGTTTTTAAGAGCAAACATGAGCATATATCGAAAGAAGAAGAATATATCTACACATCTACATCGGACATTCTATTTCTTTTGTTCAGAAGCTGAGCAGAAGTGTTTTAATTACACCCAAAAAAATGAGAGAATTGAATCGCCTCCCAATCGGCTTTTGAATCAAATAAATGAAATGCCCGAGGTAGATGTGCAAATATATCCTTCTTCTGTCAATCTATGCTCATGTTTGCTCTTAAAAACAATTACTGGAATGCACAGCAAGGGAGCTAGCTACCTGGATTTCAGAAATACTTGTGCGGTTTTCCTTGTTTTGAATTACTGGTTGAGAGAATTTCCTTTGTCTGCGATCGCTAATCGCTTTGAATTGCTGTGTCAATCAAAAGCAACTCATGCTATTATCTTACCAAATCTGTCCTTGTTTTCACGTAGGCTAAACCAGACCCAATTTCAAAGTAAAAAGTGTTCTGTTAACCCTATTCGCCCCCCTACCAGTTTCTGCTGCGTTACGCTAAAACGACAAGAGATATAACTACCACTTTCAATGACTTTTATTCAAATTTCATAGGCAATTAAATTCTTAACATTTCATTGTTCTACCTCTGATACGTAATACCATATTTGGAGAGTAGTCAACAACAAAAAAGCTTAAAGTGTCCGTAGTTTTCGTGTCGTTTGCTTGATCGATCTCAAACATAAATCATTCGATTGCATTTGATGAGTACTTTCATTTGATATATAAATTTTTCAAATTTGCTTATGTCAGCAAAATTTAATATCTATGACGTCATTCACATTTATGACGTCATTTCTCTAATAAAGAAGTGTAAAATATAATTTTTTTTAGTCTAATTTGCTTTATCTCATTAATTTGATTCACTTTGAGTCTATATTTACCAGATAAAATGACAGGACTGGCCAAAACCTGCGAAGAAAGTAAATGCATCCAACAAAACGCTAATTTAAGGCTAATTGTGCTAAAAATAGAGGCTAAAAATTTTGAAAAGCATACAGTTTTGATCTATGACATGTTTCCTACTATTTGAAACAAATTTGGAGAAATTCAGTTGAGTGGTTGATTAAATAGAATTTTTCTGGTTAAGAAGGTATAAATTTGCATATTTTCCTCAGTTTTTCGGTAGCCTAGCAACGAATCACGTGACTTATTAATTTTCATTGTTATATTTGAATAGCCAATTGTCTAAAGAACAATAAGGGTAAGTCTTATTGTTATATCTTTTGTAGTTTTGGAGAAAAAGAGGGGGGGGGCGAAAAACTCCCCCCAGTACAAAATACCTAAAAAATCGCCCAGTACAGATAGGGTTAAATATTGACTAAAATCGTGTTCAGAGCCACTTTTTCAACAGGGCTGTTTTCCAAGTTTTGTGGAAAATCTATGGGCACAACTAGTTCAATGCAGATTAGACCCTTAGGTCAGAGATTAAATTTCTATGCAAGGTGGAACAAAGAGTAATCAGGGCGTATTCAAATTGCAGTATTCTTTTTCAGAAAAACTTCAAAGAGCTTCCTCGGTAAATGGTTTCTTTACAAATAGACAGCAAATTATTTTGAGCAATTCTTAAAATAGGTTTGAACAAGCTTTACGCCGGTATTGAACAGACCACTATGCACTATTTCCTTTGAAATTGGATCTGGCTACCAAGCTAGCTCGATCCAGGCTCCTTTGTAGAATAGCTGAAAGGTCTATTCATAATTCATTGTTTAAAACATGTTTTGTTTTCCAATTAAAAGAATCGGTTGTTCTCTTCTGACCAATCAATGTCTTAACACTGCTGTATCCTCGGCTGTATCAGTCTCAGATCAGCTCAGAATTATTGCTGAAAGTTCGAACTTTATAGGTGAATCAACTTGCACAAATGCTCGATTTGGATGAGATGCAATAGTTTTTCGGGGCACTCTTTCCAAATGGGAAATATTACCCAATCAGGCAACGTTTCCCATTTGGGAAACTATCTCTTGCCAATCTGGCATCAAGTTATAGTTGAATTTCAATGAATTTGAATAGTGTTGCTCGATTGGCCAACATTTCCCTTTTGGGAAAGAGTGCCAAGCTGATAGCGTGTTTCAAACTCAAAATTCAGGGGTGGGCGAATACTGTAAACTATTTAACCCCATGTTTGTCCAAAAGAATTGGAACAAATAGCCGGTTCTTTTATCACACAATGGAACTTTCCTGCGCAAAGCAATCAGTCTTTGGGACAAAAATGAAATTTCAAAACCAGTCTTCCTGTTCCATCATAGTAACTACAGTATTATTCCATCAATTGATCACACAAATCATCTAGCTTCCCATCTAATCAAAATTGTAAAGTTTATCTGAAAGCTTGTTCTACGTTTCCCCGCCAAATCGACGGAAAGAAGACCAGAATTTCCAACTTTTCGCCCAAGTGATTCTACCTTTGCCCGGCATATCTCCGAAAAAAATACCAGGATTTCAAATTTTTCACCAAAGCGGTTCTACATTTTTCCAGCCACCAGTTTTGGGACACTTAAACTTTCATATGGTTACACCGTCAGTGATAGATGGCCATAGATCATGTTTAAATTGTCCGCCAGAGTGACGGAAATTGACAGTGGCAATTTGTCAGAAAAAATGACCAGTTTTGGGACAATGGTTGTGTAAAACCTTTTCATAAACTACCGGTTTTCGGACAACTGTAGGACTATCCTTCCCAGTGTGACATGCCCGCCCTTCAATATTCAATTAAATGAAAATGAAAATTCAATAGATTTATCAATTGCAGTTCCTTAGTTTTAAAGATAGGAGAAAATGGCACCACCACAAGATCAAGGCCATATAATGCTTTCCTACCAATGGGACTATCAGAAGCAAGTCATTAAAATTAGAGATGCCCTGAAAGCATTTGGATTTAAAGTTTGGATGGATATTGACTCAATGCGAGGTGACATCTATGACAAGATGGCGGAAGGAGTTGAAGGTATGCTACTTTTATACATAGATTTTTATTTAGATCTGTTCTTGGGATTAAAGTTTCTCAAATTGTCACGAATACGCCTCTTTTTCAAAATGTATGCAGATTTGGTTTACTCTAGCGATGTGAATTCAGCTTTGATCAATGGCTAATGACTCTCAAAATGTTCCTCTATAGTTAACTTGAACATAGATACCTCGTTTGTTGGTATTGGTGCTTTGAGAGCAGAAAGATCAATCTTGAAAGCTCAAATTTTCGTCCACCTGCAAACCAGAGCTTTGGCCTTTTTGGCCTTAGCAAGTTCCTGAAGCACATCGAAATTGATAACTGAAATTGATGAAAAATTAAGAAAATTCCTAATGGGTGACCGGGGGTGACTTCTGGAAAACAGAATAACACAATCTAATATTATCTAAATTTTATCAAGGCTTTCATTTATTTATACGCTGTGCCTTAAAGGACACTTCCGGGGTTGGAATAATTGTTCATAAAATGAAAGATCACAACGTTGTGAATGGTGTGTAGTACTTTTTTCCAACCTTCTCTGTCTTTTCTCTGCGAAATTGTGTATTTAAATCTGTGAAATGAGCGAAATGATGTCATTATTCATGACGTAATTTCACCCATTTCGCCTAATTTCCGACGTCAAAATCGAACCTCCAAACCGAGGCTAGCCATTTTATCGCGCTTTCAAAATGGCGACGACATCGGGCCTAACTTACGAAAAATGTCGTACGAATTTACTACAGCAAAAGACACCAAAACCCGGAAAAAAGGTACAAGCAATGCTTGGCAGTTGGTAAGGTTGCTTTTTGACACTAATTGTAGAAACCCCGGACTTGTCCTTTAAGAAATTTCTTAGGCCAAAAGGTAAAGCATCTTTCTAAAATTGTGACGCCCATTCCTCGAGCGGTGATGCTAGCAAGCTTATTTTAAGTTCTATTTTTCAATTTCTTGTTTGTCAAAATCATTTTCCAGTTTTTGGTTTTTAATTTATGTTTCAATTTCAATGCTCGATTTAGGTGCTAGCGTTATAATAGTATGCATGTCATCCAAGTACCAGTGTTCAGAAAACTGCAAAAGAGAATTCAAGTATGCACAAGATCGCATGAAGGGAATCGTCCCAATCAAATTCGAGTCTGATTTCAAAGCCACTGGTGCACTGGGTTTGGTCACATCTGGGAGACTGTATATCGATTTCAGTAATTCTTCAAAGTTCAATGAAAATGTGCTTGGTCTGAAGCTAGAAATCGAAGCGCACACTGGACAAGTGCAGAATGAAGGTATAGTTACCATAAATGTCAATTTTTTTTATATATATTTATTTCTACCAAGCATCCGAAGGTAGTTTTGGGACGCTGTGAAGCTGAGTTTATCGAAGCAGCATCCTGGTCCTTCCTCTCGATGTGACCACACCTCGTGATTCCTTTAGCCTGGAATTACAGAGAGCTTGCAACTCTTCGCACACTTCATAGCAGGTTCGGCAGGGCGCGGACTCGAACCACCTACCTTGGTAGTCAAATTGGTAGTCAAACTAAGCCATCCCCACTACAAATGCCAATTCTTCAGAAGGCATAGTGTCAATGGCTGATGCTATTTCTTTTTCGGACTGAATTCCTCGAGCTACTTTACTTCAATTCTACTGTTGGACTTTCCTAAAACCTTCATTATCTTCAGAATTAGGGTAGTAGTGGTAGCAAGCTTTACTACCAATCTGAAGGTTATTGGTTCGAGTCTCCTCCCTGTCAAACCTGCTACGTTGGGCGAAGAGAGTCACCAATACCCTCCCAACACCATGCAAGGGACAGTGTACAAAGTTTATTTTATAACATGGCCAATGCACAACGCAACGGGGCAACTACTTTTTTAGCTTGTACAGGACTGAGTCAACATATTTTATAAAGCAGATATGTACGGGGCAGTAACAATTCATTTTTGCTCAAGATGAAGTTTGAAACATAAAATTGTTGACCATGAGTTGAGGTCAAACTTGTAAATTATGCAAGCTGAGAAATGCTTGGAAGGATGTGTATAAAATGACGCAAAATTTTCTCGTCAGTTTTAGCAGCTTAGCAAACATGATTCATCAGTAATATCTTTTCATCCTCAAAGTCAATTTTCTCATTGACAAAGACTCGTAAAGGCAAGATTTGGTTTTGTTATGGTCTTTGGCTAATTCATCGGTGGTACTATACAACGTTTGTTGTTCATGAATACGGAGCAGATACATTTTTGAAGGAAAGGCAAAGGCAGGGGGCAGTTGATTTTTTTGCGATAATTTATACGGGGCGAGCAAATTTTTTCTCAAGAATTTTTCTTCCCCATCGGCCATGTAATATGATAAATTTTGCACTGCCCCTAATAACAAGCTAAATGAATCACGAAGGGGTGTGGTCATATCGACAGGTAAGACCAGGACGCTGCTTCGATAAGCTTAGCTTCTCAGCGTCCTAAAAACTAGCTTTGCATGCTAGGTAGAAATATAAAACAAGAATAAAGGCGTCTATTGCTTGGAAAAAATAAAAGCTATCTTAAAGGGAATGTAAGCATATAAAAGTGGCTCAAGCCACTTGGAGTCAAATTCTAGCCTATCAGAGATCAGTATTTGCTGTTGATATAGATCAGTTACCCAAATATGGTGCGGCACGTGTTATGGCCTATTGTCTTGGTATAGTTATTTATATCAAAGGCTTATATATGCTTAGATTCCCTTTAATTTCTAACTTGTTGAAGAAATATAGAGCAATTTTGAAGACAAACATGGTTTATGAATGTCAAAAATATGGAATAAAGCCCATTCTTTTGGTAATTCTGTTTTCGGTAGACTTCCGAGAGATTTTTGACGTATTCTTTTGGGCTCTACTGAAAACGGTGGACTTCCGAGGCCTCGGGTACCTTCTGCTCCTGAAACTAATAATATAATTTATTCATTTCAAGTTAGCGACAAGAGTAGCTGAACAGCTAATTAAAGCCAACTATGTACAAAGAAAACCTATTATACTTTCTAAAATCTAAAATCTAATTACAAATTAAAACTAAATATAGCCAAGATTCTTGACATAAGTCTTGCAAAGCTTGCAGTTGCATTTGTCTGTAACCCAATTTTTGATACGACCCTTAAAGATTCCTAGGGTGCAAGTCTCTTTAGTTTCACTTGGTTAAATGTTTGCCGAAGTCCCCGAAGTCTACTTCCAATTTCCAATACATCGTATAGTTTCTATACGTTTCTATACCATGAGCAGTTGTATTTGCCCTTGGTACCAGAAGACCATCGTTATTTCTAAGATTGTACTGGCAGACTAAACTGGCAGGCTTTCGAGTGATCGCAAAGAGCCTTGTTTCGTGAATGAAAAAGTTTACGAAGTGCTCGAAAAGACAACGAAGCAGGACCGTCTAGAAAAAAGGGGGGGGGTAGCAGGGTAGTTACTGGGGGACCCTTGGCCTTTACGTGCCCGAAAAATATACATTATGTATTTTGTTCTTTGTTTTCAATTTTCCTCGAGGAGCATTTCAAGCTCTGCGGGCCTACTGGCATTCTCATCTTAGTATTTACACACGAGATAAACAAATTTTCCATCTAAACATTATGTTTTAGCAGTGGCTAGGCGTCGGGGAGATATGCCGGCCAATCACGTTCTCTAGCAGATGCATACCGTAAAAGCTCTATTAAGCCCAGGACTCATTCAGTTTCGGGCCCTCCAGAAGGGGCTTTTGTAAAGCCACTTCTAAATGGGGTTTTAAAAGTGTGTGTTCATATTGAGCTGTGCAGGAAAATCCAAAGAAAAGATAACAAAGTTACACGTCACAACTTTCGTCGTCCAATAAACATTAGTCTGTCATCACGGAGTCTCGGCAGAGCTTTTACGGTATGTCCAAGATCGGTCTCGAGTAGACTCGACATAACGTTCTAGTTACAACAACAACAACCACTTGATTTGAATAGAATTGTTATAGAATTTTATGCTCCTGCGCAACGGCTTTACAGCCCGATTACTGGCGCTCTAGTAATCGTACTGTAAAAGTGGAATGGAATGAAAACTTTGGTACGAGTAGTTTGAGTATAATATGCTCTGAATTGTTTTTTCCAGCTGTACAACCTACAACGAATGGGAGGGCAGCTAGTCCCGCGTTGGATCAAGAAGATCAACTGGAAAGTTTTGTTCCGGACAATGCTTGGATAGATGGGCCTAAGTAAGAAGTGTCATCAGTTATATATATGGTTTACGGAGGGGTGAAATGGGCAAGCTTGGGATATTTGGGGTAAAATAAAAAAAAAACAAAGAATGTGAACGAATTTAATAAAAATCTTGTTTTAGAGTTTTCTGTAGCAACAATTATTTGAACTAGACTCATTACACAAGTCTCAGTATCACTCATCAAATTGGATGGTTATCTCTCAAACTGATACAACAGAAAATGAAAATGAGCTAAACAATATAGACGATTACGCTAAAAGTTAAAAATGGCGGCGCGGAACACCAAGATGCGTTGCATTCTTTAATCGAATTCCTATAGAATCATTAAAGATTCGAAATTAGAACGCATTGCATCTTGGTAAAAAGTTCCTCACCACCATCTTTAGCGTAATCGTCTATTGAACGAATACTAGGAGTCACTAGACTGATTACAATGAGTCCCAGTAATCGCTATTCAAAACGAGACTACTACACCAAACTGAGACCGCTCATACTGGAACTAGTTAGGAGCGTCCGGCAGCCTTCAATAGTGATAACTCAGCCATATAATCAGTCTAAGGAATCACGTCGCAAGTCTATGTTTTCAACTACCATTTTGGAGCTTTCGATGAGTGTTTTTGCAACGGTTCACGGACTACCGTTTACCAGCCATCCTCGCAAATGGGTTGTAATGATGAACGGTAAAATTAAGGGACTAAGGACGAGATAGTCGTCGCGTTGCAGTTAATTTCTAATGATTGGTTTGAAAAACTTACCTATGTTCTCCTTGGTGGTTTCTTCTTTCATAAATTTCTTGGTTTTGCTTTCTAAACGACACAAATCACATGTTTTCTCAAGTAGAAATGAATTGTTTGATCGTGCCACAGCCACCTCGTCTCTGGCGGCCATTTGCAATGTACATAACGAAAGTGATGTTGTTGTTGTTCTCAGCCTCTTATAAATTAAAAATGGCGTTGATGAAACAGTATGCAGAGCAAGCAGTTTATTCTAACTTGAGAAAAGATGGGATATTTGTCGTTAAGAAAGCAAAACCAAGAAATTTATGAAAGAAGACACCACCAAGGAGAACATAGGTAAGTTTTTCAAACCAAACGTTAGAAATTAACTGCAACGGGACGACTATCTCGTCCTTAGGCCCTTGGTAAATAAAATAGATCCTGAATCGTTAAATAGACATGCACAATTTCATCAGCCTTACCCTGCCTGCCCTGGCAGACCATACTGATTACAGAGACCAACACAGCGTCAGCGTTACAGCCTTAGAGTGCCTGTTAGAAGGATGGTATATAACTGCCTGTAAGAAAGGGTGTAATTCCACTGTGTTGCCGAATGATTATCGAGGATTATGCACAGAGGCAAAGATTTTGTTTAAAACGTCCTTTTTGCATAGACTGACGACGCGATTCCTTTTATTCGTTCAATGTTTTAAATCTGTCTTTCAATTTTCACTGAGTTTATATAGCCAAAACCATCATTCAGTTCAATGCAGGAAAGTGAGATTCGTGCATTTAACCTACATTTTAATCAAACAACAACAACAACAACAGCAACAACAGCAAGACTACGAAGACACACAACCGACGTCATAGGACAAGATACTTCATAACAACAACACATGAAAGTGAAAACATCGCATTGCGAACAACGCCAATGAAAAGAATAGAACAGAACAGAACGAACAGGGTAAAGGTACACCCGAGGTGGGATAAGATTCACGGAATCAGCCACTTGCAAAGAAGCACCGACAATAAAATTGAAGAAGCGAAGCTCGTAGAACGATGGATGAAAGACAATCTGACGTCAAGTGACATAGCACAAACATACAACACCATGATACGAGAACCGACCTCTACGACAACAAC
>REGL01000187.1:66171-81390 GCA_004194395.1 Aurelia aurita complex sp. Pacific | reverse complement strand
AACATTGGCCTATTGTTTGTCCGTGGTGATGACCCCCTAGTGTTAAGGTGGATTTGTTCTAATTGTCATCCTAAGTCCAGTGTCAAGGGCCTGTCAAGGGTCATTTTCATATTTAGTACCTTAAGGTTCTAGGGGTCTCAAGGGTCTCAGACATCCTTGCGTCCTATCCTAGGGTCCGGTTTTTACAACATGCCATAATTTACTTACTTTTCTTGAAGATTACTTTTCTTGAGTTCTCCGTATTGACTATGGCGAAGCTGAATGCCTCACAGCATCACTTGAAATTCTATTATAAATAGTTATGTTTCAGGCGGGAAATTTTTATTTTCTTTATGAAAACCTGCAATGCACTAAATTCGTATTTGCTCTTCGGTAAATAGGTGCTGGCAGTTAGAGAATGTCGTTACAGACAATACAGACAGAGAATGGACAGGTAACACTTTCTTTGTCAATTAAAATAATTTTTCTCGTCGAAAACCTCTGTACAAGATTCATGAAACCTGCAATACAAAAATTTGGTATCTGCACATTGTTAGAAGATATGCTGGCACTGGCAATGAGCGCATTTCGTTAGAGAGTGAACAGGTAACACTTGCATGCTTTGATAGCGATTTGTCAATTTAAAATGATTTTTGCTCCTGAAGGACCTTGAAAATCCTTTCTTCTGGATTCATGCGTATAGTGCACAAATTTTGTTTGTACCTTGATAAGTATAGGTGCTGGCAATAGCCAAAGCTGTTTATTCCCACTTAACGTCACGTGACCATACATAAACAAGTAAATAAAGTTATAAAGTTATGGTAAATAAAGATAAATATAAGCACTTTTAAATATAAGCACTTTGATATGAATGGAATTAAGCACATTGATAATATTCGTAAAACATACCAGATCCATAAGCCACAAGTATCAGACCGAGCAAGGATTCTTGGGGAGCCCAACAAAACTAATCCTTAGCCTTAATACTTGCATATGTTAATCAGTCCTGTCCAATCATAATAATATTCATAAATCATACTAGATCCACAAGCCACAAGTATCAGACCGAGCAAGGACTCTTGGGGAACTTTATACTCGACTGTATTTACTTGTTTATCATTGTACCTTTTCCCTGCACGCAACAAGAAGAATTAAGCGAGCATAGGGCTCAAATCTTTAAAAAGGTAGGTGTAAAATTCTATTACATTTTTATTTTAATTGAATGACTTGAAAGGAACCTAGGGCACTTTGCTGTAACATCTTTAAGGGTGTGACGTCATCAAATTTCTAAATCTGAAACCAGAGGATGTTTTCCTTGAAGATTCCATCATCTTTTCTCAATTTATTTAGGATTTACGATGATTTTATTTTTTCAAAATATTCGATGACATTTTTGAAAAATAATTAAAATGCCGCCACTCTGAACATAATCAAGATATCAAAAAATGTCCACTGCAGATATACAGCAAATTACTCCAAGTCCCTTTCAGACCATTCAGTTGAAAGAAACTTGTCATAAAATATTACACTCACCTTTTTAAAGATTTGAAAGATTTGAGCCCTATGCTGAAGTGACCATATACAGTTAAGCCTGAAATTATTCATACCTATGCCAAATTCTGAGTATTTTGCATCGTTCTATTTGAGGACCAATTTCACTGTGGCTGAAGTTTCGTAAGAATGTGATAAAAGGCTGAAACAAGTGCTACAAGAGACATTTCAAGGAATGAAATATCTTGTGAATTGGCTTGCAAATATAACGATTGAAAATACTCCTAATTTGGCATAGGTATGAATAACTTCGTGCTTAACTGTACACTTGGGGATATGATCCTTTTGTCTGCTGATACAGTTACCTACATCATACTTTTCGTGATACTAAGTCCTCGATTTGTATGAAAAGAAAGATGAAAAAGTTTCCTAAAGAGGACACACGTGCTCTGCAGTGGGTGATAATAACTTCAACCGAACTTTTCTATTAGTGCATTTCAATAGGTAGGAGACGGACACAGGTAATATTTGTAGAACTATGATATTGAAAATGGCCCATTTCAAAGGTGAAAGTGAAGGTGAAGTTGCGTTTTTTAGTGCCAAGCGCTGGGATTGCAGAAGTAGCAAGGTGCTAATCGAGTCCACGACCCCTAGTCATGACGCTCAGGTGGTGGAGCTCTACCGGGTATCGAGCCCTGTCCGCCTTACTGTTCTGGCTGCAAAGTCAGGGGATTACACCACTGCGCCGCGCCACAATACCTTCAGCAAAACCTTTTACTAGAACAGCCCTTTCCACACCACCTGGTGATCCAAAACAGGTCCAGATTGCCAAAACTCATAGTGCTTAGAGTACGGGATGGATTGAAATGAAATGAATTTTGCTTTATGGCCGAGAACTCGAATTACACCTCCTCGTCACTGAACAGGGGCGGATCCAGCCCGAAGTTGAAGGGGGGGGGCAACTTGCAAAGTGGGCGCCAAACATACGATAGAAATTGAGCGCGCCGAAGGCGCGCGAAAATTTTTCGGACGCTTTTCAAAGAAAATTCTTTGCTTTACTGCTAAATAGCGCCTTGATTTATATGTTTCCCCCATATTTAAATCGAAACAGTTGAAAAATTATGCGTTAGAGTCAGGAAGAGGGGCGCTATTCTCGCCAAAAGAGGGGCGCCAAGCTGAGTTTTCATCGTGAAAGGGGGGCAATTGCCCCCACTTGCCCCCCCCTAAATCCGCCACCGTCACTGAATTGGCGCAGTTGTAAGCTCTGTAAGATATCAGAAACACAACAATGTATTTAAAAGCTTGCGTAAAAGATATTTATAAGATTTAGATTGCCGAGTGCAAGCAGAGCTGCTTCTGAAGACCTATTGCCAGCCGCAGACTGTGCGTTTATGTGCCATCTTATTTTAAATAGCAAACATCTATAGCTACGAAAGTAACTGGTCTTATTTGATGCAGGCAGATGCAGCTAATTTGAAGCAGATGCAGAGAGCTCAATACGAGAAGTAGTCTCACAAGTCAGTACAGACATCACTAACCGGGTGAGTAGAAAAATTACACATTTGACGGGCTATGAGTATATGGAATAAAAAAGCATGCTGCCGATATTCAAAACTAAGTTGTTAATGTATCAGACAAGGGTTAACTTAGATGACAAAATTTTGTTTTGCAGAAGAACCAAAAATTTGAAAAATGCCTGTAAAGGGTTCGTATGGGAATCGAGAATTCCACCTTCTATATTGGTCTCTATGATTTACGTGCTATTTAAATCAAAATTCTATTTCTGAAAATGACTATTTAATTGAATTTAAGTTTCAATTCCAAATAAATCATGGGCAAGAATGAAATGTGGCATTCTCGATTCCCATACAAACCCCTGACAGGTATTTTTCTAATTTTTGGGTCTTAAAGATGAGTCATTTTACGAAGCACAATGTTCTTATCTAAGTTAAAGGCACTGAGTCCGCATAAATAGCGCGCTCATGACCAATATCAACTCCTTTCATTCATTAAACAAAAGTTATGATTTAATCGCTATTGAAATTAAACCAAAGAAATGTCCAAGGATAATGCAAGGATTAAGAAGCCTTTGGTCTCCACTGCTAATGACTTTAGCACTATTGTGCGATAACAAAGGGCCGTCAGCAGTTTGTCAGCAAAATTCAGGATAGCATTAACGCTCAGCTATTTATATGGACTCAGTTCCATTAACCTTTGACTGGTAGATTAGAATTTTAGTTTTGAATATCAGCTATATACTTTTTAATTTTATTCCACAGCCTGTCAAATGTGTAACCTTTTTTGACTTACCCGGTACATTTTTATCATATTCCTAGCTTAGTTTGGGACATAGATGCTCCAAAGCATCACAACTTGATCAAATGAGAAAATCGACATTTCTTCCTTTACATTCATTTTTAACTTTTAATCGTTTAACCATGATAGTCCCATCAGTTTATATACCGTGCTTTACAGGGCATAAACGAGTAAATAAAGTCAAATATAAGCACTTTGATGCGCATCAAACATCAAAGCTGGTGGACTTTGATGCGCATCAAACAATAAGCACGATGTTTCGAGCACGCGATCAGCTTATGACGTCAGGACACCCTGGGAACGAGATGGAGCATAGCCCGTTGTCAAGCTGCATAGCCTGTCTGATAACGGGCTATGCTCGAAACGTCGTGCTTATTTCAATTCGCATCAAAGTGCTCATATTTGACTTTATATACTTGTTTATCATTGTACAATTGCACTACACGCAACAAGAAGATATCTTTGATCACTTTTACAGGGCACCGTGCAAAAGACTATCAGCTTACAACTAGTTGAAAAATTGTGCTATCTCTAGCAATAAATAGAAATGAAAATGTCCATGAAAGTTTAGCGTAAGTGAATTAAAAGAAAAATGAAGGCAAACCCATTACAATTGCTTCTTAAACTTCTTGTCAAAATGTAGGTAGTACTTGTTTGAACCTATGGTAGATTAAAACTTGATCAAGATCTTAATTATATATGGAGGGATATGATTGAAGAATCTTAGCTGAGAACTCTTGAGAAAATGTGAAGTTAGTAGGTATCATATTGACATCCAAATATTGGTGTCTTTGCGTCAAGTATCTAAAAATCATACCATAGTGTCAAAATTTCGCAGAAAGGCTGTTGTTTACACCTGAAAGAAGCAATGAATGCAATATATAAACAAAGCATGGCAGGTAGAAATATTTAAAGATGCAACGAATGAGCTTGGAATTTTTTGAAACTCGCCTTGGAGACATTTTCTCCAATTCAGTGTTCATCAATGTCATATTGTATTGAGTTATAAATGGTGTTCTAATTCACGAAGAAGAATTGTTAAAAGAATGATGTTGCTATGATTGAATCTTCAGTAGAAAGACCAGAAAGCTTCGCTTTACTCAACAGGATTAAAGGAACCGCTTTCTGGTGGACAATTTCATCTTAAATAACTTTGAAAGTATTATAAGGGAGAAAGAGAATTTTTGATTTATGTGAATTGAACGCTGAATGATTTAAGTTTGGCCATAGACTACACAAATAGCTATGTCACGTTGCCAGACGTTGTCTGGCAAATTCTATTCAATTTGATCAATGGCGGTGTATATCTAGTATATCATTGTTTATTTGATAAAGATATGATATTAATTCAATTTCAAGAGGGTAATGGAAGGCCATGTAAATCTTCTTACCAATTAACATCTTTCAATGGCGGTGTACATCTAGCATATCATTGTTTATTTTATAAAGGTATGATATTAATTCAATTTCAAGAGGGTAATGGAAGGCCAGGTAAATCTTCTTACCAATTAACATCTTTCATTGGCGGTGTATATCTAGTATATCATTGTTTGTTTGATAAAGATATGATATTAATTCAATTTCAAGAGGGTAATGGAAGGCCATGTAAATCTTCTTACCAATCAATGGCGGTGTATATCTAGTATATCATTGTTTGTTTGATAAAGATATGATATTAATTCAATTTCAAGAGGGTAATGGAAGGCCAGGTAAATCTTCTTACCAATCAATGGCGGTGTATATCTAGTATATCATTGTTTATTTGATAAAGATATGATATTAATTCAATTTCAAGAGGGTAATGGAAGGCCAGGTAAATCTTCTTACCAATCAATGGCGGTGTATATCTAGTATATCATTGTTTATTTGATAAAGATATGATATTAATTCAATTTCAAGAGGGTAATGGAAGGCCATGTAAATCTTCTTACCAATCAATGGCGGTGTATATCTAGTATATCATTGTTTGTTTGATAAAGATATGATATTAATTCAATTTCAAGAGGGTAATGGAAGGCCAGGTAAATCTTCTTACCAATCAATGGCGGTGTATATCTAGTATATCATTGTTTATTTGATAAAGATATGATATTAATTCAATTTCAAGAGGGTAATGGAAGGCCATGTAAATCTTCTTACCAATTAACATCTATCAATGGCGGTGTATATCTAGTATATCATTGTTTGTTTGATAAAGATATGATATTAATTCAATTTCAAGAGGGTAATGGAAGGCCATGTAAATCTTCTTACCAATTAACATCTTTCAATGGCGGTGTATATCTAGTATATCATTGTTTGTTTGATAAAGATATGATATTAATTCAATTTCAAGAGGGTAATGGAAGGCCATGTAAATCTTCTTACCAATTAACATCTTTCAATGGCGGTGTATATCTAGTATATCATTGTTTGTTTGATAAAGATATGATATTAATTCAATTTCAAGAGGGTAATGGAAGGCCATGTAAATCTTCTTACCAATTAACATCTTTCAATGGCGGTGTATATCTAGTATATCATTGTTTGTTTGATAAAGATATGATATTAATTCAATTTCAAGAGGGTAATGGAAGGCCATGTAAATCTTCTTACCAATTAACATCTTTCAATGGCGGTGTATATCTAGTATATCATTGTTTGTTTGATAAAGATATGATATTAATTCAATTTCAAGAGGGTAATGGAAGGCCATGTAAATCTTCTTACCAATTAACATCTTTCAATGGCGGTGTATATCTAGTATATCATTGTTTGTTTGATAAAGATATGATATTAATTCAATTTCAAGAGGGTAATGGAAGGCCATGTAAATCTTCTTACCAATTAACATCTTTCAATGGCGGTGTATATCTAGTATATCATTGTTTGTTTGATAAAGATATGATATTAATTCAATTTCAAGAGGGTAATGGAAGGCCATGTAAATCTTCTTACCAATTAACATCTTTCAATGGCGGTGTATATCTAGTATATCATTGTTTGTTTGATAAAGATATGATATTAATTCAATTTCAAGAGGGTAATGGAAGGCCATGTAAATCTTCTTACCAATTAACATCTTTCAATGGCGGTGTACATCTAGTTTATCATTGTTTGTTTGATAAAGATATGATATTAATTCAATTTCAAGAGGGTAATGGAAAGCCATGTAAATCTTCTTACCAATTAACATCTTGCAATTGCAAGCAGTTTATGTACAAGATGATTACATATCGGTGAAGGGCAAATCAGCGCAGAATGCATCATTTTATTGTATTGCTACATAATTTCGGATCTCTACCTTTTATTCACAAGGGATTGTGCGGATTTTGCTAACAAAACTTCTGGCAAAACAAAGCGCTTTTCCCTGCAGAAAGAGAATCCTGAATTAATTAAACAAAAATGTTCTTATCTCATTCACAGGCAAGGTAAGCAAAAGACATGAGTGTATCACATCTGTTGTAAACATCTCACAAGTATTCTATTTATTGCTGAAAGATTCAAAGTGACCGCAATTCATTGCTACTGAGCAGACATTGGAAATGGGCATGTCTGCTATTCATGGATAATGTACTTTGAATGGTGTATTTTGAATATATTTAGCAAGCACCTAGCAGGCATTTTCAATGCAGCTTTAAATAGACATGCAAGAAGTCACGTGAAATAGCTGACTTGACTCCTGTTGATGCCTTACAATTTGGTGCAAGCTGTCTCCGTGATATCATAATTCTGGGTTTAATTTTGAAAGAAGGACAGAAAGAACGGAAAGCAGAAATTTTTACATGCTCACGGGAAATTACATTTTAGATCTGGCAATGCAAGACAGATATATCATAGCGTTTGACAATGCAAATTTGACGGAGGCAGTTCACTGAATGACGCATCTCCGATTTTGAGTCTTAGTTAACGAGAAGTCTTCAGCAACTGGAAATAAATCGCATTTTAATGTCATTAGATAAGTTAATGCAAGGCAAAGATACACCAAATTTGACAAGGTTACCTCAAAGAAGAGTATATTTCAGCGTGAATATTATCGTCTCATCCTGGAACGAAATGCCCGCAGGGCATCGCTCGATCAATGGGATAATCCAACTGGTATTTCAATATTGAAGTAATGTGGTCACAGCTACACACCATTTAAATCCCAACACATTACTGAGCATATAGTTCAACATAGTTGCTGCAAAAATGAGAGATGAGCAGAAATACTATAAATTGATTGAAATGAAAGCAAACGACAGTTGTTGCAAATCGTTGGAAATGAACGCATCAGAAAAGACGGCAGAAATGCAGAGAATTCAGCATAAATGTTCGAAAATTCGACCAAGGATGGCTTCATTTCTAAGTACTTATATTTGGTGTTTATGTATAGGAAATTATTGCCTCGAAGCATCGCAAAATTGCACTGCAACTGTATGTAAACTTCGGTATGAGTTTGCCACTGAACTGCACACTTTGAGAAATTATAAAACTTGTGCTGATGCGTTTCGATTTGATTGTATATGCAATCGAACGATTGATGTGCTGTATATTGAGCACCCACCCTACATCTATACTGACCCAAACAGCAAGAAAGTTGTTGGGCTTTTACCAGGTGAGATTTCAATTACTTTGTTTTGTTTATCATATATCAGATAGGTGATCAAACACAAACTTCATGAGCTACAACGCCATGAAGCTAAACGCTGAATCACTATTGCAATACTATGTAAACTTTGAAGAAGAGTTTCACTCCTTGTACTATTTACATAGCACTTACTAGTACTGCATTAGTTACTTCACGTCGATCTCTCGCATTCCAACAATTACTCAATACAGAAGCCAATAAAGGAGACACAAATCAGCCGTCGAGAAGTGCAACAAATAAGACACAAAGGTATTACATTTAAGTATTTTGAAGTTTCAAACTTATTTTCATTCAATCAACCGCCTGATCTGCCTGTGGAAGGCTTAGCTATCTTTTGAGTTGTTGTTTGATCAATTGGGGCCTTGGTTACCATTAAAGCCCCGAATTCTGTTTATTTAAGCCGTGAATACCATCCAAAATGTGGTTTCAAGAATATGTTGATATTTTCATTTCTCAGTCAAGAAGTTGAACAATCGCAACATTTTTGTCGGTCCATTCAAAGATCTAACACAAAGATAAATTCTAAATCGGCAAGGAGCAAGAACGTTTAAACACAGAGAATGCTATAAAAGCGATTGTCTTTTACAAAGAATAGATTTCCCTATGGACGGCTTGAAACCATCCCTATCTTTAACTATCAGACGGAAGAAAGATCTTTGAACGAGAATGTAGGATTTTAAATTTTTTAAAGGAAATCGACATAGCTATATCGACAAGCCGCTACAAATAGGTTGAAGAAACGCCGTCAAACTCATTGTTTCTTCCGCCACACCGTGTGTCTTGACACAGCAGGTGTCACAGTTGTCAAATACAATATATTATATTTTTAACTCGGCCCGGGTCAGCTTTTAAAGGACGAGTCCGGGGTTGGTATGATCGTTTATAAATTGCAAGATAATACTGCTATGAATGATGTGTGATACTTTTTTCCACTATTTTTCGCCTTTGTGAAATTACGTATTCAAATAAGCAATTTGAGCGAAGTGACGTCATATCGCGCAAACGAAAACGAGGCTGTGTGGTTGTTTTTTCGCCGCTTTATCGTAGCAAGCCTCTTTATCGTGTTCTCATGCCATTTTCAAGTTCATTTCTCGTAAACAATTCTTTGGAACGGAAATTGATTATCTCAGCAGCCTTAGCAAAAGACCTTGAGTAGGCAACTAATCTTGGATTTGAGGTCAATAAATCTCCTACTTAGGAGGAAAAATCTTTCGTAATCGAATCGCTAGTTGCATTCTGTAAATATTTTGTTTACACTGTATCGCTGTCAGTTGTCAAACAAACATGATCAAAAAGCTTTGCGAGATATTTCAAATCGGATTTACCAGCGAAGTTGGTCGAGGATTAATTTCTTCAGTGACTTAACGAGTGGCGTTAATTTCCTAAGAACTTCGACAAATAAAGCAGCAAAAACAGGAGGAGGCTAAACTCTTAAATGCATTAAAAACTGATCTAGGATATCAAAACAGTGTTAATCTAGAGATTTACTCATAAAGAGATCAGACGTTATTTGTGCTTCATAGTAAGCCATCATCATGTAACTTTCAATTAGCGATATCTAGGTCAAAGCGATGACGGCATCTTGCATTTTATTATAAAGTGAACGTGCTAGCAATGGCGTTGCCAGAAAGGCTTCGCTAATAATTGCACTGTAGGACTCGTTCTAAGGCTCAGTGATAACCAATATGCAGGGGTGGTCATGTCCCTGTGGAGACAGTGGTTCTAGGTCTGTCCTGAAATCTGAGCCAGCTTTGTCCCCAAGCTGGCTCAGATTTCATGCCAGATTTCAAGGCCAAGGATAAGGCCAAGGCTACTGCCTTGAAAGCCAAAAAGACAGTGCTCAAAGGTGCTCAGGCTCAGATCGGTAAACATAATTCCATAGTAATGATGATACCTGGGGATGCAAGGCTGATACCTGACAAGCTGACAAACACATACCAAAATGATATATTGCATATGCTTAACGAGCCATTGTCACCAAGGGTCCTTGCAGGAGCGCTAAATTAATTTTCAGACATTCTGAAATTTCTGCATGCCTGCAAGGGACCCTATGAGCGACACAGTTTCTTTAACTAGGACGTAAATCGTGACCTCATAGCGATGGTGAATTCCAGTAAATGTTCTTGCAAAATAATCAAAGCTCACTGTGCAAAGATGTAAAAATTTATTCTAGCCAAACATTTGATATCCAGAACGTTAATCTGAAGCACTAACTTCGTAAATATTGGATTCTATTCGAAATTTGTCCTTCTTATGGAGCCTTTTATATAGTTTTTGAGTATCGGGAACAGGTTCCTGTGCTTCAACTCTCAATAAAAAAATGCGGTATCTCTGTACAGATAATGATAACAAGTAATATGCCATCTTTGCGATGATAAATATGTATGTCTTTTCCCACTATTAGTAGTACAACTTGTTTTTTTCGATATGAAAGGAACAGTGATGCACATTTCATGCCTTGTATGAACTAAACAGTGATGCACATTTCATGCCTTGTATGAACTAAAGGTTAAGTTTGTGTGATGATAGAAAAGATATTATAAACTGTTTTGCTTTACAGGTATCCTGAAAGAAGCTTTAAAAGTCTGCTGTTTCGACTGCACTAAGCTCCATTTCCTACCTGCTTACAAAACAACAGCAGAGGCTATCATGATGTTCCCATATTCAACGGTAATAATGCCATGGGTTACTAACTCAAATGCCTTGGCAACGGCTGGCGATATTTTCATAGCAGCGATGCCAACAAAAGGAGTTGTCTATGTAACAAGTCTAGATATGAGCATGGTACATTTTGAGAAGTTTGCAGCCTCGATTTATTCAAATTGGCCATTGTTTTGTATTTCCTTGGTCCTCGCTATTGATGCTGGCATCATCGTATGGTTATTGGTGAGTGAGCACTAGACTTACTACAATCGTTGATATAGATTCCCTTCATGCAGACAAGACATAAGACAAGTTTTATGTGGCGCTATCAGTCAGGCAAATGATGAATGGCTCCTTCGCATGACTTAAAATGCAGAGAGCAACCAAAGTGTACCTTCGATGCAGGTTTCATTCAAAGTTTCAAATCGGGCTTCAAATGTACCGGGTGAGTCAGAAAAAAGAATCCCCGTTTGAAAGGTCACGGCTCCCTGGATATGAAGACAATGATATCGGCAAATATATATTTTAATGGTAGAAATACTCAAATCTACTATAAGATTTACCTGACTGAAATCGGCCATTTCATTCTGAAGTTATGAGGTATTTTCTCTCTTCAAAAATCCTTCAAAACGTGCCCAAAATCCTGAACAAATTTCCTAACATTTCTGCCTTACAATGGCTTTACAGCAATGACTTGTGGACTCTTTAGTAAGTGCTATATACTCGTTGGAGGATGAACAAGTCCTCTCCCTGGTATCGATGACCTATTCAGTGGATTCCATTCTCCCAAGAGGACAACATACATGAATTTATGTTAGTGTCATCAATTTTAGGAAGGAAAATTTGCTCATTGTTTTCATTCGTTTTTGCAAGTTTTTGGAAGGGGCTTTCTGCAGAAAATCACTCTTATCGACGGGAAGGAATGACCGATTAAGGCTGGGTAAATTACTAACCCTAATTGAACATATTGGCAATAAAACAAGACAGTTTTCAATATTATTGCTTTGATATTCATGGAGCAGTGGCCTTCCAAACGGGCATTCTTTTTTCTGACTCACCCGGTAGTTAAATACCGGGTGATGTGATAGTGATGTTGCGGTTTTTAGCGCCATGACCGCGGGATCGCAGAATAAGGGTAGGCCTAATCGAGTCCTGCAACCCCTTGTCATGGCGCTCAAGTCGGACCCTGGATCAAACCCTGTACGCCTGACTGTTCTGGCTGCAATGTCAGAGGATTGCGCCACTGCGCCACAACACCTTCATAGATATTGAGTCAAAAATGCATAGATACTTGAAAGCCTGTAGCTCTGAAACTATTTTTCAACTTCCTATAAACTGATGTAGTGAACATATCAACTTATGACCTCGAGTCCCTTTGACGCTATAGGTAACTTGCGTGGGCAACAGACAATCGTACTCACATACACGTCGGTGTCAGGCAAGCCTCCCAACTTGTAATTTGTGCAACTTCGTGGATTCATTGTCAAACTCTTTCGTTGAGATTTTGCATCTTTGTACATTTCTGATGCATTTGCATTACAGGGCGTCCCAGAAAGTTGTTCGATGTTTCATTAAATATAAAAGAATAACGAAATGATGAACGGGCTCCATAGTCCAATAACCATATTGCTGAGAGTTTGAATTAATTTTAGACACCAGAAGCCAGCAAATCGGCTAAATATTCACGGAGCTACGGGCTTTTAAAGTTCAAGTTTGTGCGAAAGCTGAAACCAGACGCCCTAACTCGCATATTTTGTGAAAGTAGAATCTCGTTTATTCAAAGCAAATCAAATGAACCTTGAAAAGCCCTTTCGATGGATGCTTGGAGGAATCCTGTTGAGCATAATTTGGAATGGCCCCGTCTCTCATCGATTATGTTTTCATTCAATATTTTTGGATACTTGCACTCTTTAGTAAATTTCGACAAGAATAATTCACTTTTGAAGTCCTTTTTGGTTTGCTCTGATATCAACGAAAGGAAAACATTAGACAGTCTTCGTTCACCTCTTTTTTGGAACGTTTTCAGCTTTCGCACAAACATGAACTTCAAAAGCTTTAACTCCGTGAATTCTTATCGCATTTGCAAGACTCTGGCGTCAAAATTTAATTTCAAATATTACGAATTTGGTTATCTAACTAGGAGCGTGTACTTTTTACCGTTACCTATTAATATTTAATCAAACGTCCAACGATTTTTCTGGAATACCCCGTAGATTAAGGCAGTTGCTAGCAATCTAATTAGTGCTGAGAAAAGTCAGCATTGTTTCTCAATTATGAGCGGCGTTTTATGCTTAGCCCGTGCTGCTGTAAATAAAATTCATTTCAGCAGCTGCTGTTGCCTTCTGGTTAGTATCATCTAACGATGCCGAATCAGGAAAAGTGACCGCGAGGAAGGTCTCTTAAAGCGAAGGAATAACGTATGCCACACCTTAAATACACCCAATTTCTTTTAAGAATGAGGAAGGTTCTATCAAAAAGTTTAAAGGCAGAAACACCGCAATACAACAAAAACAACAGCAAATGGTTGAATAAATTTTATGTCAATGTTTCGTCCTGCCATGCAGGACTTCTTCAGGGCTGTAATGTCACATTACAGCCCTGAAGAAGTCCTGCATGGCAGGACGAAACATTGACATAAAATTTATTCAACCATTTGCTGTTGTTTTTGTTGTATTGCGGTGTTTCTGCCTTTAAACTTTTTGATAGAACCTTCCTCATTCTTAAAAGAAATTGGGTGTATTTAAGGTGTGGCATACGTTATTCCTTCGCTTTAAGAGACCTTCCTCGCGGTCACTTTTCCTGATTCGGCATCGTTAGATGATACTAACCAGAAGGCAACAGCAGCTGCTGAAATGAATTTTATTTACAGCAGCACGGGCTAAGCATAAAACGCCGCTCATAATTGAGAAACAATGCTGACTTTTCTCAGCACTAATTAGATTGCTAGCAACTGCCTTAATCTACGGGGTATTCCAGAAAAATCGTTGGACGTTTGATTAAATATTAATAGGTAACGGTAAAAAGTACACGCTCCTAGTTAGATAACCAAATTCGTAATATTTGAAATTAAATTTTGACGCCAGAGTCTTGCAAATGCGATAAGAATTCACGGAGTTAAAGCTTTTGAAGTTCATGTTTGTGCGAAAGCTGAAAACGTTCCAAAAAAGAGGTGAACGAAGACTGTCTAATGTTTTCCTTTCGTTGATATCAGAGCAAACCAAAAAGGACTTCAAAAGTGAATTATTCTTGTCGAAATTTACTAAAGAGTGCAAGTATCCAAAAATATTGAATGAAAACATAATCGATGAGAGACGGGGCCATTCCAAATTATGCTCAACAGGATTCCTCCAAGCATCCATCGAAAGGGCTTTTCAAGGTTCATTTGATTTGCTTTGAATAAACGAGATTCTACTTTCACAAAATATGCGAGTTAGGGCGTCTGGTTTCAGCTTTCGCACAAACTTGAACTTTAAAAGCCCGTAGCTCCGTGAATATTTAGCCGATTTGCTGGCTTCTGGTGTCTAAAATTAATTCAAACTCTCAGCAATATGGTTATTGGACTATGGAGCCCGTTCATCATTTCGTTATTCTTTTATATTTAATGAAACATCGAACAACTTTCTGGGACGCCCTGTAATGCAAATGCATCAGAAATGTACAAAGATGCAAAATCTCAACGAAAGAGTTTGACAATGAATCCACGAAGTTGCACAAATTACAAGTTGGGAGGCTTGCCTGACACCGACGTGTATGTGAGTACGATTGTCTGTTGCCCACGCAAGTTACCTATAGCGTCAAAGGGACTCGAGGTCATAAGTTGATATGTTCACTACATCAGTTTATAGGAAGTTGAAAAATAGTTTCAGAGCTACAGGCTTTCAAGTATCTATGCATTTTTGACTCAATATCTATGAAGGTGTTGTGGCGCAGTGGCGCAATCCTCTGACATTGCAGCCAGAACAGTCAGGCGTACAGGGTTTGATCCAGGGTCCGACTTGAGCGCCATGACAAGGGGTTGCAGGACTCGATTAGGCCTACCCTTATTCTGCGATCCCGCGGTCATGGCGCTAAAAACCGCAACATCACTATCACATCACCCGGTATTTAACTACCGGGTGAGTCAGAAAAAAGAATGCCCGTTTGGAAGGCCACTGCTCCATGAATATCAAAGCAATAATATT
>REGL01000187.1:42121-61797 GCA_004194395.1 Aurelia aurita complex sp. Pacific | reverse complement strand
TTTTCCTCCGTTCGTTCTCCTCCGCACTTCCAATTCCTCCTCACCGCGGCATCGCAGAGGGAAGACAAAGAAAATTTCAAAAGCGATCACATCATTTTGGAGAGAAACGAAGTTTTCGGAAAGAAACGAAGTTTACTTTTAGAAGGCAATCTTAGTAGTGGATTCCCTGTGCATAAAGTAGAGATTTTCATTTTATGTTAGAGAGTCTGGTACCCAGGGTACGTCAGTGATAAATGATGTTAAAATTTTCCTCCGAATTGAAGAAAAATAACAACAGAAATTTGCCATCAAAACGACCAGTTTTGGGACAAAGGTGGTGGTGCAATATGTTTTCATGAACCGCTGGTTCTCGGACAAAGGAAGGACCATCGTTCCCAATGTGACATGCCCGATCTGCTCTTGATGCTCTTGATGCTCTAGATGATCTGCGCTACATGCCTAGCACTCGTTGGACGCGAGTATTAGCATTGTTCTTAAAGGGGCTCAGTCGTCAAACAGTAAACAAAACCCGTAAAATCGCACGTGTCGGGGATTATCTATTGTTCATCCATTGTTCTCTGCAGTTTGTTTGGTGGCTTCACCTAAGCCCCAAAAAAGTGACCGTAAAAAATCCACTTATATCTGAGCAATCGTAGAAGATATGAATGTTTGGTTTGTTCCTTAGTGAAGTACAACAATTTATGCCCAAACAGCAACTTTCATTTTGAAAAAAATACGAAAATCCTGTGTGATATCACCTTTCAAAAAACTGCAAAAATAATCGTTTTGTTTACATTTTGACGACGGAGCCACTTTAACAGTTATTTTGATTTCTGACAGGCTTGTTATTGGACGAATTATTGATGAAGCACTACTGGACTGAACTGAACCGTGACATCATAAATATCTACGTACGAATGAATGCAATAGCAAATACAGCCACAAGTTATGGAATTCTATTCTCTGCCTCAGAGGACAATATAATAAATAGAGAGTGGGGAAAATTTCTACAGAACTTTTTCTTGGACAATGGCGATAATCTTGCTGTTATTGTAAAGACAGCTGAGAACAATCTCCCCAAGAAGGTAAGTCAACGAGAGCTTCACACCCTTTCTCTAAATTTGATGCGTTATTTTCTGTGCTGGTGGTTACCAGATCGTATCCTTGTAACTTGTTTGAGTTGTTCCATTTTCTACCTTTTGATCTAACGAATTTTTGCTCCATGAGATCATAACTTGCTCTTTTACTATTTTTGATGTTTACCATATTTTCCGCACTGAAAATGAAAAATTTCCCAGGCACCTAACAGGTATTTCGTTTCTGGTTGCTCTCTGCGTGCGATGTCCGTTTTCCTCTCAAAAATGGCCCATATCTATGCTTTGTAAGATAGCAAGCCCCCACCTTCAGCAACATATCCAGGAACTCAGAAGGGGGGAGGGAAAGGGGAGCCGATGATTGTTCCCCTTAATTTAATCTAGGTAAGACTTGGCGTCTGGTGATAAAGAAAATGATTAGAAGTTTCAACAAATCTTTGAAAAGGGGGGCGCCGCAGCTCTCAGGGCTGACCCCCTGGATACATCCTTGCCCATCTTACAAACTAATGGATTTTGGAGCGCGGTGTTGGGGTTACAACTATGGACTGTGATTGATACAATGATATCAAGCTTATACTCACATTTGCATGTTTGCTGTATTCTTGAAACACAGGCAGCTCTCAAGACAGCCAAAGTTTCAAAGATTTCATGCACACGTAGCAGGAAAAACAAGGATACCCAACGCAGGGACGTAGGAAGCATGTCAAACTTGGGGGGGGGGGGTGCCCGATGCTTCATGGGCACTTCTTCATTAAGCTAAAGGGGCACGTCCTGAACGTAAAATAGGCACTTCTTTTATTTATTGCAAATTCTTGGGGGGACACGTGCCCCTAGTGCCCCCTTGTTCCTACGTCCCTGACCCAACGCTTTATATGAAGAGCTGTTATGGAATTTACTCGACCATGGTGGCTTCAGAATTAAGCTGCCGTAATGGAGCCTGGGACGCAATAGATCTTTTTCTCTTATCAGAGGTCCTTTCCCTGTGCCTGCTGTGTCGTAACAATTGGCTTGAAGGGGTCTGGAACAGAGACCATTGATCTCATTTAATAAAGAATTGAAGATTTTATTCTTATAGAACTCTTTTCAAGAGCTTATAGTTATTAGGGAAGGGTTGTTCATAAATTTATTTTCCTTTCGCAGCTCGCAAGAATTGCCATCGAATCAAATCATGGTCAAAATTCGATATTTAATTCCCCAGAAATTTACAAGCTGTTATTCAAATACATTGGAATTGGAACTCTACTTTTGATTGTTTTGGGATTTGCGTTCGAAAAGAGTCGAACCTGGTTTAAAACAAAGTATGCTGGACGCAAAGAAAAGTCAAGTGTTCGCATTGGTAAGTTGAGTGAAGTTTATTATTATCATCATCATCACCATGGTTATCATCATCATGAGCGATCTCGAAATATTTCCAGGGGGGGATCCAGACTATTGCAACTACTGCTCAGCAGTAGGCATATTGTCAGATCCTTGTATCTACTTATTTAGGTACACGCCTATTTTTAAAAGGCCACACCCTGGTATTTCGAATCACCTCATCTAAATCCCAATATTTTCTGGATCCGCCCCTGATAACAAATCAATTAATAATTCTCTAGAAATTTTCTCAGCCTTAATGGAATAGATTTTTTTTCTGTAGTAGTGATTCTCTACCAAATTCTCACATCTATTGAAATCTGTTGGAGTAAAGCTGAATATCGACGTTTTTAAACTCAGCATTTGATTGTGCATCAAAACATTGCTATAGCAATTCTTGAACAACTCTTCCTATTTCATTACTCGAAATTGGACTAGCTACCTAAGTGTTAATTTTCTACATTGAATCGAATGGATTAAAGCTGAGCAAGGGTGATAAAAAGAGTTGATATGTATTAGAAAGTAGACAGCCATACCAGAATGGTCCTTCGTTGCATTGTTTCTTTGTTGAATATTATCTTGGCTTTGCTGTCCAAACGACATAAATCGTCCGTTTTCTCAAGTTGAAACTCAACACGTTGGTGGCCATTTTCTTTCCTTTAGACTGGAATTTTAAACTAAACTAAAGAAAACTAAACTAAACCAAACTGAACTAAAGTGAGCTAAGTTAAACTAAAGTAAAACTAAACCAAACAAAACAAACCAAGCTAAACTAAAGTAAACTAAACGTTTAAACTAAACGAACTGATTAATTTCAAACGATTGATCGCTTGATTTTGTGATTTCTCGTTTTTATTTACATACAGGCTCAACATCTCACAAGACTAACGGACACATCTCAAGCAAACACGAAGACAACACCGTAATGGTTCTCCGGAAGAAGTTTGAAATTGTAATGAGAGAAATGCAGGAAAATGAGAATTATGATGTGAAAGATATAAGGCAAAAGGTTTTAAAACAAGTTTTCAATTATCAAGACAATACTGTAAATATGAATGGCAGCTTCGTAAACGAATTTCAGTTAGAAGAACTTCGGTCTACTAACGGAGACTGTGAGGACACTAACCACAATCATGTGACTTAGGGACCGTTCATTATTTACAGAGGGGTTGGTACTGAAGAGAAATGTTTTCTTGTCCAAAAAATCTTCTTACCCCAACTCTAAAAGTAACAGCAAAAACATCTACCCAATAATTTTCAGGTTGAAACAATTGTGTCCAACCCCTACCTATAAACATGGTTTCAATGTCAAACGATGTAAATTGTAAATTCAATACTGTAAATATTGATGACAAAGATGAGCAAAGTAGACACTGAAAGTGAAATGGATAATGTTGATAACATTGATGAAGATATTGGGATAATTTTGGACTTTAAACATTTGGTATTAATTGGTGGGAAAATTTCGTCTTTCTAACCTTGAAATTACATGAAAAAATATCTACCCAACCTTCTCATGTCAGAAGATTTCCCTTACCCAACCCATTTCTCTTCGGTACCAACCCCTTTATAGATAATGAACTAATCAGTTTGAAAGATACAGTTTTAATATCGTATCAAGATTGTTCTTTGCACGGAAGCCATAAAGTTCAATGTAATAATTGAAGCCAAGCTTTCTGTACTTAGAAGGTTTTGTAGTGGAAACTTGTGGATTCCTAATTTGGCAGCCAGAATCAGGCTAAAGCACAGATTAAATGCTAGGCGAGGAGAACTGTTGATTTGTAACCTTCATAAACATATTCCGGGCAGGTGTGCACTACTAGCAGCCCTGTTTCACTTTCGCCTCAGCTTCACCTTTGACCTGGTCATGCATGTCTGACCTTCATCTCTAACCTTCATCTTTGACCTCCACATTCAGCTAAAGATACCTACAGCTCTGATCGTGATTTGGTATATCACACAGCTCTTTATCTTGAGGTGATTTTGAAAATATGAGGCATTAAAGTGCGATTGTATAAAATTCTCTAAATATTTCTGACAAAAGGACAAGTTGAAGAAAAGTATAGTTGCACGAAGCCAAAAAGCCACAAAGCAAGAAGGAGTTGTGTTTCATTTTTTGTAAAGATTTATGTATGAAGATGTGTTGAAAATGTAGATATGTACTGTTTATTTTCTACACGAGTTTATGTTTGTAGGTATAAATGACAGCGCAAAAAAATCAACCTTCTAAATCAATGCAAAGACTTTCTCTACTCTTACTGCTTACAGTTACATAAGTGAATTACACGTTTTTTCTATAAGAAACTTGGATCAGCACTTGGTACTAAATGTTTCTTAATTTCGAATGAACATTTCGGTGTTCTAGTTATAAAGTTTCTTAATTCGTTTCTTAACTAATTTCTTATTTTTTGGGGTCTGTAATTGTGTTATGGTTCAAAGTTGCGCCTTCTTATCGACGAAGGGCTTGCATTATACATTGGTATTGTCACCACGAATATGCCATGCACATTAAGGCAAAAAGTTACCTTTTTTGAAGTCAAAACTTGATATTTGCAAACGCAATGCCGCGCGAACGTTAATCTACCGACTCTTATTATAGAAATAAAATTTTAGAGTTTTTAATAGTTTCTTAATTGTTCTTGAACGTAGTACTAGAGTTTCTTAGAATTTTGGTCATGGTAATACTAGTTTTTTATAAACCTGTTTCTTTTGAAAAAAAACAAGCATGTAGCTACTGTAGTATGGAATTTGAAAGGTAATCATCATCTGTAACATGTTCCCGTTTACTTCAAATAAGTAACTCACTCTGAACCAGGTGAGTAAAATGCCTGTAGTAAATAGTTTGCTAGCTATTTGTCAGACTAAAACTGCCTTTCATTTTGTATAAAATGTGGAATTGGGCAAAAATTTAGTTGGTGAAAATCGGCCATACTTTTCACAAGCTGAAGTTGCAAGTGACTTGATAAATGTATTTTGTCCTAGAATCCTTCAAAACAGCCCTGAATTCCTTGAGAAAATTGATAACATTACAGCCTGGCGGTACTGAAAACAAGCGTCTGTTTCCAATCAGATGTCACACGAGACTTGCGAAAATGCAATATTACAATATTACTCCTGTGAAACTCGTCAATTGTGTTTATTCGCGGGCATTTTCACGCAACATCAAGAGACAAACTTTAGTTGAAAAAGCACTGAAAGAAAAATCCCGAAGTTTTGCTAAGAATAAATGGACAGACTTTAAATCTAAACAATGGGCTGCTGAGGCAATATAAGATAACTGCTGCTGCCGAGTTCCAATGCTAGCACTTTTGACCCTGAAATTCAGGTTTATATATTTTGAAGGATTCGATGGAAAAGCTTTGCGATTTCAATTGTGCCTTTCTAAATAATATTGCTCATTTCAACAAATTAAAATTCATGATCCAAGTTTCCACTTTAACCAGGTAATAAAGATCAGTTTGAAGGAAAACCGCACGCAGGCTAGGAAATGAGGAAAGAACCCGAATAGAACGATATTTTCGTACACTTTGAAGAATTTCGAATGTGCACAATAGTGATAGAAGCTCCAACGCCAATCAATCAAACCTCTCGACGAGAGGTTCTCGTATACAAATGTATAAAATATCGCTCGATCCAGGCTCTTTTCGAGAATAGCTAAAAGGTATATTCTGTTTAAAATTAGATTTAGCGTTCATTTTAAAGCTTATGATCGTTTTGGTGTTATCAATTGTCCAGTTAGGCAATTCTTAATCACTGCTCTTTGGTTTTCATTTCATGTCATTTATTCCTAAGTAAATCACCTTGCTATTTAGGTGCCATTCCAAGATTCCAAATTTCCACTTTTTGCTGTGAAGCGCATACGTAGCAGCCATTATAGACGCGATTGATAAGGATTTTACGGGTAGTGGAGTTTAGATCCCAAAATTTGCTGACTCAGGCTGATTGAAGCGGAAATTGGGACTGAAGTAGTAAGTCTAGATAGCCATGTTACACCACAGGAAGCTCAAATGACTAAATAGATGTCGTTTTTAGGCCATTTGGCGATGCGATGATCGTTCAGTGCACCGGGAATGGAATTAACTGTTATCAACGATCAGTTTATCTTTCACATTGAAGTTAACGATCATCATTTTCATAGCATGGGTGTTTTTTTCTTGAATTCTAAAATTTCCTCAACTTTCCCACACAGATGGTATTGTACTACAAAGTAGCATTCTCTTAACAACCTGCAAACTCAATCTAAAGTTGAAGCAACTTCATTTCATTACGTAACATAACTAATGAATGGTTGCAGTTAGGGAGTTAGCCTGCGTGCAGGCTTTTCAGAAATAATATCTGTAAAGTCTGCACATAGGCTTTGGCTTGGTGCTGTGCCCTGTACTACCATGTGTATTACTATACCGTTATAGATATCACAAGGAGTTTCCACGAGGAGTATGCTGTACACTAAGGCTTTGAGCAGCACTTACTTAACTGCATTTCTGCATTAACAAAAATTTAAACAATAAAGCCTCGATTCTATCCCGTCTCGATATCAGATATTGTGAAAATTTTATAAGACAAACGCAATGTTTCGAAAATGGCCTAAGAAGAAATCAAAACGTTGATGAAAGATTTTCACGAACTTCCAGCTGTTTGTCACGAAGTAAATGGTATCCAATATCATGGCTAAGACCTTTAGTATCTAATGAACTTGCACCTAAAAGTTGCGGGTTTTTGTTAGAGCCTTGAAAACGCAAGAAGACTCGCCGTCAATTTAGGCCCATTTTGGTGTGGCTTGTTTGTTCGTATTTTGCCCAACCAGCAGTGAAGACAGAAACAAGAAACACGAAAATGTTCAGTTCAGCAGAAGGTGGGTATTTGATGCTTAACATCTTAGATGTCATAGAACGTGAACAGTTTATTAGTTTGTTTATTGGGTTACCTAATATTATTATCTATCATTTCATAGATTATCATTAGGAGGCCTAGAAGATCGATATTAATAATAATAATAATAATAATGTGTAGTGTATAATAGTAGGCTAGTAGCCTGTAACACATCTAAACACCAGACTGGAAACTTTGCTGCATGCACTAGAGAAAACTTATGCATGCGATTGGTGAAAAAACTGATATTGCTTGGTTGGAGGAAAGGAAAACAAACTTGTTGTGCACTTGTTAGCGTAGTTTATAACGTTCATAGAGATAGTGTCAATAAAGCATAAATTCATTTAAAAATACGAATTTGTACGAAGATTGAGAAAGTATTGAAAATAGTTACAACGTTTCAAGCTTAACTCTTCATATCAGGTATAAAGATAAAAGGAGAAGCAAGCGTAGAATGATGGATTCAAAGGGTAATTTCTAATGATAGATAAGTTCCAGACTGGAAAGTTTGTATTTTGCGCACGCAAGCTGAGATGTTCTAAGTACGATTTTTGCGGATATTTTGCAGGCTCCGCAGTTAAGAATAATAGGTTAAAACAATAGATCTTTTGTTTATTGATAACTACGCAGCTCAAAATGAAAACCGTGTAAGTTCCTGCACGGGCAAGTTTTGCTTGCCCTATACAAACTTTCCACTCTGGAATAAGTGATGAAGGGAACACCAACAGAATGAGACAACTTCATTTCTTCCGAGCAAGAATCACATTCACAATAACATTCAGATACGCATTCAGATTCAAAAATGCTAATTTGAAATAGCTACCAATAGAAAAACAAACAACAAAGAATAAACAAGTTGTCCCATAGATTTAACTATGCTCTATTTTATGGTGATGTTTTAGAATTTTTACCTGTGGGGGGGGGGGTTGGCAAGAAAACGGGAAGTGCCCCCTCCACAAACCCACATTAGGCCATATCGGCTCTAATGAACAAAAACGCACTATTTACAAATCATGCTACCAAAGTGTGAAACAAACAAATTTTGAAAGAATAAAACAAGTTTGCCCATAGATTTAAGTATGTAATGCTCTATTTGTTTGTTTGTTTCAGACTTTAGTAGCCTGATTTGTAAATATTTTAAATTCTATACTAAGTCAATTACATATTTTGATAAAATTCCAATCAAGTGGCTTTATATTCTTTACATTGTTTACTAATTTATCTATTCTAGATGATATTTGCAGAGTCTGCAGAGCTGAAGGCTCAGCAGACAAGCCTCTCTATCACCCGTGCATGTGCACTGGCAGCATCAAATTTATTCATCAAGATTGGTAAAATTTGATTAAAATTTTATACAATATGTCATCTTTCATGTGAGCTTCTTTTCCTTGGTACGCCATATTTAAACCAGACAAATTATGACAAGTATAAGAGTATTTACCCTTTGCGTAGCAAACTTTTCTTGAAACTTTCTCTTGTAACAAATTGTTGCTCTGTCATGATGGGTCCATTTTGTATTTCCGCAAACCCAGACTTTCAAAGTTAACAACAGAACATGTGACATTCTACAACATATTGTAAAAAAGAAGAGGTGTGGGAGGGTAAAGTGACTTTCATGTTAAATGCATGGTTTTTGAGGCATTTCTTTTCCTCCTGAAAGTTTTCAGTTAATAAACTACAATGTTTCAATATTCTCAACAATATTTTGCTTTCCTGTTGTAGTCTTGTTCAGTGGCTAAACCACAGCAAGAAAGAGTAAGTGCAAATGTTCAAACTTTTTTAACTCACCTGGTTAATTCTTTTATATATTCATTTAAAATGATACAATACATATTACATCTACATCCTACTATACTTTCTAATTACTTTACAAACTATACAACACTACAGGGATGGGGCTACAAGGTGCAAAAGACAATGACTACCCTGTGGCCATTAACATAAAGACATGCAAAAAATAGAAACCAAATAAACAACTGCAAAAGTCTATTGTGAAAATGCTTTGTGAATATGATTGAGCTTGCAATTTTTTTTTCAACTCACAGTGGGCCTAGAGGTGGAAATTTGGCCAAAAAGAAATTTTGTCACCCATGAAATGCTATGCATGAATAAAGAGCTGAACTTCTTAGCTTTCCAATTTATTTTAGATCTTATGTTAAGTGTATTTTTGTTAAGAATAGATAAACATATTTGGCCAAAATGAAGCTTTTTCACTCATAAAATGCTTTGCATGCACACAAAGCTGAAATTCTTCACTTTCCAATGGTTTTGTCCCAGTCCCATCATTTGTACTTAAAATTAACTCAGTACATCCCTCTTAAACATTCTTCAAGCCAGGCAATAGATTTTATTTTACTTCAAGAAAACATCATGAAATTCCCAAAAATTAGCATTCTGGATCCGCTGTGCAACTTTTCTTTATCAATTCGATTTCCCTCTCTTTACCACGAGGAAATCTGGGTGTTCTTCAGCTTAGTCTATAATATGATGTATCATCCTGTAGGAAGATAGAGTACAAGGCTAAACTTGGCCTTGTGGCAGGGATTATGACCTGGTCCTACCTTTGAAGAAAATTACAAGGCTATCAGTAAGTTACAACCAGTGTAGCACAAGGTTTCCATAAGGCTAAGATCAACCGTTGCTTGCTTGCCTAGGTTAAACTTATTAGCATTTTCGGGGCTATTTGCAAGGTTACATCAAGGCTTTTCTAGGCTAGAACAAGGTTACAAGGCCATAGCTACAAGGCTTGTACATGGCTATTACCTTGTATTTTTTTAAAGGAAGACATGTCGGCATTATCATTCTATGCCAAGTTTCTCTGTTCTGATACTTACGCTCTGTAAATCATCTAAGCCTTGATGGTTGTCATGAACGTTCTATTCCAGGTTTTGTGAGCTATGCAAGCACAAGTTTACCTTTAAGCCAAGTAAGCCATAATTTTGATTTAGTTTTCATACAGCTTCTTTACAGCAAATGTGTATAAACTTATTCTTGCAAATATAAATTCCATTATCAATGAAATCCATTTAGTGATCCATCCTCAATTTTACTTTGACTACAGGGTGTCCCACAAAATCATTGCTCTGTCTATGGGGCTGGTGTGGAGGAACTGTAGCTTCAATTGTCCAAATTTTGCTATATTTACATGCAGTCTAGGCCAGGCTTCAACGTAGGGATTGATACCTTGTTTGAGTCAACCTGATGAGTGGTTGCTGATTTATGGTAGAGGGAGGCAAAGTAAGAGGTTGCTTCGAAAACAGCACTTCTACTGAGTGAGCCAGAAAAAATTTCCCACTTTCGAAAATTCGTAGCACCACAGGTACTGCATCGATTTGAATCATTCAAATTCTGGTTCAAAGCCAAAAGATCGAAGTATTTTTGTGATTTTTCTCGCCTTCTTGCGAGCACTGCACACATACCGGGTGCGCCAAAATAAACTATGCACGTTTGGCAGGCCATAACAAGTCGTACACTGGACTGATTTTGAAGATTTATGGCTTAATCGTTAGCAGAAAGCCTGAATTAGATTCTAGGACTTTTTGCAAATTTTCCGTTTTCAATTTTTAGAGCTAGAAGCGAGTTTCTTAAAATGCTCGTTTTCCAAAACATTGAAAACGATCAAAAAACGTTGATCAAATTTTAAAAGATTCAGCATGAATGAACAAAGAGAAAGCGTTTTCAGGGGGATTTGGGGGCTTAGTACGAGCTTTCGTACAGCAGATTACAATTGGTCGATTTCTAAATCTCAAATTACCACGAACAAGTTCTCTCTTTGTCCATTCATGTCGATTCTTTGGAAAAATTGATCGATGTTTTTTGATCGTTTTAGTGTTTTTCAAAAACTGAAATTTTAAGGAACTCGCTTCTAGCTCTAAAACTGAAAATGAAAAAATTTGCAAAAAATCCCAGTATCTAATTCAGGCTTTCTGCTAACAATAAAGTCATAAATCTTCAAAATCGGTCAAGTGTATGATTCATTGTGGCCTGCCAAACGTGCATAGTTTATTTTGGCGCACCCGGTAGGTAAATTCAACTTTACAAAATTTCATGGTTGCAAACTGACTGAAAAGGGCCTAAAGCACTTGATTAAATCATTAGGACGCTCCTCACATAGAACAATACGCACAGGCGTTTCACCTCTCTCAAGACTTATAAGACATAGATTCTCAAACAGATACTAAAGATTTTCAATCCCATGGCAATAGATGTGCAGACGATATCTCTCACCGTGAGAAATTGCATTTTCTCTGTTGTTCTGAGCGAGGAGTCCTTTATGATTTCATCAAGCATTTAGGTCTTTTTCAATCATTTTGCAACCATCAAGTTTTTGTTAACGTGAATTTACTAACTTTTCCAGTGCTCATAAGAAAGCGAAAAAATCACAAAAATACTTGAGTCTGTTGGCTGTCAAGCAAATATTTATTCATATCCATTCCATTCAGTACTCTTGATGCTATGAATTTTCAAAAGTGGGAACTTTTCTCTGGCTCACCCGGTATATTGTTCTCCAGCGATGTCAAAACTTTTCAAAAGGGTTGTACGTTTTTAAAGATAGGTATCTAGCATTGTATCTAACTTTTTTCTGCATTTTTTAAAGGGTCGATGTTGTTGTTTATCTATGGGTCGATGGTGTTGTTTATCTATAAGACAACACTGTCAACCCTTTTAAAAATGTAGAGAAAATTTGAATATGATGCTAGGACCCTTTCTCTCAAACATTGTTTCGTTCTGACATTGCAGGAAAACAATAGAAGTGCTGCTTTTGATGCAACCACTTATTTTGCCTTTCCTCTGCCATAAATCGGCAACCACTTATCGAACTGACTCAAACAGGGTTTCATACTCAAAGATGAAGCTTCAATTTTGCAACTGTGTAAAAACCAATACGATTACAGATACAGCCCCTCGAAAGCAGCCACACAAACTAGACAATATTTTTGGGACACCCTGTAGAAATTTAAAGTCTACCTCAAAATTAAATGTTTTTTATATCAATTAAAACACAGAAACATGCAACGAATACAACTACTGTGCCACTCATTGCAGCAAAGGAAACGTAATCAGCGAGCTCCCACAAGACAATCAGTGACACTTACAATTAACTAAAGAATTAGACGCAAAAGAAAGATTACAATTGAAATAAACATAAAATGAAAAGCCTGATCGCTGAGCAGAACTGAGGCTGTTTGATAAAACGGCTGATCGGCCGCCCGCCCGCCCGACAAGGATCCCTTGAACTATAGAGAAGGAATTAGTCCTATGTGTTTCTACAGTTACCAAATAATAGCAACGTCTGGTTGGATGGACATGGTTGCCCAGCAAGACTAACTACCCAATTGATACGTTTCGTAGTTAAGAAGTTCTACTCCAGGTCGGACGAACAATCGCTCAACCATTCCGCAATCCGCCTCTATTATATGAATTAGATGTCATCTGAGATTTGTGATAACGCAAAATTCCTTTGCAAGACGCTGATGTAGTTGTTATTCACGGGCATTTGCAGTGACATCTAATTTAAGACAGACTATAGTTTGACTGCCTTTTTCTATGATTGTTTTATGTTTGTTGTTTGTTATTAAGAGATTTATGATTTTTATGTCTTTCTCTCTGTTTAGTTTATGCACCTGACATGCCAACTACGTTGCCAGTGACAGAATTTATGTCTGGCCTTGGAAAAAGCATAGGCAAGGCACTGCAATATTGGCTTCATTATACTTTGGTAGCTGTTGCATGGCTTGGAGTCGTTCCACTCACGTCGTGTAAGTTCTTTGTAATGAAGCTGCTTTTTTAGGCCTTATTAAAATTGCTTACAGTACCGTTCACCTTGACATGAATCTGTTTCTGAGAGGTGATTCATCCTGATGGAGAACCTTTTATACTGCAAAGCTGGATCACTGGGAACTATAAATGTTATTGTGGACTAAGACAGTTGCTGTGGACCAATAAAGTTGCCCATGGCAGCACAACAACACTTGCTCCATAAATGAATGCATGATTCACCTCTTTTTCTTGCAGATCGTATCTACAAATGTTTGTTTGCGGGCTCAGTAAGCATGCTGCTTACTCTTCCTATGGACATTCTATCAACGTAAGTACAGATGATTTACTAAGTGAATGATATGATTTGTTTTGGAACCATAACAGTGACTTGCCTCAATCACATTGACTATACTTCAATAGAGTAGCGGGTGAGTGAGAGATTATTGGATGGACGTGCAACGGGCGGATTTTTGAGACCGCTTTTTTAATCTATCAAAATGACAACAGCAACAGTAAAGGGCCTTCTCAGAGTACTTTTTTCAATTGACTATTGAAGGTACCATTAGGTGTAAGGTGTAAGGCAGAAGGTACGAGTGAATAAAAAACATTCCTCGTTTGAAAGGCCACTGCTCACTGGATATCAAGGCGACCATACTGGCAAGTAAATTTTTTAAGATTGGATATGCTCAAATCCATTTTTGAGATTTACCTGACTCAAATGGGCCACTCCGTTCTGAAATTATCAGAGATTTTCTCCAGAGAGCCCCTTCAAAAAACGTTTCAGAAAAGGCCAAAATCACAACAAATTTTTCTGCCATGCATCAATGACTTTTACATGCTTTTGCACGTGTTATCCCTTTAGGAAGATAAAAATGTCATCCCTAGGAATATAACAACATTATTCCAGGCGATTGGATCCTCCCAAGAGGATAACATGTGCTAAAACGTATTGATGTCATTGGTGAAAGGCAGAAAATTTGGTTGCGATTGTTGGTCTGTTTCGAAAGTTTTGTGAAGGGGCCTTCTCGAGAAAATCCCTCATAATTTCAGATTGGAGTGGCCGATTCCGTTAGGTCAATTTGAAAGTTGATTTGAACATGTCCACAGTTAAAAATAACGTATTTGCCAATACTATCATCTTGACATCCAGGGAGCAGTGTCCTTTCAAACGGGGACTGTTTTTGACTCGCCCGGTAGTTGACGAGGATCCCTTGAAACCAATCTTCTCTTATCGATTCCCTTGCAACAGTCTCTGTGGGGGGAGCGGGGGGATTGGTGGGATGAGACAGAAACTCCGTCATCCGATGCAGGTATCTTTGGTGAACCAATTCATACTGAACCCGGTGTCGAAACATACCTCTCAACGTCATTACAAGAAGTCTCATGTGAACGTTTTCATCATGTAACGTGGCCTTTGGAAAAGATGATCATGAACAATTTAGTTTTTAATGCATTGATCTTCTATTTACAGGAACAATCTGTTGTCTGACTGCCTGAAAGGATGCTTCGTTGTTGGTTGTTCAATGTGTGCATTTATTGTTTTGGTATGGTTAAGGGAACAAATTGTCATTCATGGAGGTCCAGACTGGCTGGAAGGACAGGGCGAACCCTTGCGGCAGATAAACCTTCCTGGTGTTGCGAGAGGCCTATTTGGAGGAGTTGTTGGTGGAGTAAGTTATAAAGTATTCTTTAAAGTTTTTGCGCAAAGAGTGGTCTGCAAATGTTGTTCACGGTCCATATTATCCCTCTTTTTATATTCTCTTATATAGTCCAAATTACGTTTTATATATTTCAAATTTTTTATTTTTCATATTTTTCATGTTTCATATTTTTTATATTCTATGAATATTTACATTTTTTTCAATATTATTCCTCCGCGCCAAGCTTACAAACTGAATGCTGTACATTGATACCTGTGGATTTTCAACGCAATTTACCCTTTGATATTATACCTATTATATGTAGCTACTGTTTTTGCAAAATTCCAATTTTGTGATAAAATTACTTCTGGAACTGAATTTGTTCTCGATCAATTTTTGATGGAGAAAATGTTCAAGCAAATTTTAGTGAATTTTCGAAAGGTTGCGCTTCTTTTTGCCAAGGTTTTTGAAAAGACTTTATTTTATCTAGTGTTGAGCTTTGATCTCTAGTCCATGTTTCGAAAAATTTTAATTTCACGACAATATAATCAAAGTACCATGAAATAGCGCAGAAAAACACGACGGTTTAAGTATCTACTCGTTGTTGAATTCATTTAAACGTCTTTTCATTGAATTTGATAGATTTGCTAAAGTTGAGGTATGGATGAATTTAAAGATAACCATGAGTGTATTGTGGCAGAGGCAGGTCAAATTATCGAGGTTCAGTTCTGTTCAGTGATTTTGATTTCTTATCTGCATTTTAACCTGTAAGACTATACGACTTAGCCATAAGAAAGCAAGGTGAATGCTAAACGATATCTCTTACGTTTACAGGGAGATGCCCATGCTCATCACCATCATCATGCTCCAAATGCTCAGAACGATGAACATGGCCAGCACGCTGATAATGCTCACAATGAAGCAAATGATCAAGCTGACCACGCAGAAGAGGAGCCAGGTGAAGGAGTGCGCGCAAATGAAAATGAGGCTGAGGAGAGCGATGGGGATCACGAAGATGAGGCTGCGGAAAATGCTGTTGCTGGAAATGAAGATGTTGGGAATGATGCGCCTGCCCCGGCAGATGGTAATACTTTGATCAGTTTGTATATCTTGAGCCTTATAAAAAAATGGCAGTAGTTTTCCCCCAAAGTTAAGCCCCATATTTTTTAGGGCAAGTGTACAGATCGTTTTTTTTCCCATGTCGAATCGAACTGTATTACAAACAGCAGAATCTGCCGTGTCCAAAAATCTGATTTAAACATCGTTTTTGCCATGTTGGATTGAAAGTAAAATGATTAAAGTGGCCATGTTTTCAAATGCGCAATTGCAGGGGCTGATCACACGTAGAAACCAGGGTCCATGGCGTAGCATTGATTAATCCAACGCGGCAGAAATACGATTTTTGAATCAATTCTTGTTTCTGCCGTTTAACACGACAAAGCTGGTGAACTTCTTCCGTAGAAACAATTTAAAACGGTTGGTGATTTAAACATCGTTTTCAGGTGGAATTTAATTGACACTTGAAAATTCTTCACAGCATCTATTAAATTCAACACGGCCAAAATGTGATGTTTTAACTAGGCCTTACACATACCAAATTCGGAGTATTTTGAGTCGCATTATTTGCGGACCAGTTTTATTACAGCTGAAAAAATGTAAAAAATGGCCTTCCTTCTTTTTTCATAAAAAGATTATACAAGACATGTTACAGATGCACTACTTACAATATACATTACAATGCTGCAAGGACGATTCCACGGGGCTCAGAAGACTATGACTACCGTGCGGCCATTACGTGAAAAAAAGCTAAATACAGATACATGTTAATTACTGCAAACGCTTCGAGACAAAACGCTGAAAGAAGCATTACAAGAGACGTTCCAAGGAATACAATATTTTGGATAATTGTTCCACAAGTAAACGATTAAATATGCTCCGCTAAAACAAGTTTTTGTTGCTTGCCTCTTATAATGATTGCTAAGTGCCACAGAGTGACGTTGAAAGTTTGCTGAAAAATGTCTTTTTCACTGACAGATTGGAATCCAGAATGGGAAAGAGCTGCAGATGACCTGACGTGGGAGCGTGTAAGTTTTTAATAATTCAATGTTTTGTGTCATGAAGTTGTGGATCCATCTCAGGGGAAAATCGAAATGACCTTATTATGTGTTCTCGTATAGCTAAAATGTTGACTGTTTTCTTCGTCTAACCTTCAACGTCCAGAGCAATACCTATATGCGTGGGCCTAGAATTCATTTGAGAGCTTATCTACATGCCATGGTTCATTTCCAGCATGGAAATACCCTAAGCCTAAAATAATCATCTACGACTTTAATAATAGAAAAGAGAGTTGAATTAATCTGCTGATGCTATTTTGAAGACACAATCCATTAAAACAATTTTTGGAAGTTCCCCATTTGAAAACGAGACAATGCACTATAGATTACTCATATGCCAATTTTCAAAATTATGTTGAAGCATCAGTAAGGCGACATACTCTCAAATTGATGTATTTTGCAATTTGTAATTTCTGAAACAGTTTATCATCTTTTGGCGAACCTTACAACGCTACAAATATTTTTAATTCTTTTTTCAGTTTCTCGGCCTTGATGGTTCTCTAGTATTCTTGGAACATGTCTTCTGGATTATTTCTCTCAATACGTCATTCATTCTTGTCTTCGGTAAGTGAATGTGAGCTGTATTCGAATAATACACTTTTCAAATTAAAATTGAAACGACAAAAAGGTGGTTAAACGACTGCCAACGGCTGGTGAAAACATCTGAAAACGAATGAAAACTAATAGAAACGGGTTCACGGTAAAACTGGCGTTTCCATTGACTCACTTTATAAACAGATAACTTTAAACCCGTTTTGTTTTAATCCGGTCTAGTGGAAAGGTAGCCTCAGCCGTTCATAAAGTTTTTAAACCAGCTTAACGTTGCTTATAGCTTTTATTTTGTTGTAGCTTTCTGCCCTTACCATATTGGTCATTTTACGCTGGCTCTTCTCCCTATTGAACTCGAGGTATGAAAAAGCTTGATGTTATTTTAATGGATGTCTTAGGTTGCAAATATTTTGCAAAGTCAACTTTAGGTACAAGCTCTATATTTATGATTCAGTGTCTTCCAAAAGTATTGATAGCGCTCATGTATGTAATGCTTTTTCTTTTTGAAATGTTCGCCGCCCTTCTGTAGCTTCTTTACTCTTGAAATCATCTGTTTATTGCTTTAAAGTTTTTCTTGCAATCATAAGCGCTCCAGGGTGTGGGAAGAGTCACGAAAGTATACTCACACGATAGCCCCCTTGTTTGAAAATCATGGTAGCCAAACGTTTCTTATTGTATCGAAATCTCCTATTTTTAATTGGTGAATGTCCGCACAATATTCTGTAAAGCAAGACACACCTTTTATTCTTTTGCTACTATGTATTTTCAAGCCAGTCGAGTTTTTGCTAGTAATCAACTACCATTTATGTGTTTAAAACTGGTTTGCAAATGGAATTGAATGACACGTGTTTTCATTGTTTCTTTGCAGAAATCAACTAGTGCAGAATTTGCCAGTTTGTTGACGTGTCTAACTGGCTATTTTGCACAAGCATGCAGTTTATTGATTCTTCACGTATCCTTTCTTATCGATTATTTTAAAGGAATTTTAACCACTTAAGGATGTAACCGTGTTTGCAAATCTCCTCTGTGACGTTACTGTTATCGGCTAAGGTTTGCCACTGCAACTGAAGTGAACAATTAGACTCGTTAAATAAGTCTCAGCATCGCTCATTGAATTGGATGGTTATCGCTCATTCTTAAAGAGAGAAAATAGAAAATCAGATTAAAATTGTTCAACGAATACAAGGAATCACGCCGTAAGTCTAGTGAACATTCTCTTGATAAAAGATCTTTTGATTTCTTTTTGAAATTTCGTGCCATGAATGCAACAGTAGTATAATACGAAAAATTCCCAATAGTATGGCCACATGGCTAGATGTTTGTCTGTTGAGAGTTCTGTTAGTTAGTGCAATATCTGAAAGCGGCGGACCGTTACGTCAGTTACTGTTCAGCACCTGAAAGGTTGAATGTGAGCCGAAGTATGGAAGGTTGATTAATTGCCAACTCTGAAAACATGCCTATCAGATACGGTAGATTGATTGTTTAACTACCACTCAGAACTGCATAAAACTGCATGCAACAAACAAAGTGGCAAGAATTACGTGAAAAATTCCAAAGGAGAGAGCGATCTTTTGCTGTCTACATGGCACTAGATCTCTATTTCTAGCTTTAGTTTAGGCTGATTCCAAAACACCAGGAGACGTCATAACAGGAGACTCATAACATTTATTTGCAACAGACAAAATCGACGAAGGTTTGTTCACACCTATTTCAAGTCATGTGATCAATCTCTTGATAAAACATCTTTTGATTTCTCTAACATATTTCGTGCCATGCAAAGTTGTCCCATGAGTGCAATAAGTAGCACAATATTAAAACTTCTCCAGGGTATGGTCACATGACTTGAAATGGGTAAAACAAACCTGAGCCGATTAGGTCTATTATTTGGTTGCTAGCTACCTTAACTTATAGCTTAACTTATTGTTTGTAAATTGTTGTTTATGTTTTGTTCCTGTGAATTTTTCTTGTGTTGTCCTCGTGTTGTCTTCGTTTTATTTCATGTAATGGCTATGGGATAGTCATGTCACTTCGCTCCTCGTGGTATCGTCTCTATAGTGTCGTATAGTTGTTATTGGAAAAGTATAATAGGACGTAGTATGTACTGTAAATTTTAAATGAATGAAAAAATTTGTCCTTAACCAGTAACTAATGAAGTCACTAGCTGGTGCATTGAATTATAAAAGGTACGTGTTATCTGTATATCTTTTCGTCTTTTTCAGGGCTTTTTTTAGGAGTCTGTTGGAATAAACGGAATGCGTGAAAAGTTTTCCGAACCCTAATAAGCAGGAATAGACAGGGTTGGGGGGGGGGGGGGG
>REGL01000186.1:306604-362919 GCA_004194395.1 Aurelia aurita complex sp. Pacific | reverse complement strand
CCCCCCCACTTAGTTTACCCTGGCCACGCCGCTGATCTAAATTCAGTGTTAGATATCGCTAAAGCGAACGAGAAGTTTCAATTAGTGAAAGAAGTTGGCTTCTCGTGTATCATGTTAGAGCCCCTTGTGAAATGGTAAGGGAAAGTAGAAATGGAAGGGTTTCTCAATGGAGAGGAGCTTGAGCCTCTAAACAAGAAGTATGTGTATGTGACAAAAAAAGTCCACGCTCAAAAGCCACGCCCACCAGTCGGCAAATTGAGAGCTTGCACCCCCCTAGCTTGATATCTCTAGCAACGGCCCTGGATCAGGCAACGTTTCCCATTTAGGAAACAATCTGTTGCCTGATTGGGAAACCCTTTCCCATGCCCATGGGAAATAAAATGTAAAACTGTATCAAAGCAAAATAAGGTATCGTAGAAAATACAATTTTCTTTAGATATTTGTGGATTCAGCATTTGAAAATACACAAACTCGCCGTAGGAAATTTTGCTCTTTTTTGTTGCCCAATCGGGCAACGAGTTTGAGTTGAATTTCATTTCAATGAAATTGAATAGCATTATAATTATAAAAAGCAGCCAGGCCTAAATTTGAGATTTTAGTTTTTGTCAGCAAAGAGACCGAGTAAAATCCACACAATCTTACGACATACAGTCTAGTATCTACATTTCATAATCAATACGTACGGAGCATTGTACTCCCTTCTTTGAAATATTCTCATCATCCTGCATTGATTGATCAACTTCCATTTTGAAAACAGCAACCGCCGCTTCTTGTTTTGCTTTTTTTGGCGCTCAAAATCACGCAGTCTCTCCTTCAATACGAGATCTTCTGCGCACGCGTGTTTGCATCGACGTTGGCAGAGATTCAAAATGGCGGTCGAAGATATTGCTGAAAAGAGACAAGGTAATAAATAAATGCCTTTAAATTTGAGTTATTAGCTTATATTTGTATCAGTGATATTCAATTATCGTCTTCATGCTCTAGCACTCTGATATTCTGTGGATTTTTTTAGGTTAAATCGCCTAATAGATAGGAGAAGGATAGGAGACAGCACTAAATAAAGATGATAAAAGAAAAATAGGCCTAAAAAAATACAAACAACAAGAAAGAGCATTCCTGCCTCTGGCAAACAGGCGTGCATTTTTTAATCCTCATATTGTTATGGAATTATTTAAAGTTGGTAAAACGAAATAGAAACACACAGTGTGTAGTTAGTAGAGAACTTCAATTTCCCCCCAAAATCGCAAAAAGCAATTTAACAAAACTAAATATAGGGGACAAATATAATATAATAGCATTATTGACTTAGGCCATTGGCCTGTTGTACGAAAGTCTCTTCTATTTGACTTGGCCCAGATCTTTTTTCTGTCACTCAAATAAAAACATATAAAAAAATATGAAAATTTGTAATTTTTTAATTTTGTATCAGATATAGGCCAGGGGCTATTGTTTTAAGGAGAATGGTTCTATTGTTGTTCCTTTGTTAGACATGAAATTGCGCGCGGAAGATCTTCCGAGCGCACGGTAAAGATAGCAGTCTGGCACCAAGGTAGGCAGATTTTTGTATGCCGTCACGCCAAGAACCAATTTCATTGAAAAAATCACACCACTACACTGACAAAAAGTCAGGTCTACGCCCAGACTGCATTTTATGTCGTGCGCTCGGAAGATCTTCCGCGCGCATTTTTTTTGCGCGCTTGAAATATTATGTTTCCACAGGCGTGCTTTTTTATGTGTTAGGGGCGGGCGTGCAACCACGTGCGCAGGATTAGAATCTTGTACGTCCATTATTGTCGAGCTTTGTTTCATTGAAATATTTGTTGCTTTAAATGGTCTGTGTTCTCTGCGGCATATCTCTTTCTCTCTGATACAACCGGCAAATAGCGACTGGTTACGATGGAATCTGAATTCATTCCGTGTTTATTTGAGTGATGAAACCCCACGGCGAGGAACAAACCCAAAGGATTAGATCGGAAGAAACGAAAGATAATGCACGGCCTACCTGACTGCAGCTCACAAAACTTCAAAGGGCATTACTTTGATATTTGTATTCACTTAACTTTTGATATATATAGATTCCCAATAGATTGAGGAATTGCACAGTGAATATTCCAATTAAATTGGTCGATTGGTTCATTTTCTACTGCAATATTTAGGCCAGGCCAGCGCTCAAAAGGCACAAATCGCGTGATCGATCGCTAACTTATGCTTTGTTTCCCTGTAGGCATATTATCAAGGCGCACGCATTTTCCTCTGTGCAGCCAGGTGCAGGCGCGCAACCACTGGCCTAAATTATCATCTTCCGCGCGCATTTTGCAAACAATGCAGTCTGGGTCTACGCCAAAGATCTTTGGGCCTAAGTACATGGAATGCACCCTGGGATATTGACCTGTACCAAGTATACATACTGTACCATTATTTCAAAATCAAGTGATTTAAAGTTATGGCAAATACAGTGGACATTTCTCTTCTAGAACAAAAAGATGCCCAAACAGATGCTGAAACAAAAACTCCTGTTAAAGATAAAACCAAATCTGTAAATGAAGCAAAAAATGCTGGTGACGCTGATATTGCAGATCAAAATAAAAAGGTGAGTACTTTACATGTAAACAAATTTAAACTGAATCTGTATTTTTACTATTACTATTATTAAGATCATGAGTCTGCCTTTTTACTATATCTTAACTGGTGTGCCAAAAGGTATCAGTTGAAAAGCCATGGTGTATAGGATGATTTTAAAGATTGTTGATTTCTTTTTATTTAAACTTCTAAGTTCTTTAACCCTTTGAGTCCTGCAGTCGCAAATCTGCGATGACAAAGCGCCCACGCGTAGGCCTGCAGTCGCAGATTTGGGACGAGCGTAGTTCCTCGCGTTCTCGCGCGTTTTCATCGCAGAAAAGTCGCCATTTTCATTCATACGGGACTTCTTTCGATAGGTTATGTAATAAGCTTCAGAATGATGTGAAATACTGATGTTGGTTCCAGTGAAAATTTCGGAGCTACGGCGAGTTGAAAGTTTTGAGAGTTCCATATTATTATTGCGTGCGAATCAGCTGATTTGAATCATGGAGCTTCGTTTTGAATGAACAGCAGTACGGAGAGATGTTTGGTGATTGAAGCAGCAATAACGAAGGTTTTATTTTATGGCCAAAGAAGAAGGCCTCTTTAGTTTAGTTAGGCCTGGTCTAGGCCCAGAAAACATCGAGCCAGAAGACGATGTGCGTGATGTCCAATACATAGATGCAGCTGCTGGCTGGAGCATATCGTTACAACGGCTAGCTGAAAGAATACTGAAGGGACTGGCCTCAAAGTAGACACTTCCGAGCTGGAGATATTCTGAGAAAGCCGATGTATAATTTGAACAACATTTGCAAGACAACCGAGAGATTATTTTTTACTGCCATTACTTATTAGTTAGCAATCTGCAACTGTATGGTAATACTGATGAGGCCAATGGACAACTGAGACTTTATTTTTATTGCTATTATTGATTAGCTAGCAGCAACTGTAAGGTAAAATGAGGAGGGAATCTTGAAAAACGAACATCAATCACACAGTCACAGTCGAGTTTTTATCTTGAAATTTATCTTCCAAAAAGTGATCTGCTGCTTGAGAGTGGTAGCTTAAAATGGGCATAAAGCTACAAAAATGTATATTCATCCGAGTTAGTTGATATATTTGTTGAATTGTGCTGTTTCGCATGAGAGTTCAGGGATTTTACGCGAGAAATGAGTAGAGAAACAACGGAACACTTTGAGGTCAAAGGTCAGGTTCGTTCAAATGTTAGTCTATGTGCCATACATCTGAAGCAGGTTTGATGAAGAGAGAAGAGACCTGAGAGGCAAAAACATGTTTATTTCATTCACCAAAGCAGGGCTTATGACATTTAACACTATAAATTGCATGCAGGAAGGAACACGATGGCCTACTCCAACTTCTCTTTGAGATCGTCTTCTTCGCCAAATCATGTCATTTTTGGTGATCTTGAGAAGCTGGAAGCTAAAATACTAAGAAAATCACCTGCAACTTGAAGGAAGATTCCTAAAGTGAGGTTTGGTGGTAATAAAAGACAATTTTGAACAATTTTGAACAAATTTGCAGTACTTCATTTTGTGATTTGATAATTTTTTCACGCCGAATTTGACATTTCAAAATAACAAGTCGATTTTGACGATGCGTTGCAAACAATCCAGGTGGGCAGAGAATGCGTGCGAAAACAATGCAGGGCTCAAAGGGTTAAGGAAAGAAGCTTTTGTGGGATGAAACTTTCATGTTTTTGCGTTTTTGGAAAAAAATCAGTTTAATTCAGTTTAATCCTTTTTGATCCATTAGATTTCAAAAGAGGCTGCTGGAAAGAAAAAGAAGAAGAAAAAGAAGAAGAAAAATTCCAGTCAATTGTCACAAAAGGTTTTAGTTTGATTCATTATCAGAAATATCTGTAGATAATATGAATATTGGTGAGATACAGTACATCCATCATAAAAAGTCTGGACATTAATCAATTTTTGAAAAATTTAAATGTATGTCCAATAGTTACAATGTGCATAAGTTTTAGTGGGCTAAATATTTACTGCCAATTTTTTTGCAGTGTGGAAATCATGCAAAATCTTGACCAGAAGTAAGATCGTTTTCCTATTCCAAAATATGATGTCTTGCTGGTAAATATTTTAAGACAGGGAAGTAAGGACTGGATATGATAAATTGTATCATTTAGTCAAACCTTCTAGTCATATCAATTCGCCTAGAGGGAGCAGACTTATAGATTTTGGGTAGATGAGGAAATCCACAATAATGCTGTAAACCAGTATATGTTGTGTTTAACATCTTGTATTGGGTCTGCAACAGGCCTCATTAATGTTCATGAGCGCACAAGCATCGCTTGCAGGCACAAAACATCAACACATTTATGTATGGTAGAATGATTTTGTAAGTAGAGTAATTAGTAGATTAACTTTGTAAGTAACTAGTGCTAATCGTCTGAGGTGTACCGGGTGTCTCAAAAAAAGTACCCCCTTGTGATTGGAGAAAGGAACAAAACGATAAAATATTAGGACTTAGCGAGTCCACAGCTAAATTTGTTAATCTTCAAGCTAAATGCACGTACGTTGCATTTAAAAATCGTCCCTAAACCACTGGCGTTACGATTGCGCGAAGGCAGGCGGTACGATCGTGTGAAATTCTCCACAGCACCTGCAAACTTTAATTTTCAGTTTTTTTTTAAGAATTATGGGCGCATTGCCATGACCCTAATTATTAGCGAATAGAATAAGAACGTGGTATGAATGATCAAATCGTATCACATTTCCAAAATCAGCGTGCCTGTGCTCCTTTTCCTCCTCTTTGTTAAGAATAGCCTTAAATAACGGACTCATCATATGAAACCCATAAACGCAACAAAAACACCAAAATCAGTAGAAAGAAGACTGTTAACTCCCGTAAGAGAAACAATAACCAAAATAAACCTGTAACAAGAGAAAAACTGTTAAATCCTGTAAGACGAAACTGAATTAATCTTAAAACCTGAAAGGAAACAAATAAGTTAGTAACTCACCAGTAACTGTTGAAAAGATCAACGTGAAATCGCCAAAAACTAGTTTTGTCGCACTCTCATCAGTTTGGTTTGTGCAAAGAACAAATTTCTCATAAACAGGCATTAAGAATAACATTTGCAATGGAATTCAATGCAAGGATTGATTCCTCAAAAGAAAAGTAATATCAAGAACGATTGAAGCATCTCAAAGGACAATTCTTTTCAAAAGTAAAACCTAAAAATCGAAGTTGAAAATTCCTTTGCAAACTGACTGCCTGTGATATCCTATCATATGGCTAGGCCGATTCGTAAGACCTCTTGTTTCAAGTGCACTCTAAAATGTGACTTTGTGAGCTTGTTTCTCCGGTGTTTGGTGGACGATTCTAAAATGCAAGGTATGTGCATTCAAGTTGAAGATTAACCAATTTAGTTGTGGACTTGGAAAGTCCCGATATCTTATGGTTTTTTTAATTTAATCAATCAAAAAGGGGGTACTTTTTTAGATACCCGATAGTTGTATGTAGTTCAACATTGCGTGTCTTTATGTATTTGCCATGGGGTGCCTTTCGCTGCCCTTTGTATCGTCCCTGTGATGTTGCATAGTAATTAGATAAGTACAGTAGAAAGTAAGATTTATTGTAAGTATTTGACATGAAAAGAAGAAAAGAAAAAAACATCGATGCACATTAGTTGCACCTTTACTGTACTTGGAATGCTTTGATAGCAGGCACATTTTACCCAAACTTTTTATTTTTATTTTCTGTTTATATTCATTTAAAATATTACAATACATGTTACATCTACATCCTACTACAGGGTGTCCCCAAAAAATTGTGCCCCGTTTGTCTGAAGATTGCGACAAAACGGCAAATGATTCTCGCCAAACTTTTGCATGATGGTGCTCTTCAGATGTTCAATTAAAGTTTGCCACCATCCCCATGAANTGTGAAGAACAAATTACTTATAAACAGGCATTAAGAATAACATTTGCAATGGAATTCAATGCAAGGATTGATTCCTCAAAAGAAAAGTAATATCAAGAACGATTGAAGCATCTCAAAGGACAATTCTTTTCAAAAGTAAAACCTAAAAATCGAAGTTGAAAATTCCTTTGCAAACTGACTGCCTGTGATATCCTATCATATGGCTAGGCCGATTCGTAAGACCTCTTGTTTCAAGTGCACTCTAAAATGTGACTTTGTGAGCTCGTATCTCCGGTGTTTGGTGGACGATTCTAAAATGCAAGGTATGTGCATTCAAGTTGAAGATTAACGAATTTAGTTGTGGACTTGGAAAGTCCCGATATCTTATCGGGACTGTTACTTTGATCAATCAAAAGGGGGTACTTTTTTAGATACTCAGTAGTTGTATGTAGCTTAACGTTGCGTGTCTTTATGTATTGGCCATGGGTAGTCATTGCCTTTCGCTCCCCTTGGTAATCGTCCTTGTGGCGTTTTATAGTAATTAGATAAGTACAGCAGAAAGTACTGTACGATTTATCGTAAATATTTTATATGAATAGAAGAAAGAAAAAAACATCATTGCACATTAGTTGCACCTTTACTGTACTTGGAGTTCTTTGATTGCAGGCACATTTTGCCCAAAATTTTCCTCGCAGGCACAGAATAGTTTTAATGAAGTCTGGTCTTTAGTTCATTTGCTCTCACACCTCTTTGTTTGCATATTCACAGAACGAAAGTCAACAAGCAACACAGATTGATGATGGTCCTGAAATTGAATATGTGCCAGAAACTTTTGACCTACAAATGAATGACCCAAATTATGCAGCATTTGCAAAGATATTCGAAGCATTTAAGGTATATACAATAAAGCATAGTTTTATATGGCAATCAATGATGCATCTTTCTAATTAAATACTTATTACAACGATCAATGAGAAATAGATGTTTTTATTGGAAACTGGCGTGGTTAATAACCATGATCAGTCTTGTGAAATGGCCACTGAAGTTTCATTTTTCCTGAAAATCCACGTGGTGTATTGTTTAGAAATGTTTCTGCATTCAAATACATCAATCATTAATTGCACAGTAGTTTGAAAACAAGAGAGAAAACGGGAAGAGGACGAATTGTGTAAAATTTTGTTCCATGTTAGTATGAATGTTTTGGGTCAGGCCTTAGAAAAGGGTATTGCAGCAGACCTCGACATGGCTAGAAAGGTTCATGGTTAGACCCATCTTTTTACATCAGTTAAAAGTATTTGAATAGGGATGATTGCCTTTGATAAAAAAGTAGACAACTGTTGTTGTACGGTAACCGAACTGCAGTAAAAACCCGCACATAAGAACCTAAGATTTTGAACTCATCCTGTTTAGGTTCTTATGCAATGAGGCACATCCAGTAATCAGGGTGTAGATTCTTAACAAAGGGAAATATGTAAATCTAAATCTTAGCCAAACTTACTTAAACTCTTGGTCCTATCCATTTCAACCCAAGCTTACCCAGTTTACGCCTGCAGGCCCTGCCTATTACAGTTCTGTAAGTAATGTTTTGGAGTTCACGAAAGAGGTTGATTAGCAAACAGATTGCATTTATTTCCCAATGAATGAATGAAACCCTTTTATTAAGAACCTAGTTATGATATCAGGCTGAAATAGTTCTTATCCATTGGGTACAAAATATATGATTTCAGGCTGTAGGTTCTTAATAAATGAAGGTTCTTATGTGCGGGTTTTTACTGTATAACGTCTTCATTGTATAATGTGACTTTTAGATGTGATTGATAGAGGTAAAAGTGGCTGAAGACATTTCAATTTTTAGAGTTATTATTATCGAAGATATTTGCCCGTGTTCAGACAAAGGGCCAACAAACACGTTTGTGTCTTCCTTTAATCTATTGAAGCCTGCGCCACTTATCTCCGTCTCTTGAAGTTAATAGTTTGCATCATATAATCTAATGTAGTTTGAGTTTGATTGTGAGTCGGTGATCGATAAAATTCATTGTTTTTCAGCTTGCAGAGGAGGTTAAAGAAGTGAAGAAGGAAGTGATAAAAGAGGTACTACATCATACATTTTGTTATATTCCAATAAAAATTCACAATACATTATTACTAACCACGCTTCTTACAAATTACTATATGATACTACTGAAAGGAAAGGTGCAAAAGGATATGACAAAAGGAGCTTCACAATACACTTAAAGGCATTTCGAGTCATGTTAAGAAACTACGAAATCATTATTTTTGATTGCCCATCTCATTGGTTAAAGTTCATGTAAAATGAAACTGATCACATGAAACGCATTGTGTTACAGCAGGCCCGTTTTGTTTGTTAGAAAGGGTGATAGATCGTTATCACGTGGGTCACAGGATACACCGCAGAGCAGGTCTATTTATCATGACTCGATGCCTTAATAAAGACAAGATAAACGTTGAGAACAATTGCTACAAACAAGTCACAAAATAAACGTAGCAACTTGGTGGCTCATGAAAAAATGGGGTTTAGGACTTCAGGACTTCACTCGAATCGACCAGTTTCATCAATAAAATGTAACATAAGCTCGGCTCAACAATATGTATATTCATTAAATTGGGACAATCTTTATCATAAAAGTTATAATAAGGCTTCCTCTGCCAGATTTACATATCCAAGATTTACATTCTCCACTACACATCATACGTAACCCCTTTGGAAATGGAATGTTATGATTCATCAAAGTAACAACAGTATACGCTAAAACAAAGCCATCTTCAAAGCATCAAATAAGTCTGTGAGGCTGGTGTTACATGCAAAAGCAGTTATTTTGCAGCAAATTTGTACTACCTGTCAGACGGTGACTGTTTTTATGTAAAGATAGGAATCTCTTACATTTATATATCGTGTCAGCCAGAGAAAAAAAACGTGAGCTGTTTGCCAATTTTCATTGGTACATTTTACTTGGCAAGTTCATTTGTTTAAAGGTCATTCCATAGAAGAAGGGCTAACTTAAGACCTGAAAATTTGTTAGATTGAAATAGGTCTTTGCGTTTAGTAATTACGAGTGATTGAATAAAATGCTGTTTCGTAAGATTCCTAAAATAGGTCTTCAATTTGATTCATATTCATGCACTTATGAATTTCTAAACTGTGACAAACACTGTTTATCTTCCAACAAATTGAAATAAGGCATGCATTGTGCTAGATTTTATCTTTCTTATGCAAACTAAAACTTAAACACAGCTGATTTGACTTGTTTTCACCAAAACATAGCTTGTTAAACGCCCCAAGTTTTTTCTGACTCACCCGATATATATGTGGATTTACCATGTTTGTTACCATGTGTATTACCATGTGATTTACCATGTATAGTACATGAATTTAGCTTCAACTATGACCTGTCTTAATATTAGCCTTCCCCTTGTTCGCAGCTGCTGACCTTATTCATTGAGTGAAAAAGTGGTTTAAACTTGTTAACAAAATATAATAGTTCTCTCCCAACGTCCTGATACACCCTGAATATATTCTCATTTAAAAACTTGGTTTTTTTAGGCTCCAGTCAAAATGCCAGAAGAGAAAGATACTCTTTTTGAAGAAGATGAAATGGAAAGGGTATGTTCAAGTCTATTCTGTTTTAAGAGAGACATTGGCCCGAAACATAAAAGTATGTTACTAATCATTAAACCGAGAACAGAAATTACAGCGACTTCATGATTTATATGTGTAATGCTCTTTCATTTTTAAATGTTCAATACTAACGTTACTCAGTCATTCATTCGTAATGGATTACTCATAGCATATGTTCCAAATCTTTAAAAAGGCTGGTGTAAAATTATATGACCTATTTCTTTGAATTGAATAGCGTGGAAAAAACCTTAGCAACTTTGCTATAATTCTACTGTTGGAATTTCAAAAAATGTCAAAGATTTTTCGAAATTGCAGCATTTTTCAGCTCATTTGAGAATGTGACGCCATCTAATTTCTAAATCGTAAGCCAAAAGAGTGAAAGACTCCTGCTTGATACCATGTTGTAAAAATTCATAAACTATTATTTTCTCGACAATTATTAAACGTTTCCTCAAAATTTTTTAGGAATTACGATGGTTTAAAGTATTTTTCAAAAATTTTCTTGAATTCTCAAAAAAGAAGAAAAACCCTCCGATCCTGAAAATATTGAAGATTTCAGAAAATTCCAACGATAGAGTAACACGAAAGAGCCAAGGTCTCTTTCAAGCCATATAATGCGAAGACATAGGTGATAGAATTTTGTACCAACCTATTAAAAGATTTGGAACCCAGGTATAACTCATTATAGCTGTTCAATTTTTTTAAACTTTTGCCAGAATATCTTTATCGTGTTGTGTTAACTTCACCTTTTACAGGAGGAAAGTGGGCCTAAGAAATCGAAAAAGAAACTAAAACGAGAAAGCAGACTCACGGTGGCACAATTAAAGCAGGTTTGACCTTTTCTTTCTTGAATGTAACTGTTAAAGTCCTTGCGATTTTTAGTGAAGTAGATTGGAACATCTTATAGCAGTAAAGCAAAGTGAAGAATTTGGTAACAGTGCAATACATGAGCAGCAAATGAATGAATTTATTAAGGGAACAAAGGACCAACAGTTTTAGCCATGCACTGCACGCTTACCGCACGCTTTAGAAAATGTCTCAAATTTCTGCCACCCTATTGCTTTATAAACTTACCACCCAAGTTAGGAATGTACTTCCTCTGACACCCCTGAAGCCTCGATCATGTGTTGCTCGAAGTGTCGCACAAAACTTGCTAGACTGACGCATACTTCANTTTAGTGAAGTAGATTGGAACATCTTATAGCAGTAAAGCAAAGTGAAGAATTTGGTAACAGTGCAATACATGAGCAGCAAATGAATGAATTTATTAAGGGAACAAAGGACCAACAGTTTTAGCCATGCACTGCACGCTTACCGCACGCTTTAGAAAATGTCTCAAATTTCTGCCACCCTATTGCTTTATAAACTTACCACCCAAGTTAGGAATGTACTTCCTCTGACACCCCTGAAGCCTCGATCATGTGTTGCTCGAAGTGTCGCACAAAACTTGCTAGACTGACGCATACTTCAACAGGGAGAAAAGGACTGTTATGCAGTTCCTTGCTCGCCTCCCTTGTATAAGTAATTTCAAATCTTTGTATCAGTGATAAATAAAGTTATTTTTGATTGAATTATATGAATTAGAAAATGAGTTTCATCGTTCTCACAGTCTGTAAAGGAATCAACCTTTCGCTTTTAAACTATCGGGTGAACCAGAGAAAAGGTTTCTGTTTTTGAAAGTTTACAGCACCAGGAGTATTGATGTATTTGAAGGATTTGCGTTTTAGTTAAAATACCGAAAGACCCAAGTATCTTTCTGTTTTTCTCGTGTTTTTATGAGATCTAAAGATATAGGTAAATTCGACTTCATGAAAATTCCTTTGTTATGAAATGCCTGAAAAATTGGCCTAAGACACTTGTTAAAATCACAAGGAATCTCCTTACACAGAACAATACATAAGGGCAATTCACCATTCGCGGGTGTTATAAAATTATATTTGCCAACAAATAATGAAAATTCTCAATCCCACGGCAATAAATGTGCAGACGATGATATCTCTCACCCATGGAAATTTGTGCTTTCTTCATTATTCTGTGCTACGAGTTCTATTTGATCAAATGTTTTCAGCCTTTTCCGGCATTTTTCAACGATAAAGTTTTCGTAAAGTCGAATTTAGCTTATAAAAACACGATGCAAATTTAAGAATGACTTCAAGCTGTCGGCTATCAAGCAGAATTCACCTGCGAACAACCCATCAAGTGCTCTTGGTGCTATGAATTTTCAAAAATGGGAACTATCTTCTGTTGTACTGTCACTATATTTTTAAAGGGTGTACAAAGACCAGCAGCCTTTGCCATCGTTTGTTTTTTTTTGTGAATTTCATACAGCCAGTTATTCTGAAAGCTGTGCAGAGCAAGTCGCTGACTTCGCGCAAAGCATGCTGGTCTTTGTACTCCCTTTAAATATGATCCAAATGCGCAACTTAGAAATGTAAACCAAGGTTAATCCTCACCCTTCGATTTTGCGCAGCGGGTCGTTCATGTTGAATGCCCCCGGTTTGCCGTGGTCTTCGCATCTGCTTTGCTTCCACTTGTCTGGACTTGAAGACCTAATGCCGCGTGAGTCAGGAAAAACGTGGGATGTTTAACAAGCCGTATTTGTGACGAAAAACAAATTTGATCTGGTAGTTTGAAATATATATTGCAGAAATATTATTGTATTAGTTACAGAACATTAGGTTGTTAAAATCGGTCAGTTCTTTCCGTAGTTACTTTATAGCGACTATCACTATTTTATTGAGGAGGTATCGTTTTCATAAGAACTTTCTGCTTCATAGTGACGCCATTTAAATGGATGCCCCCCTTGGGCTACAAAATAAACAACGACATTTTTTCCTTTTGCTCTCTAACACAGCGAATGCCTTGCTTCGATTTTATGGAGAGAAAAATTATTTATTCACGGATTGAAAATTCACACGTGCATGATTGTGAATCGAATTGAGGGCCTATCTTAGGATTCTTATGACACGCAAAATCGCTTGAAATTATTGAGTGGAGAGTCCGGTTCCGACCCAGTAAACTTTCATACCTAAACTAGCCTTCTATCTTTGCAATGAAGTTTTAAAGAAACACGAATTTGAGGAACAAATTGCATCAATAAAATTTAACGAACGCCTCACGCTTGTTCTGACTCACCAGGTAGAAAGATGGCATACTCTACTCATCCTCAAACGATATTAGCCAATCAGACTTTCCTTTAATCTCTTTTTTTTATACAAAAGAGGCATCTCGGAGATGCTTGGCTTGAAGGTCATTCCAACAGACTCGCGAAAAAGTAAATCATTTAATCAGATCTTTGCATCTTCTAATTAATGGTTCAATTCTCTTTCGCAATAGCTTGTCCATCGACCAGATGTGGTAGAAATGCATGACGTAAACGCCAAAGATCCTCGCCTATTAGTTTACCTTAAGGTAAGTAACATGTAACAAGTAGAAACAGCGAATTTGGTTCCCATACCAGCATGAACTTTAAATGGAATAAACTGAATCGGAAACGGTTCATTATATGATTTTCCAGTTAGTAGCTATTTATAGTAGTCTACCTATGTTTTTTCTTGCTGATGTTTGTGAGAAGCAAACTTTTAAAAATCACGAGAACCCAGTCTCTCTTAGAAAATCCGAGTTTCTCTGCAGATATTCCGAGTTAACTGACAAAACTTCGATGCGAAAGTCATCAAATTCGGACAGACTCGTTTTTTCTGGAGACAAAAGTAATGTTTTTCAGATTCCCGATTTTTCTGCAAGAAGAACTAGGTTTTCTGAAAATCTGAAATTTTATCCAGAAATGCTGATGATTTCAGAAAGATTTCTTCTCTCGGAAAAGTGACTTTTTCTAATGTTGGTGAATTTTGCTTGCCATATACGTTTGCCCTCGGTGTGTAAGTGCGGAAGGTAGAAGGAAAATGACAACATTGCATTTTTATTTCAAGAATTTTTGATATTATCTGCAAGCTTTATATTTCTACCAAAGTTACTGTTTTAAAACTTTAACAAGTTTTGCAATCCGGCCTGAGATGAGATGTATCACTGGTAACCTGAAGGTAACCTGAGGTCTATCACTTGATGATTCATTATCAAATAACCTATGTTAGAACTTATGAGTATTGAATAATTGAATATACGAACGAATGTTGTATTCAACTATATGATTTTCTTCCAGGCTTATAGAAACACGGTACCAGTTCCACGGCATTGGTGCTTTAAAAGGAAATACTTACAGGTGATTGTTATGCTATACCATTTCCTAGCAAAACATGGGATAGGAAGATCTTGTAGGGGCTATAGAAAACCATGTCTATTTTACGCTTGATGTGATGTTAGCTGCACTCAAACTGTTGACTTTTGAATTTAATATCCGATCTTCGATACCTGATTTTGCGTTTTACAAGATGCTAATGTTAAAACATTTAACGCAAATACGGTCCTGCATAAATACCATACCATGTCAACTACGTGAAAATTACATCAGTCGTACTGAAAAACTTTATTTTCCTGCTAAGTATTCACAACTGAAGCAATTTTTTTCTTTCGTGCTCAAAGACAAGGTTTTTCGCCGTGAAATCTCACTGACTTCAACGATTCTAAGTTTTTCTTGTGGCATGTGTAGAGCAATAAAACGTACTTACGTATTATGTGCAAAAATTAGATCGTTAGCTTCCTTTCAGGGTTACAATTGGCCTTGTCGCCCCTGCAAGATCTATGCAGACGGAAGAGAAGAGAGTTTTCATGCAAGATGCCCGTTGTTGCAACAGACAATTATGCTAAAGATGGCTGCGAGGAACTTTTTACCAAGATGAAGATGCATTCCGTTCAAATTATGAATCTTTAATGATTCTATAGGAATTCCATTAAAGAATGCAGTGCATCTTGGTAGAGAGTTCCTCTTCGCCATCTACAGCATAATCGTCTATCAAAGTGGAAGATAATTCTTGATACCAATACCCTTTTCATACTGACGCAGTTAAACCAGCTTTATCTAAACCATGTTAAATTTAAACCAATGAGATGCATTTGATTTGTTGGACTGACCAATCATAACGCAACATTTGATAACCTCGTTTAGTTTAAGCCGGTTTAATATGTGAGTGTGAATAGGGTATACGCTCAGGATTCTATTTCGTTCATGATCGTATTGAAAAAGAAGACTGAAACTCTACAAGAATGCATGCACGTGATCAAAATTATATTGGTTCCTACTTCAGTAAAGTACTCTGTCCAAAGCTAACGATTTATCAATTATTTCAATTTGCTGAGAATTTCAAATTATTGAACCGATATGGCTTTATACTTCAATATTTCTTTGCTAGAATGTTTGTCTTTGAGAAACAGGCACTTTTACATCTTTTGTATGAAAGTTTCTCAGTTTAAGAACTGCAATAACAGATCTACAGTCGTCANCATCTTGGTAGAGAGTTCCTCTTCGCCATCTACAGCATAATCGTCTATCAAAGTGGAAGATAATTCTTGATACCAATACCCTTTTCATACTGACGCAGTTAAACCAGCTTTATCTAAACCATGTTAAATTTAAACCAATGAGATGCATTTGATTTGTTGGACTGACCAATCATAACGCAACATTTGATAACCTCGTTTAGTTTAAGCCGGTTTAATATGTCAGTGTGAATAGGGTATACGCTCAGAATTCTATTTCGTTCATGATCGTATTGAAAAAGAAGACTGAAACTCTACAAGAATGCATGCACGTGATCAAAATTATATTGGTTCCTACTTCAGTAAAGTACTCTGTCCAAAGCTAACGATTTATCAATTATTTCAATTTGCTGAGAATTTCAAATTATTGAACCGATATGGCTTTATACTTCAATATTTCTTTGCTAGAATGTTTGTCTTTGAGAAACAGGCACTTTTACATCTTTTGTATGAAAGTTTCTCAGTTTAAGAACTGCAATAACAGATCTACAGTCGTCATGGCCAAAAGTTTAAATCCACTACCAAATTTTTTCAGAATTATCATTTATCAAAAACCACCCAAAATTTGTTTTTGTGGCATTTAGCAGTCAAGAATATGATATTGCATTCCGTGAAAATGGCCACATGAGAAATTGTGTTGTTTAAGAAAAAATTATGATGTCAATGATTTTTGATGAATAAAACAAACAAACAAATATGTAAAGTTGACTCAGAATTTTGAACCCGACTGCATATTCGTAAATATTTGCTCTTACGTTTATAAACTATTATCATTTCTTCTCAGGGGAAAAGAGGTTTTGTCAAGCCGCCATTTGAACTTCCAGAGTTTATCAAGGTAAACATAATCTTATACAATCCTATACAACTTAGTTACATATGTGTCCAAAATTCAATCGTTTTGAGAAATTTGAAACTATTGCGTTACCTCGCATCAAAATGCCTGCTCTGTTTTGTCAGTGTTCAGTTACTTTTAATGATGATATAATTTTACTCACGTCGTAGTCACCTGAAGTTATGATACGTGCAGTTTTGTATTGTTTGTTAAAACCATGCAGTAGAAAAAGAGTTTAGCTCGAGTGCTTCATTTTGTGAATAGAATTTGAGTCTGTTTCTAATAGGTGCTTGTCACCTGAAATTTGATACAAAGCTCTTGAATTGTGTTTTGTTGCCAGCGTTTTCACGCGAGATCTAATCTAAAACAGACTTTAATTAGATTTGGAATTTATCTGAAACTCCTTCACTTTTTTCAATTTCATTTCATTCGACAATCATCTTAAATACAATAACAAGTTAACAAATACAATACATAATTCTAAATACATGAAATCAACAATCTACATACAAAAAATAATGACATTTAAAGGATTACATAAGTCAACATTACAATTTGTATTTGAGCTTCATGATAGGCGATAGTTCCTGTATTATTCATTCGTTTCTTCGACAGAATACTGGTATTATGGAAATGAGAGCAGCAATGCAAGAAAAGGTAAGTAAAAACACGCAACTTTTGACGTAAAAAACTAAAATTAGACAAGAAGTATCATGCTGATCGATGAAATACGATGCACACGCTGCAATGAGTATTTCAAAATAATGCGCAATGATTTGTGGATAATTCGAGGACACCGATCCACTTGAAGGTGTTGTGGCGCAGTAGTGTAATCCTTTGACATTAAAGTCAGAACAGTCAGGTGGACAGGGTTCGATCCCAGGTAGAGCCCCACTACTTGGGCGTCATGACAAGGGGTCGCGGACTCGATCAGGCCTATTTTACTTCTGCGATCCCAGCGCTTGGCGCTAAATACCGCAACTTCACCTTCATTGAAATGATCAAATTGAACAACATGAAATAGATCAGAGATTGCCTGAACTATGTGTTCCTAATGTTTTCCTTTCCATACGTTTCTTTGTTCTGTTCCCATTGGTTTTGTGTTTTGAAACTGTTGATCGCAGTTATGATATGGATGTTTGAAGTTCCTTCACGTTTACGACATTATCATTTCCTCGCTTGTCTCATTTTCAGCAAAGCGTTACTTGAATTTTTTTTCATTTTTTTCTCTAGGAAGATGCAAAGACCATGAAAGCAAAACANAAAACTAAAATTAGACAAGAAGTATCATGCTGATCGATGAAATACGATGCACACGCTGCAATGAGTATTTCAAAATAATGCGCAATGATTTGTGGGTAATTCGAGGACACCGATCCACTTGAAGGTGTTGTGGCGCAGTAGTGTAATCCTTTGACATTAAAGTCAGAACAGTCAGGTGGACAGGGTTCGATCCCAGGTAGAGCCCCACTACTTGGGCGTCATGACAAGGGGTCGCGGACTCGATCAGGCCTATTTTACTTCTGCGATCCCAGCGCTTGGCGCTAAATACCGCAACTTCACCTTCACCTTCATTGAGATGATCAAATTGAACAACATGAAATAGATCAGAGATTGCCTGAACTATGTGTTCCTAATGTTTTCCTTTCCATACGTTTCTTTGTTCTGTTCCCATTGGTTTTTGTGCTTTGAAACTGTTGATCGTAGTTATGATATGGATGTTTGAAGTTCCTTCACGTTTACGATATTATCATTTCCTCGCTTGTCTCATTTTCAGTAAGCGTTACTTGATTTTTTTTCTTATTTTTTCCTCTAGGAAGATGCAAAGACCATGAAAGCAAAACAGAGAGCTAAGGTATGGATTTCTGTAAATAAAATTTTCATATGTGGCCTTGGTGATATTATATAGGTTACTACTCTGAGCTTGATGTGGTTATTTCCGGACCTCTTTCCTGCACTTTTCGAGCAGATAGCTAGCATTACACTTTCACATGTTTTTTAAAAGAAAATTGGATCAGTATTTTGTACTTTCGACATCAATCATCTCATTTTTAGTACTAGGGTTTTTAGTTTCTTCTTGTTTTCTGGGTATAGAATTATGGTATTTTTTCTACATCCACTACAGATGCCTTTCCTCATATGCAACAGCAACTAGCAAGGGAATAGTTCTATTGGAGAGATGGGTTGGAGAACCATTTGCTATAGCAAACTTTTAGTTTTCTTACTTTAAATTTTGGATGTAATATCAGAGCGTCTTAAAATTTTAGCCATCCTAATACTATACTAGCCTCTTATAAACTAATTTCTGAGATACAAAATACTCACTAATAAACAGAGTAACTTGTGGTGGGAAAGAGTGTAGGATACTTTGCCTAAAAGGAGGAGGGGGGGCCAAGCTTTTGTTTCAGTTAAAGAGCATTGTTTATCTTAATTGTTGTCGATCAAGAAATTTTTCTTCAAGCCAATCTTGGGGGGCGATCGCACCCTCCTTAGCCTCCTCAAGTGTCCGCCACTGGTGGGAAAGCAATCAATATATGTGTTCATGCATACGATAAGCTCTTCTCGTGGTATTCTTGAGCATTTGCCTGCTTGCCTACAAATATAAGAGGCTAGGTAATTCATCATAACAAAATGTTTTAAATGACTGTTTTTGACAAAGAATTTGTTTCTTTCAGGTCCGACCGAAACTTGGAAAAGTTGATATTGATTATCAAAAGTTACACGATGCCTTTTTCAAGTAAGTATATTTGCTGCATATCAACAAATACCAGCATGTTATCCAGCCCATAATCTCCTTTGAAATTGGGTCTGGTTAATAGGCTAAAGAAATCCTGGATTGGTTAAAGAAAGTTTCGGCGTTTGCAAAATTACTGAAACTCCAAAATTAAACGTATATTGAAATACTCTTTTGGAGATGCTGAATCAAAGATCGAATGAAATTTGGTGGTACAGTTGGATTGTTCAAAGAAAGTTTTGGCGTTTGAAAAATTACTGACACTCCAAAATTAAGTGTATATTGAAAGACTCTTTTGGAGATGCTCTAGCAAAGATCAAATTAAATTTAGTGGCACAGTAAAGTGCCCGCATATAAGAAACAACTTTTTCAATTTCAGTTCTGAGGTCTGACGCATTTCTTATAAATTGAGATAAACTTCAATCAGGGTACAGTTTCTAATTAGAAAATCATGTACTATCCATCAACTACTGAGACACAAGCTCTATGATTGTGATGCAAAACATTATTTTGATTTGTATTTGTAAATTTTCACTTCCAGTAAATGCTACAATTATTTTCATGAAGGAGCTTTTTGCTTAGTTTGCATACAAATTTTTTTGTTTTCATTTAAATAAGAAACAAGCTTTTTTCACACCTGTGCCAGTTTCTTATCAAATGGCTATTATTTTGAAAATCAGGGTCTGTGTTTCTTAAATCTGCGTTTCTTGTATGCGTAAAACTATTTTTTTCAATAATTTAAGGTTGAGTGGGCAGGAAGAATTTCTAGTTACTTAAAGCTAATTAAAGCCCACTATGCAGGCCGCATCCAGGCATGGAACCCCTGGTTTAACGTCCCTTCCGAAGAACGGCATGGTGGGTTGAGAGGTCAAGCCTCCAAGGTCAACCATCCAGAGTTTGACCTGACTCGACCGAGCTTAACTTCATTCACCTGACGGAAACTGTATAAGCCGATCGGCCACTCGCCCCACATATGATACTGTATTGTTTAACTTATTAACTGTTGTCAGTGAGTGAGATTATGATGTTTTATTAGCTGCCTGGTTTTGAAGCATACTATAACGAAGAAAACAAACGTTTTATAGTTTGACACATGTTGAATGGTCAAGATAGTAGTTGAATCACTTGTACTTGTTTTTCCTCGATTATTATGATTGAAAATGGCTCCATTATAGAGCTAAAACGTTCCAGATTTGCCAAGGCCTTATTGCCCGTGACATTATATTATGATGCAAAGACTTTTAGTTGGGAATATGATAACAATATTAATTTATTGAAAATTCTTCTCATATGTTTTTCTTATACTTGTTTACTTCCAGAAAGACAAAGGATTTGTTTTACTCTTTGTGATCATGTAAGATTTGCTGACTGTGGAGGGTGATTCATTTTTGTTCTAGATATCAAACGAAGCCAAAGATGTCGATGCATGGTGACTTGTATTATGAGGTAATTTGATTAATTCTGATGTTGAAAGTTGTTAGTCATTGCATATCGAGGCACGTGGCACAACTCTTTGTAGCTAGCTTATGTGCTGAATATTTGCTGTATCTAGCGGTCATTGAAAATCTTAAATGCATGTGCCGCCGTCGCAAAACGAGGTGTAATAAAATTCTTCTCCTGAAGCCAATCTAAAACTTTTTTAGGAATAGCAACACATTCTAGTAAATTAACGGACACGAATTTTGTGTTTCCTTCTAAATATTCCGTGTCCTCCTCCTAAGCCAATCTACATCAATCACGACCCAAAAGGTCTTGCAATACTCACGCAGTTACGAGTTGGTCTCAGTAAATTCATAGCAGCCCCGACCTGACATCTGGTGTGAAACACAATCTATTATAGTATCCTTTAATTTATAAATGTTCGTTGTGTGACTGTATACAGTTTAACGTTTCGTGTTTTTAGATATTGGCCATGGGGTAGTCATTGTCTTTCCCTCCCCATGGTATCGTACCTGTAGTGTCGTATAGTAATTAGAATTAGGTATAGTAGAATGTAAAATATATTGTAAAATTTAATATTTGAATATAAACAAAAAAAATATTCCATTTTTCTTATGATTGCTGCGCTTTAAACCGATTTTAAGGAGGGTTTCTGAAAGGTCTTTCGTTCAAAGACCAAATCTATGCTGGGAAATTGCAGCGTCCTGTATCTTCAATTAATTAAACATGATTTTTGCATTGTAGATATTGGCTAATCTGACCCCCATGTTTGTTTACGTTTCGACGGCACAGGCCCTTTAAGATTTCCACCGGTATTATCTTAACACAGGCTGGACTACGGTATCATCTTTTACGGGAACGAATGGATTGCAAACTTGTGGGGAGTTGTTGATGTGATGAGAATTCGATATGCATTTGCTCGATTATACACGCTTCAATAGGACCTATCGTTCTTTTAGTATGGACCACTTGTAAGAAGAACTCGTCCATGTGGACACTTGACTCCTCTCCCATTGAATACAACCAATATTGTCCGAGGATGTTTTTTCGTTGATATTCTCCGTTGCAATTATACTTTGTTAGTCCGAAAAAGATGGGATGTTTGGCGGGCTGTAGTATCGCTTTGTAGCCACCCGATCGTTGTGAACTAAATTTCTCCGTGCAGCCAAAAGTCTAACTTAGATCATGAGCCTTTCCCCATTAAAATCGGTTATTTGATGCATTAGTTGCAAACGATTTTCTTCGTAAGACCTCATATGTGAATCTTGCAAACTGATTGAATCTTTAACTAAGCCCCTTCAGCATTTTTGCCTTGCCAAAGTTATTGGTACACCTGGTATTATCAGGGGAAAATGAAATAGTTAAGAAGTGATGTTTTCAATGAGCAGGGAGCCCCGTTGTGATTTACAGCGCGTTTAACCAGTTGAAAGAAATCTCTTCACAAGGCAAAGAAGCACACTTTTTTAATATATTTCAATCATATTCTCTTCGCAGGCCAAGTCAGGGCAAGGCACACCGGGGGAAAACACACTACTTTCTAACTATTCCATTCTCCACTGATAGTACCACGTTTACCTGTAATATTGAAAGGCTAAAATGATCAAGGGAATTGGTTAAAGATTTTACCAGATTGCAAGACTCCTATACAAGGCCTTATGAAGAGAATAGTTTTAACTAATGCACCAAGTGACCGATTTTAATGAGGAACGGTTTATGATCTAAGTTAAACTTTTGGCTGCACGAAACAATTTAGTTTACGACGATTAGGTAGCTACAAGCAACGTTACAGTCCGCCAAACACCCCATGTTTTTTTATTCACGCGACAGAAAGACCTAAAGATAAACGCTCTTGAGCTTGAGCATTGATTCTTGTATTTCGATAGCTAGTGTGGGACAAAAAATTTGAAATCCCTCAGCGAATATTCTATCAAAAGCCAATTCCATTTAAGCTGTACGTCCCCAAACAATAGCGTTTCTTACTCCATCGTATTGCATATGGTGCCTGTATTTCAAGTAATCTTTCAGGGCAAAGAATTCGAGACAAAACTGAAGGAAAAAAAGCCTGGTGATTTATCCGACGATCTTAGAACTGCTTTGGGAATGCCTGTAGGGCCGGTAAGTATATTTTCTTCTTCCACAGTTACGTCATCATGACGTTGTTGTGCTCTTGTAGGCTGAGTTTATAAAAAACTGTTGGATCCAAAATAACGTTGAAATCAATGTATACTCAGACAGCAGTTCGATGTTTTGTTTCACCATTTACCCTAGCATTGGCTGCTTTTGCACGATGATATAATAGATAAATGATTTAAGTACCAAAAATAGATGAGATGTTAAAAAATGACGTTTCGCGCGCATACTCGTTATACTCGTGCTTGATAACGAGTATACGCTCGAAACTTCGTGTTTTGAACATCTCAGCTATTTTTGGTACTTAAATCATTTATCTATTACATGTTTCTGCCGTTTAACACGACAGAGCTGGTTAACTCCTGCCATTTTGACAATTTAAAACGGCTGGTGATTTAAATATCGTTTTCATGTCGAATCTAACTGACACTTGGAACTTATTAGCGGCATCTATTAAATTCGACACGGCAAAAATACGATGTTTAAGCTAGGCTTTAGGTACGTTAATCTTCAGAAATTTATGTTAGCTCTCTTATATAAAGTTCATCAAAACTTTTCAAATGATCCTTTCTTGATTCTGCCAATTGAAACAGTGCATTTTGATGTTACCTCTTCAATTTTGTTGATAGTTTGTGCATCTCTTTATCGCACTTTTTCGAGTTGTTGAAGGGGCCTTTGTAACTGGCGTGCTTGTGAGTGTATCCTTTTGTGGTATCTTTGTTGTCGCCATTTATTGGTACACTAAAATGACCTGTAACGAAAAGATGGCACTTGCGTAAGTCGTGTCAGTTGCAAGGCCTCTTTAACAAGGCTCTTAATGATTTATCGGATTGGTACATTTGGAGATTGTTTGGTTCATGGAAATCTTTCTTTGTTGTACATTCAGTTTTCAAAGATTTCCGAGAAGTCAGATGCCAAAAATATGTCATATGTAGTTGATGTTATACATATGTCGTTAAAATATGTCGTGTCAGTTGCAAGGCCTCTTTAACAAGGCTCTTAATGATTTATCGGATTGGCACATTTGGAGATTGTTTGGTTCATGGAAATCTTTCTTTGTTGTACATTCAGTTTTCAAAGATTTCCGAGAAGTCAGATGCCAAAAATATGTCATATGTAGTTGATGTTATACATATCACAAGATTCAAATTATACATCGACGATTGCTCTTCTGCAGCAACTTTGTAAGACTGTTAGATTATGTTAAATTCCCCGAGCTGTTTTACTTTACCTTTTCAAAAGAGGAATTTATTTAGGATACTTTTTGTTTTACAGGGCAAGCAGTTGATTCCTCCTCCATGGCTAATCGCTATGCAGCGATATGGTCCTCCACCTTCATATCCAAACCTGAAAATACCTGGCCTAAATGCTGGCATTCCAGAGGTAAGCCCGACTAATAGTGGTAGCCTGGGGGCAAATCACTCCAGAAAAAACATATGAGATTTTAGGATTTCAAAAATCTCTGAGATTTTGCACAGATTTTTGAGATATTTTCAAACCTGAAAATACCTGGCCTAAATGCTGGCATTCCAGAGGTAAGCCCGACCAATAGTGGTAGCCTGGGGGCAAATCACTCCAGAAAAAACATATGAGATTTTAGGATTCCAGACGTAAGCCCGACCAATAGTGGTAGCCTGGGGGCAAATCACTCCAGAAAAAACATATGAGATTTTAGGATTTCAAAAATCTCTGAGATTTTGCACAGATTTTTGAGATATTTTCTGAGATTTTCATAGATTTTATAGATTTTTACGATTTCTAGATGCTCCAGATGTTCGAAATTTAAAAAGTTTTCTAAATTTTCCAAGAGTTTTCGAGATTTTGTAACGGTTGTTCAAGTTTTTGAGGATTTGACCAATTTTTGAGATTTTCAAGGAATTCTCAAAAGGTTTTTTGAGAATTTTTATTATTTGCAGGGAGACATTTCTTGGATTTGTTTTGATTTTAAAAGATTTTTATGATTCTCGTTGTGATTTCTGAAGCCGGTTTTCCACTAGGCGGATTTTCCAGCGTGCAGTGGAGCGGCATTTGTATTTGCATTGTTTTGACAAACAATGACCACGTCTTGTCGTTCCGCTACGCGTGTACTTGAAAGTCGGATTGACTTCAACTTTTCCGCCGCGTTCGATGGCGCCAACCAATCAAATTGCTTGAAAGCTTTGACACATGACATCAAGAGAAAAGCCATGAGCAAGACAGGGATTCAAAATGGCTGATCAAGATGAGAACACACGGAATCCCCCACGGAATGTGCATTATTCTAAAAACAGCAGCCGCTCCGCTGCGCGCGGAAAAATCCGCCTAGTGGAAAACCGGCTTAAGAGTGAAGATTTGTGAGATATTCAAGCTTTTTTTATATTTGGGAATTTTTGATGATTTTTAGCATTTTTTTACGAGTATAGGGGGTGTTTGAGTGATTTACCCCTCAGTAGCAGCAATGAAAATTAATTGTTTGTTTCATTTATTACATATATCATTTTGAACACAAGGTTATGGTCTTATTGGAAAAATTCCCTTTCTGAAATGCAAAGCCAAAATGCTTTATTTCCCCATTTTCATGCAGACGATGGAATTCAAAGGAAAGTGGAACTATCGTAGAATTCATACAATGCTGAAAACCCAACAGAGAGAATTGTTTTAAACAAATGATTTTTGCGTTACGGAATTTTAAATTGGGCTTGAATAATAGACTCGTCGTGGTAGACCCACAACGTAACATTAGACATTATAAACTGCGAAAGAATAACAACTAACTTAGCGCCTGTTTACATGAGGTGGGCCAGCCCACGGGTGAGATGGTTTTCACGGATGTTTACACGAAAAGAGTTTCATCCCACTCAGGCGGGCTGGCCTCTCTTTCGTGCCATAATTTGGGTGCCACACGCCACAAACAAACAAAACATAAACTTTGGTTGCCAGCAATTAATTTTTTACCAAAATGGCGGAAAAGTTCCGTTGCTGATTGCAAAGTTGTCCAGAATACTCGCTCTTGTACTTCAGTTACAAGAAATTTTGATTTTATGGGCGATTTATCAAAACTATCCGATGGATAGGTTCGTTGCATCTCAGTTGAGAAAACGAAATAGTTTCCTTCGAAAGACAACCATTTCAGAAGTCCACTTAAATGGCTTCTTTTTGACCAAATGTTCTTCATTTCTGTTCGTGTTTCTTTATTTCGAGTTCGAGGATTTGTTGTTGATTCGGTTGGCCATTGTTGATTTGTTGCTAGAAATGGTTTGGTGCCAAAATTATTTATTTACGCATGCGTATAACGGAGACTCTCCGCCCACCTCGGTGAGCTGGCCCAACCGATCGTGTTTACATGTACAATTCTCATCCCACCTGACGCGGATCCCACCAGCCTTTCTCATGGATCTCACTCTAGTGGGCTGGCCCACTCTCCATGTAAATGCAATTACAGATTAACAAAGGACTGTACTGAAGACACAGATCTCACTCAGGTGAGCCAGCCCATTTAGATGGGCTGGCCCACCTCATGTAAACAGGCCCTTAACCTTGATCTAGGGAGAAGACTTTTAAATCCTGCCAAAGGGACAACGAATTATTCTGAATCCCTTAAAGGAGAGATAATAAGTTAATAGCTGCAATAAAGAGCAACGTGAATAACCAAAAACGTCTTTCGTTGTACACTCATCCATTGTTTTAAATAGACATGATGTCAAGGCACCGTAGCAAGTGGTTACTTAGATAATCGACTGCAAAGGGAAGCTTTCTGATTAAACACTTATTATATTTTCTTTGAAGGGTGCAACATTTGGTTACCATGCTGGTGGTTGGGGTAAGCCTCCTGTCGATGAAAACGGGAAGCCTCTTTATGGTGATGTCTTTGGAACAATGCCACAAGAAGCACCGGTTGTAATCGATGATGATGAAATTGATCGAACACCCTGGGGAGAACTGGAATCAGATGAGGAATCAGAGGAATCAGAGGTAAGCTTTCAAGTAAATCGTCCTTGCTTAACAAAGATAGATTTTGTATCACAATAGCATCAGTTGCTTTCCATTGATGCTAGAATTCAAAGCAATTAGTGACTGCAGACAAAGAAAATTCTCTCAACCAGTCATTCAAAACAAATATAACCGCAAAAGTTGCCCTGAAATCAGTAGGCCAAACTATCGCCTTGCACAAGCGAATGGTGTGATTTTAGAACGGTCATGAGTTTATAACGAAAGAAGAAGGATAAATATAAAGATCTGCCAGACGGATTTCGCTTCTTTCAGTCAGGAGGTGAATAGTAATTGTTTCATTTAAGCCTTAAATGTGCAAGAATTGTGATGCGTTCTGCTCGGCTTCGTAATCAAATAAACAAAATTCATCTAGCAAATCTTTAAATTTATCCTTTTTCTTTCGTTATAAATTCATAACTTCAAATCTTGAAATCTTTAAGGAAGATTCTGAAATTTGCCATAAAAAGTGGATAATGCCTCACAATTTTACATTTACTTTCCACGGTCGTTTGCGTCTCCTGTTGTCTGTGCTCTAGTTACAGACAATTCTCTTAGTAAATTGCCCATTGCACCTCTGATAACGTCATATTATGCTGACGCTAATATTTTGTTGTTTTGATTAAATCTATATTATTTCAGGAGGAAGAAGAAGAGGAAGAAGATCACACTGGACTGATAACCCCAGGAGATGCGTACGTACCTGTTTTTCCCATTGTATTCATAGAGAGCTACCGGGTGTCCCAGAAATCACGCCCCTCCCGTTTCCTACAAACTTTCGTAAAGGGGGTAAGCCAAACGAGCCTGTTAGGGTTAGAACCCGGCGGGGTCAGTTCTATATGCATATGTATATCATGTGAGTTCCCAAAACTTTAAACATACCCCTTATCTCTGACTTTACCTGGCAAATATTGACCCTTTTCTCTGACTTTTATAAAATAAATGACCCTTTTCACTGACAATGAACAGAAAGTCCGCCCTTAATTGTATGCTCATGTTGACAGACAGAAAGGCAAAGTTCTACCTGGACCCTATATTTTCAAACTCACTGACTATTTTGTTGGCAACAGTTAAAGAACAGATTTAAACTAATCAAATTTTATCTTAATCAAAACTGTTTTTTTTTCACAAATACACAAGCAACTAATTTCAAGAGAATGATTAAAATTTCAAAACATGAAACTGGAACAAGACAAATGTTACATTTCTACCTGTTCCTCTCTGGGCTTGGATTGTTCTATCAACTTATATATGTGTTCAAACAGGAAAAGAAATTAGGAAGCACCAAATATTTGGCTGTGACACTATAAAATGCAGTACCTAGACAAGAGCCATAAACTGAAAAATTAAACACTGTTCATAGCTTGAAAACATAGCATAATTCTTCTTCTAATTTTTCTTGGTGTTATCGACAAATGGTTGAAATTCCTTCCAGGTGCCATACCAGCAAATTCTCAATGTTTGACAATATCTTGATAGCAAGGTCATGACTTTCTTGAGGAGGAAAGAAGGAGACTGTACCCTGTTACATGCAAAAAGGCACAGGTCTCATTAGCCACTGCTACTATTACTCGTCTGCAGAGTATGACATCTCAAAAGTGTGCAAAACCATGCCTTCCTTACCGTGTAGAGTTAGAAAAAGGTCCCCTCGTCACAATGAGATAAGTTTCATTCAGCTCTCACATCACCATCTTGATTCCTGAACTCCTGTATTTTCCCGCTAAAATGCTGGCCTCACTTTGATTGGGTAACCTCGTCCGAATATTGATAAATTGATTCCATTGTTTTCCCACTCACTGCTCACACACAGAATAAGTTATGTTAGGGCCTAAGGTCCTTCTTTGAGTGTCTTGGAGCTATGAAACTAGAAAAGCAGCGGAGCAGTGGAGATCAGAGTCGGCCTAGAGGAAAAATTGGAAGCTTTGTGCCAAACAAACAGTGAGCTGGAGTGGTATTGTGTGTCAATATGAATACATTTTATTTGGCAAGAATCGTGCCTGAATGATGTGATGTGTGGATGATGGTTGGGCAGCACAATCCTTAGCATTCACCAAACAAGATCTTCTGGACTGGATATTTGCCATATCCACACTGTTATGGTATACTTACTGGTTTAGAAACAGCAAATCTTTCTAAAAAATTTCAATTTTGGATTTAACGTTTTTCAACAAACAAAAGTAGAGACAAATGATCCAGTTTGGTATTGATGGATGAAATTAGAAAGCAGTGACTCACTCACAAATCAAGTTAAAGAAGAAGAGTTGAAATAAAGTGACTCAAGTCCAAGAATCAACAAATAGTACTGCACCTAAATCTCTGAAAATGGGATCCTCTTTTGAATAACATGTTGTCAGAGACCTATTCTAATTTAACGTTTTTGGGCAAAATTTTCACTGTGTGCTTTCTGTATCAACATACAACTGTAAAATCACTGCATTCAAAAGATTACCCCTACATTGCATTTTATGTCACACTGAAGCAATTAATAATCTCAAATGTAACAGATAATAGAATACATTTGTTGTGGATCATGATTTGTCTAAGAAACATTAGGCTACAGAAAAGTTTGATATTTAGTATCATGGAATAATACCCTTATTTTGGAATTCTCTGACTTTCCCATGAAAAACTACCCTATTTTTAGGAATCTATGTCCTAGAATGCTTAGTTCTAGGACACCCTTTCTCAGAGATTTCGGGAACTCACATGATATACAAATGTATATAGAAGTGACCCCGCCGGGGGTTAGAATAAGGAAGAACGTGAATGAATTTCTTCAAAATTTTCGTTCATAGAACTTTTATGATTACAACTCTTTGAATTACTCTCCTTGTCGTTTCAAAGCAGGGCTCTAATAGCGTGGTAGCGGTGCTGCCAGGAAGATAGCCAAAATGCTCAAATTTCCTAAGATTTTGGAAAGGGAAAAGGTAGGGAAATGTAGGGAAAGAAGGGAAGGAAAAGGAAGTGATGGGAAATGAGGAGGCAAAGGATTTGGCGGTATGGCAAAAACAAAGCAGATTAGGAAGAATCCAAGGAAATCTAAGCAGGAACAAAGCAAAGGGTTTGGGAAAATGAGCATCAGGAAACCTTCAACAATAGAGACGGTATAAAATTTGATAAAACAACGTATGCCATTTGCGTTCTTTTGTGTTATAATGAAAATATTTACATCCCTGAACTTAGATTAGAGTAATATGTGTGTTGATCATTTTTCAAAGGAAAGTGGTACTTTGCTTCCTTCCAGGAAATAACAGTTCGCAGCCTACCGTTTTCCACCTATCAGAGCTTCACATTTCCTCCTGGCCTGCCATAGACCTTTTAGCTATTCTAAAAAAGAGCCTGGATCGAACGTTATTTTTATACATTTTTATACGTGACGTTCGATCGAGTGGCGTTAGAGCTTCTATCACTATTGTGCACATTCGAAAATTCTACAAAGTGTAGCAAAAGTTTGTTCGATTCTGATTCTTTTCTGAATAGCTAAAAGGTCTATTTGAGCCCCTGCTGCATATACCCTAGTCAAAGCCTTTACAAGATACTTAGCAAAAGCTTGCTTTCCTTTTCAGTTGTTTGTTTGCAATTTTTTATCATTCTTTGCACAAGAGTAGTGTTGGCAACTGGCAAGATTTTGAAACAGTTTCATTCCAGGCCATCAACTACCCTACGAAATATAGATTTGAAACGTTTCAAGTTTTCGGGCGCTTGTAGCTTTAAATGGCCCCATTAAAGTTTCAGTCAGCACAAAGTTGCTCAGTTCTTCTTCGTTTTACTTTTCAAAGGTAATATTGTGAAGATACTGGGTGAGCCAGAAAAATTAAAAGATTTGAAAGCTCATAGCACCAAGAGTGCAGGATGGATCTAAACGAGTCAAAGTCTGCTTAAAAGGCGGAAGACTACAGTATTTTTCTGTTTTTTCTCGCATTTTTATGAGCACTGAAAATATATGCAATTTCGACTAGCAAAAATGTCTTGATTGCGAGATGGATGAAAAAGGGCCAAAAACACTGGATCAGATCGTGAAGAATCTCCTCACACAAAACTATACGGAAGACCAGTTCATTTCTCTCAAGAGTTAAAGGAAATATATTTTCAAACATACTAAGTTTTGTCAATCCAATGGCAATAAATGAGCAGATGATGATATTCCCTACCCGTGAAAACGTTTGCTTTTTCGTTGTTCTGTGCGAGGTGTTTCCTTGCAATTTGATCAAGCGTTTTAGGTCCTTTTAAGGCATTTCGCACCCAAAAAAAATTTTCTAATATTTCCGGTGGTCATAAACTAGCTAGAAAAATTACAAAAATCCTTGGCTGTCAAGCAGAGCTCAATTCATTCCAACCCTTGGTACTATGAATTTTCCAAGGTGGAAACTCTTTTCTAACTTCTATATGTTTTTGTCTTTCATCCATCTAAAAGGGGTTTCTGTTTTATGACCATTTACTTTTTACATATGCTATCCTATTTCATTATTCCTTAAACAATGCTTTTGATTATTTAGGGGACTGATAACTCCGAGTGGTTTGACATCAATACCAGCTGGACTTGAAACACCGGACATCATTGAATTGAGAAAGCGAAAAGAAATTGAAGACCTCATGGAAGCTGGGAGCGAAACCCCGTCATTATATACTGTACTTCACGAGAAGAAAACAAATGTTGGCGCATCTATGATGGGATCAGCCCATGTCTACGACCTGGTAAGTGTCTTGTCACCTTGTCGCCTTGTCGCCAAACGTTCACAATACTCAGGCTGTAAAGAGACACAATGGCTAGTTGTGTGTTTGAAAATCGCAACCAGATTCCTCATGCTTAGAGTATGGACTTCTTTCTTTCCGACAATTATTTACTTTTTTCATACAACTTCTTACAGTAGAAGTATGGGCAAATAGTTACAGGAAAGGAAATGGTATTTTGGTACCCACACTTTTAAGTGGCACGTGTACGTAGACAATGGGAAGACACTGAAATAATTCTCGAGTTGCAAATTTCTTTTCTTAAATCTCGGTCAATTAAGTTTTCGGCGATTGTGTCTCTTTAAAGAGGCCTCGGAAAATCGTAGAAACTCAAGAACCAGGTTCTTTATGAAAGAGAAATCTCGTTTTATACAGGCTTGTTTAAGAGTTCCTTTAATTGTATTGGCGTAAGTTCCCAGACACGAAATAGTTTCATTGGTTTCTACCTTTTAGATGCTTTTGCAAGCACTCTGGTGTTCTCTATACAGGTCATTGTAAATTTGGTCCCAGTGCTGCAGCCAAAGGAGTTCCACCACTCACTGTATAAGTCTCGTGCACCTGGCAGTAAATGCCAGAAGATGGTTTGTCTACTTAGCTCCAGTATGGAGTTACGTCACTGCTGGCAATAGACTAGATAGGATAGATATGTTTTACCATATATATATGTAAGGAATTCTGCATTAGTAAAGACTTGACTTGTTTGTTATTTTTTGTGAAGCCTGGCATCGTTGATGTTTTAAGTTCCTTGTGATTACCAATATGGCCGTATAATTGTGTGTGGTATGAATTTAACAGTTTGAGAATCGAAACTATCGATTGAAAGTGACAATAATACAGTAACTGCTCATTGAAAGGATAATAAATTTCCTATGGAAGAACTTCAGTGTTGTTTTGCATGAGAGCCGTTTAAATTACATTATTAAAGATGCTATTTGCAACATATGGGGTAGGTTTTGAAATTTGTTGAAATGCTTGATCCAATAGTAACAGGAATATTATAGCTCATAATTGTCATACATGATGCTTCAATGAAATTATAATTGAATTCTTCTTTTTCTTCAAGGCTAGAAAGGTATGTTGATTTACATTTTCAAGTTAGAAATTGTTTTGATCTTAACTGTAGTTTATAATGTTACAAGCTCCGTATCTTTACTATCTACCAACAAGATTTCCTAAAGTTCTTATCCATCAATGGTGTGCTTTTACATCTATCGGTAGATACTTAACAAATACCCAGAGCTTGAGCTTTCTGTTATTTTAATCAGTGGGATATTGGCAATAGAAAACGGGGCACGCATTTTTATTTCATATTCCCATGACAGGTATGCCTTTTTATTTGTAAAAAATTTAAAGAGCTATTGTCACCCAGGATCCTTTGCAGGCACGCTACAATTTCAGACGGTCTCAAATTCAAATTTGGCCTATGCGGAAACCATGGATTCATACTGCAATGGTTGCACTGATAGAAAAGTTTCAGTTTAGTTAAACTGTCCTGTCAATGCAACCACAACAATATTTATCGATGGTTTTCGCTTAGGCCAAAATTGATTTTCAGACAGTCTGGGATTTCAACGTGCCCCCAAAGGAACCCGAGCGACAATGACTCTTTAAAAAGATGTATAGGGGCTGTTATTAGTTTGCATCACATCACATCTGTTATTCATGATAAATGTTATGATTTCAGGTTGGTACTGGTGAAGGAGTTGAAATCGCCCTAGACCCAAGTGAATTGGAACTTGATCCAGCAGCGATGTCTGCCAAGTAAGTCAATAAAACATTTGTGACATTGTTCCTGCCCAATCAAAAACTTGTCGAATGTAAGGAAATCTCTTGTGTGGAAAACCAAATGCAGAGGGAATTTTGCGTCCAAACATGGGCAAAATATCCATCTCTTGTGTTCTTTGGTTCTTTTTCAATGCTCATTGCACCGGATGAAAAAAGCAATCCCTTTTTGAAAGGCTACTGCTCCCTGGATATCAAGATGATGATATTGGCTAATGTATTATTTATTGATAGACATGTTCAAATCCGTTTTAAAATTTACCTGGCTTCCTTTCTGAAATAGCCGGTCATTTTCTTGAGAAAACCCCTGAAAGAAACTTTCAAAATATGCCCGAAATCATGACCAAATGTCCTAGTATTTCTTCCTTAACAGCATATAAGTTGACGCGTTTTAGCACGTATTCCCGGGGAGGGGGGGGGGGTACTTGGTCTACAAAAATACGGGGACGTGCCGCTGGAAAATCCGAAAAGGCACCTTGTCCCGGAGTAAAATTCCCGAAAATGATACCCTGTCCCGGAGTAAAACTTTAAAAACGATACCCTGTTCTTGGATTTCTTCATACAAAATTGTAGGCTGCCCTGGGAATTTGATAGAAATTTGATAGAAATCTATCAGAAAATGCGGAAATGTTGCCATCCAAACGATTTAAATCATATTCGTGGGGTGCAAATGGCTTACAACGATGATACATAGTCAATTATACAAAATATGGACCCTGTCATGGAGTCGACCATACAAAAGTGATACCCTGTCCCGGCGTAGGAATCCTGAAAATGATACCCTGTTCGGCGGCACGTCCCCGTACGGAAAAATATATGAGTACCCCCCCCCCCCCGGGTTCTGTAGTAGTGATTCTCTACCAAATTCTCACATCTATTGCAATATGTTTAGAGCTCAATATCTCTGTTCCTAAAATACTTACAGAGTTCTGAATGACTTTTTTGAACTCAGCGTTCAATTTTGCATCGGAACATTGCTATTAGAAATCAATTGATGATTCTCTAGGAGATTTTTTTTCTAAATGGAATAGATGTTTTTCGGTGGTAGTGATTCTCTACCAAATTCTCACAACTATTGCAGTCTGTTTAAAGCTGAATATCTCTGTTCCTAAAATACTTACAGAGTTCTGAATGACTTTTTTGAACTCGGCGTTCAATTTTGCATCGGAACATTGCTATAAAAATCAATTGATGATTCTCTATAAATTTCTCAGCTTTAATGGAATAGATGTTTTTCTGTTGTAGTGACTCTCTATCTCGATCTCTCTCTATCAAATTCAGCCATTTGGAAACGCGGCGGACATCGATTGGAAAGGAGGCGCAACTTCCGTCTTTGTAAAATGTTGCTGTTGTTGCTACTGCTCAGTTCAGAAAGCAAAACACAGAAGAAGGGAAGGGTTGGAGGACGTGCAGCAGTGAAACAAAAAGAATTTGCAATCATGGTTGGTTTTGCAGATAGTTTTTGGGTAAGAACTATAGTTACTGATTTAACTATATTCATTGTTAATCTTTCCCTGTTTGTGATTACGATGTGATATTAAAGAGAGTCTTACAAAAAAAGCGGATGACTGCATCACTGCATGCAAGAGAGAAGAAATTAGACACATACATAGAAGGAAGATTTTAATGAGATGAGACAATACAGGNCTGTCCACCACAGTAAGTCCCCGCATATAAGAACTTAAATTTCCAAATCAGACTGTCTGGTTTCTTATATGCAAGAAATTATTTTCAAGTGAGGCCGGCAGATTTCTTATATGTCTGTTAAGAAACTTTCTTTTACGTAATGCTTTCTTGTCAAAAACCATTTCTAAATTCAACGATCATACTGCATAGTATGAACAAAGATGCCCCAAGAAATGATTATGGATGAAGTAAATATGAAATATTGTGTATCTAAACGTTGAACAGATTTTACACATTTTAGAACTGAAGCTACACTGAAAAACGGTAGTGTGGTCGAGTATTTTTTTCAATTCACAAGAAACTGGAGAAAATCAGGCTGCCTGGTTTCTTATGAAGGAGAGCATATTCTCTATCCTGGCAGGCTCAGTTTCTTGTTAGCCCATTTCTTATATGCGGAGACTTACTGTAACTTATAATCAACCAAACCATCCTCACCAATAACAGAAAAGAACATATAGAAATGTCCACTAACTTACTAATTCGATCGAGATTAAAAATGTGTAGAAAATGCGACCGATATCCGTATTTCAGTGTCATTGATATTCTCCATTGTAAGCCGTCTTTTCTATAAACGTGCTAATGATACGTGCCTTTCTGCCTGATAGATACGACGAAACTATTAAAGAACGAGAGAAAATCAAAGAAAAAGAAGACCTTAGTGACATGGTCGCAGAACATGCTGCTAAAAAGGTACTGAATATACATTTTCTTTCTGTTTATGATTATATAATTACTTCATCCTTTGGAACAACTACCGTTTTCAAAAGTACTATGAGCTGAAAGCTGAAGTCTGCGAAAAAGGTAGCCTACGAGCAGACCCATAAACATCCAAAGAAGCATCGAAACAAGGAACATAACTGTTTCGTGAAACCCAATCCTCTATTCACATGCGTTGTACGACGCTTCTCGGCGAAGGCAGCATGAATTCAGTTTTAAAAATCTGGAAACCGTTGTAGCAAGCTTTTACTGTTTATTTCGAAGACCATTTCTCTTTTGGATAATGGGTCTACTCGTAGGCTTCGAAACGCATTGCTTTGAAAAGCAGAACTATATTTCTTTCTTTCAGCTATTCATCATACCTATTCACTCATTTTTTTTTCTAAGTGTGCAAAATTTTTGCAATCATTCATTAAACTTATGTCTAAATTTATTGGAAATTATAATCATTCTGGGCGAAACTTCATTTGTCAAAGTGTTATGCACCAAAATGTTTATTGTCCAACATTTGTTAGCCCTTATTGTAACAAATCAGGTATTACCATCCATCAATAATCTATTCGTTAACAGCTTGCCGGAGGGGGGAGGGTATCTTAGGTTGTTGGTAGTACGGGGATGTGCCATTTTTATGTATCCTTTTCAGAAATTTGCGGAAATATGGGTATCATTTTCAGATATTTTGCGTTATCATGGATCCTGTTCTCGTAAACCTCGATAAAAAGTGGCAAGAGTATAGAAATTACACAAAATGTTTCATAATTTGTGGAATTCTGTCAAATAAATCTTTTTTACAAATTATGACCCTAGAATTTTAAAAACTAGCTGAATTATTGGCGCAATTTTTTGAGCAAAATGGCCGACGTCCCGTCAGGTAATAGGTCAAGATATCCCTGGCCTAGATTATCACAGACAGTGTGCCAGAGCATATATGGTTGTTGCGTCGTTTAGCGCGAAACAGCTTGAGGTAGGTTACAGGCTCCTAGTAGCGTCGGGCATTTGAAAGGACACTTGAAAATATTTTGAAATCATGCTTTTTAGATGGGGGTTGCCGAAAGCATGACGATTAAGGTTTCACACAAAACTAACCCATTGTGGGAATGCATTATTTTAGATGGGAAACGAAACATTTTGATTAGAACAACAGCTGAAAGTATACAATGATAAGTAACTTTTCTTAGAGGAGGGCTTCGTTATTCTTGGTGGGGAATTGATTCCGCAGGTCGTTATTGAGGATTGCTAGATTGATTCCTCGGGCAGAAGCTCTTGAGGACACTACCTGCCAACATAAAGGAATCTGAATCTTTTTCAATGTTTAAAAGAAGAATTAAAAAGTACACGGTTAGTTGTGACTGCAGACTATGCAAGCGTTATGTAGAAAACTTAGGTTATTTTTAATTTCTTTTTGTATTTTTATAATTGTAGTTTGCCTAAATTAGCACCTTTGTGCTATTGTATATTGTAAATAGCCAACTTTAAATAAATTGAATAAAAGAAAAATTGATCAAATTGCAACTATTGCAAGTAAATTTGTTTACATTTCAAAATTTCCATTTCAGAAACGAAAGAAGCCGACAGACAGTGGTAAAGCTGCAAAGAAATACAAGGAATTCAAGTTCTAAGATGTGCGCAAAGACCGTCATGTATTGGAAACCAATGCGTTTACAGATACACATGCTCCATGCTGCTTTATCCTGAAGTCAAAACATATCGTTTCTTGGTCATTTGCTTAGAATAATTGCACATTCGAAGCAGCGAATGGACATGTAAACAACCAACGGCCTTAATTCAACTTATTAGACATTTCGATTTTTCGGTAGACTGCCGTTAAACGTCAACCCGACGTAGATACCTAGAACTTGATTCTTTTTAAGTGTTACCGTCTGAAATTAATCCTTTATGTAATGAATTCCTCTTAGCGGGGTGATGGTGGTCTTTAACTCCAATGGCTGGAACCTTTTTCACATTTCTCGATAGATTGAATTGTTTAACTCATAACTGCGGCTAAATTCTAAATATATAGAGAATTTTTCACAACGGGTGTTAGGTATCGAGATTTATCTCATTTTTCTCCCCTTTCTCTCAATAGACATGTCCGGGTAAATGGTTGTTTGTTACAGCACAAATAATTTTAAACTCCCGTAAAGCTTATGTACCTGGCTCTAAAGCAAAATTCCGTTTGATAGGCCCTGCAACTGGACCGTTATGAGATGAAAATGGCGGTTTTGGATTACGATTTTACCAAGGTACCCTATTTGATAACGTGATTTCATTTAAGCTGCTTTGAATTTAAAGTTTTTTTAATGGGGGTGTTAGTTTCATCTTCATTGTCAACATAGCCCTAACACGATCAAAATAGGATCATGTAAGCTCCAGAAACGTCATGATAGAATAAATTTTCTATGTTTCAGCACAAGCCCCAAGCGGCAAATTCGTTTCAATTACGCTCTTAAAGCTGTGTAAATGACACAGACCATCTGGTTCGTAGAAGCCCTTCAACCAAATGTATTTCACTTATGTCACTTAAATAGTTTAAACAGCCTGAAATCTGCTAGCAGAGTATTGCCGAAGATATTGAATGAATGGATCTGGGTTTTTCTTCTTTTGATACTCTATTGCAGTGGTATTTATAGCTTCAAGTTTTTCTGAGGCATTCGCTGACCATTCTTCATTGCCGGAATTGGGTATTTTTCAGCCTGAAAGTTCCCATTTATGGATATTTCTGTTTTTCGTACGAATTCCCTAGAAATGGGTTGTACTATTTTAAATGTTTTTGAATGTTTCGCTAGAATCGCTAAAAACGTTGACCTCAGATTTCATGATTTTTGTGTACATGTGTGGATCATGGGTCTAGTAGACAGTAGACCACGGAGAGTTTTTGCTGTCTTATATTGGACGAAAATCGCCAAAATTTCGGATTCTCTGAACCTAACTCACAAAAAAATCCCTTTTCTGGACACAATTTACAAAAATTGGGCATTTGCTTGACCAAACTTGCTAAAAGTATACCTCAGCCTCGATACAGGTTACCTTTGCCTGGACTAAACTATAATCCCCATTTTTGGGTAAAAGTATGGGATTGTCAAAAACCCATATTTTTGAGTAAAAAGTGTTGCTATACCCGTTATTTTTGGCACAAAACAGGCTTTTTTCAAAAATCTTTATTGTATGGCAAAAAGTAAGCCTCTATAGGGCGTCAGCGGTGGTAATCGGACGGCGGTGCTGATTGGACACTTGCGAAAAAACCTCGAAAACCAACTGAAAAGTATGTTGCAAATGAAATCCATCAAAGAGTGTATTTCTTTGTACTGGAGGCTAGCATTATTGGTACTATAAAACATCTTTAGGGAAAGCGTTCTTAAAGGTATAACACGCTAACACCAGTTGCTTTCGTTGTGCTTGCCATGAAGAAGTTGTTGATGTGAACATCACACATGGATTCAAACGGGATTCAAACTTTGAATCCATGCCGAACGAAGCAAAAATATTAAACAATCACAGGAATTGGATGTCTAGCATGTGACTAACGCATTGGATTGTGCCAAAGACCTGCAACGTTTCGTTGAAGGTAGGACATCGGATGCCATATTTAATAGTCTTCAAAGTTCATAGCGGTGGTTTTCGGACACCAAATAAATCAGTTGTTTGGGACAATGACTAAAGTTCAGATTTAAAATGTGATTTGGATTTTCATATTTATTCCATAAACATCCGTACGTACCGGGTGTCCCAAAAAAGTAATCCCGTTTGAAAAATCATCACCCGTTTGAAAGATTACACGGCCGATCTTCAATTTTCCTTTTTTGTCAAGTAGAACAAGGACCAAATTATTTTAAAAAATGTAGCTAATCTTGTAATTGGCTTTAAATAGTTCTTTTGTGGGGCAACCTGGTTTTGGATCATACTGCAGAAAAGCACTGATGATTGCCAAATCGATTTCTTTGTGCATGTAAAGCATCTAATTTGGTCATAAATGACAGAATGAAATGGGCACTATCATTGGAGACTTCACTGATGATAAAAAAAATTTGAAGAGTTTGACTCTTAGAAAAGATTGAGTATTTTGCTTACAAACCATAGCTCAAAATAAGGCTTTTTAACGTGAAATGTTTCTACCTTGCTGTGTCAAAAGCAAACATTTGATCATTGTGGGTCATTGAAAAAACAACTCAGAAAGAAAATGTTATCAAAAGCTTGATAATCAATTTTTGGCGATTTTTTTAAACAGGAGTACTTTTTTGGGACACCTGGTAGATCAATCGAATGTAATAATGATTGGTCCCAGCCCATAGATTGGTTTGGCAAAAATAGGGGGTTTACGAAGAACTCTTTCTTCATCGAAAGTAAGGGTATGCCCTTTGATTTTTGTGATTTTTGGCAAAAATAAGGTATTTTCAAAAAACCAAACTATTGGCGAAAAAATAAGGCTGTAAGTAAAAATATGTTGTTTTTGGCAAAAGAAGTAATCATTTGAAAATATCTTTAATTGGCATAATAGTGAGGCTTTTCCCTTTGATTTTTGTCAAAGTCACAATTTTTCGGCAAAAATTAAGGTTATACCCGTCTTTTTTGGCAAGAAGACGGTATTCTCGAAAATCGCTATTTTTGGACAGATATTTGGCAAAAAAGCAGTTGTTCTAAAATTCCTATCATTTTACAAAAGTAAGGCTGTAGCCTTTGATTTTTGGCAGAAATAAAGATTTTGGAAATTTGCTATTATTTGGCAAACTACCCTGGGTACCAGAGCGCAAACGGTAAGGCTATACCCTTTGGTTGTCTTTCTTAAATCCTTATTTTTGGCAAAAAGTAGGGGGAAAAGTGGTATACCCTATGATTTGAGCAAAAAAGTTATTATTTTGAAAATCCCAAACATTGACCAAAAAGTAAGGTTATTGAGTTTTGGAAAAAATTAGTGATTTTCCAAATAACTATTTTTGGCAAAAAGTAAGGCTATAGTCTTTGATTTTTGGCAAAAATAAGTGATTTTCCACATAATTATTATTTGTAAAAAGTAAGGCTATAGCCTTCAATGTTTGGCAAAAAGCAGAGATGCTCGAAAATCCCTATTTTCTGCAAAAGGTAAGGCTTTTCCCTCTGACTTTTTGGCAAAAATTTGGGATTTTTGAAATATAGTCTGTTCCAATCTAATCTAGAAGGGCCATATATGCATTATGATTTTGGGCAGAAATTAGAGATTTTCAGAAATACCTATTCTTGGGCTATCTTTCAATTTTGGCAAAAATACAGGATTTTCGGGATCCCTATTTATGGCAAGGTGATACCCTTCGATTTTTGGCAAAACAACGGATTCTCGAAAATCCTCATTTTTGGGCAAAAAGTAGGGCAAAAAGATGCAGTGTGCATTACCTTTGATTTTGGACTAAAAATAATGTATTTTCAAAAAAAGATCTGGGAGAAACATCTACGCATGATGACGTCAACTACGCACAAATAGCATATTGAATACTTAATTTCCTGGTAATTTCGCAAAAGAAGGGGGCCATTTTTTGCAAAACGGACGATACACCATTCATAACAGTACAATCTTGTGCTTAAATCATGATTCATACCAACCCTGGAAGTGTCCTTTAAGTGCATCAATATAGCTGATCAAACTGCCATTATTGGCAATTTTAGTGCCAAGGACCCCCCTTAGAAACGTTGACACAAGTACACTGCTGGAGAAATATTGACATATGTATGTGTAAGCTCTTAAAAGGGAATTTTGTATAAATAGAACGCATTGCAATTGATTGTGTGACATTCCTCCAGGTTATATGGATGGAATGGAGTAAACTTCGAGTTGCACAGTACTTTTTCAGGAAACAAGACACAGCTGATCTCTTTCAAGGTAGGATCCGTTTCTTTTTATGAAATGAAATGTAAATTAATTGCCGTATGCATCACGTGAAATGTTATATGAAGATTGTATAGAAACCTTAATTAGAGTCATTCTCATTAAGAGAAATTGCATTCCTTAACCAAAAGCCGCAATTTTGCGAGTTTCAACAGTCAAGTGTTGCATGACAGTGTACATTCACTTCTAAAATTTAAGACTGAGTGAGATGCTTAATGTGGACACTGAAATCAACCTGACAGTCATCTGTAAATTTTTGCAGTATGCTCTGAAACAAAGCAGCTCCTAAAAGCAGTCATAGCCATATAGTTGTGAATTTTTACCTGTCAAATACTTCATTCACATTTTGACACTATCAAACCGGCTTTATCTGCTAGGTTAAATTTCTACCAATCAAATGCACTCGATTTGTTGGATTGACAAATTAGCAGGCCCCATTCCATAACCTGGTTTAGTCTTAGCTGGTTTAAAGGGAATCGACATAGTTAAAAGCTGACCCGGGCCAAGTTAAAAATATAATCTATTTTTATTCAACAACTTTGACGCCTGCCATTTCATTGTGTGGCGAAGGAAACACTGGGTTTGTGGGCGTTTCTTCAGCCTATTTATAGCGGCTTGTCGATATAGCTATGTCTATTCCCTTTAACGTGCAAGTGTGACTAGGTTAACAGAGATATAGTTAACCGGACACATTTTGTCTTTCCAACAGAGAATTTGGAGATTGTTGATCGAAGAAATGTTGATGATTTTTTAACCGTCGCTACATTTTTTGGGACACCCAGTTGGTAAAAATCAAAAGCGGCTACCTTAAATCTCTCTGTACATTTTTTGCCATTCCCATTTAAAACATGGTGTCTTTTCTCAACAGGAAGGAAAAAACACGAGCGATGTTGAAACTCATAGTTGTTGTGTGGCTCTGCATCTCGTTTAGCAGCCATGCCTCAGCGAAACACTCTGCTGCACAACTGCTATCCAGAGTTGAGAGTACCCTCAAAGTTTCTAACTTCGGCCTTGGTACATACTCGCGATCAAGTATCATTGCCGCAGTTTCCCAGTCCCTGCGAGGCGAAGAAGATGCCAAAGTGAGAGAAAATCTCAACCAAGCCATTGTAACCTTGGCTGTCCTAGACATAGGCGGAGGAGCATTACTTCCTGTTACTGAACATATCGTAGAGCAAATTTCCAAGAAGTCAACATTCCAGGCGACAAATCAAGCATGGAAGAATTACAACACAAAGATAAAGGATAAACTCAGCGCCAATTTGGACACCCTTGATGATGTAGAAGTGAAGCGTGTGCTGAAGGTTGAGAAGAATAAGGTTCTTAAAGCATTCGAAACCGACGTCGGAAATCTGGGCAATGTAGCTGAGGGTAGCAAAACTCTAAAATACATCAAGAAGGCGCAAAAGTGGTTAAAAGTAAAATCTGTGACAAAAGTCCTTGGCCCAATATTTGACGTAGTTGGGATCGGAATAGACGCGTGGTCCTTAGCTACAACTATTCAAGATTGCACTACCACTCCTGCTACCTGCAACTACGGTCAAATTGCCTCATCAACTCTTGGCATTGCCTCGAGCGTTGTCGGTATAGCAACATTCGTCGCATCTTTATTGGTCAGCTCTAGCGTGCTAGGTCCGGTTGGGGCAGTCGTCGGGCTGGTACTTGCAATCGGCGCAACGTTGATCGATATATTCTACGAACCGCCAGTTGACTATGCTGCGATTGCACGCCGTCAGAAATTCGAGACCATGATGGAATTGGATAAGTATTCACGCATGCAGCTTTATACAGCGCACAAGTTTCTACTTGACAATGAGGTGGCAAGGGATGATCTATATGTTGTTAACCAAGGGCACCTTCCTGGGTGGGGTGTTGTAAGCCCAAAGATCACACTGCAGTTTGGCAAAAGCAACATTGGCTATAAGCGCCAGAAGGAGCCCTTGAATGCGAAATGTGAGAGTCCCAAGCGTCTTGGAGTGCCGGAGAGGGGATTTACTTGTGATTATTTAGCAGACGGGAGTATGAGACAGCAATCCGGGTATATTCTTGGTCACGCCTTCTATGGATTTACAAAAACTGCACAGACATATCCAGAAGGAGGATCTAGGCCGCAAGATCCACCATATGGCGGGTCAATTATTCTTGTCAATACTGACCAAGTTCAAAGAGATTCGCTTGGAGAAATCGATTCAAATTTAATCGTTAGAGGATATGAAATCAGATCCGATCTGAAGACCAATGACGGCTTGCCGTATGATGACGTAGTAGTATTAGGTAAAATGCCAAACCTTGCCTGGAAGGAAAAGATCACCATAACAACAGGAGCAGGGAATGATGCGCTGAATATTGATGGTATGTTTGGGCTATATACTTCAAATTTCGAGAACATACTTGACGCTGATCTCGGGAATCAAGGACATAACACTTTGTCGTTTCATGGAGCAAGTGAATCCTCTGGGATTGAAGGTATCAATTATAATGCCGTGACTGGTGTTCTTTTGTTCCGTTCAATGGCTGCAGGAACATTGCATCATCGTGTTGGTACTGTGAAGAATGTGGAATTTGTTGGAGGCAGCCCTTTCAGCGATGTCATAACACTGGGAGCTACAAAGCGTGGCGAAAATGGTATCGATTTCACTGCCATCAAACGAAAGGGCTCGTCAAGATATGTCATCGACATACAATCACTAGCAAGCCAATCAGAGACGAGGCATTTCAAGATAATCGACTCAACAGAAGGCCCTGATATGTCAGATATCTACGATGACCCATGTGACGGTTATACCCCCGGGTTGGAGATTGAAAACTTTGATTCAGATGCCGTTTCAAACGATATTCTCTATCAAAGTGGGAAGATCAAGATTTATGGACATCGAACCAATGGGAAGAAGAGATCTGTGCGAAGCAAACTGACCAATCCATGGAAGCCAAGAGGAATGGAATTATCGTCTGCTGCGAAACGCCAAGCAAATCCTTGCAGTGGAGAGACTCCAATTGAAACCCATAGAAAGGGAGGACAAGATGGAAAGGTGCTTCTTGCAACTGTTACAGTGCACTCAAAATGCGGTCTTATGGTCTCATCGACAAATGAAGATGGTGGTTGCATGGCCTACTCCGATAGAATGGAAGAGTTAGATTTGGTATTCTACGAAGGTTCCAACTTCACTTACAATTTCGGAGGCAACAGTCAAGGAGGTCAGAAAAGCGATGTAGCGCATTTAGAATGCCCAGAATCACCGGTGAACGATAAATACACACTTAACTTGGGGGGCAGTTCTGGTGATAGGGTTGTGGTGGGAGGTCGATTCTTCGATGACTGTGAAATAGATGGGAAATTGAAGCATCTTTATATGTTTAAAAGACCATGGAAAATTCTGAATGGCAAGCAAATCTATCTATGGGAACTTGAATTCCTAAACAACCCGAAATTCCCTGCAAAAATTGGTGAGCCAGGCGGATGGAAGCAAAGGCTAGCAGGTGTTGAAAGAATTGTCAACGAGTATGGAGATGAAATCGCAAACATGAATAAATTTACAGATTTCATGAATTTGTATGAAGCATACAACAAAGTAACAATGAATACGATTGCTGGAATTCTTGGGTCAAAACGTAGCACTGAAATTAAATCAGAGGTGCTCACATGCTTACAAGATGGCGCTGATGTGGCACATCCAGATCTCTGTGACAAATATGCAAGTGACTAAAGCAGGTAGACTGCAAGAAAACTATTAATTATGATCAACTGATTTTGGTTCGCTTGAAGTGATTTTGATTACTGATTTAATCATAATTTCCTCATTATCTTTATATCATACTGCTGATTTTCTGATAATTGTCTCGATCAATTAATTGATTTTATGTTGATTGTACTTCCCGGTGAGTCAATAAAAAGGCCCGGCGCTTGAAACGATGCTGCTCTGCTCCCTCAATATCAAAGCAATAATATTGAAAACTGTCTTGTTTTATTCCCGATATGTCCAATTAGGTTTAGCAGTTTACCCGGCTTTAATCAGCCATTCCTTCCCGTCGATATGAGAGATTTAATGCAGAAAGCCCCTTTCGAAACCTGTAAAAACGATGGAAAACCATTTAAAAATTTCCCTTTGTTTTCCTTCCTTGCAATAATGACACTGACAGGCATTCACGCATTTTGTCCCCTTGGGAGAATGGATGGAGTCCCCCTAAATAAGTTATGTATACTAAGGGGAGGAGTTGTTAATGCCCCCAAGATGATAGCACATGCTAAAGCGTCCTCAGGTCAGTTATGTAAGGTAAACATATTAGGAAAACTTGCTCATTATTCGAGCACGTTTTTCAAGGTTTCTCGAAGGGTCAATTTTTAGAAACTCCCTTGTAAAATATTAACGGAGCGACCGATTTCAGCCAGGAACAATTCTAAAAATTGTTGAACGTATTAGCTATTCAACTAGACATTGCAAAATATCATTGCTTATATATTCAGTGAGAAGTAGCCTTTCAAACGCCGGGCCTTTTTTGACTAACCCAGTATATTCTAAATCAAGGTTTCGATATGAACATTTGATTAATCCATCAATCTAAGAGAAAACCTTAGAAATATTGAAAATGATACATTGTAATAATAATCATACAAATAAATGAGAGCAGCATTGAAAGGATATTTGTCTTGTCCATCTTTTTTCTGGTTAAATCTGCTGAATTGGTCGGTTAAACTTTCGGCACAGCAGTATCTCTTAATATAGCAGAAAGTTGCAAAAAATCAGCCGATGAGATCTCTTAAATACAGCAAAGCCCCGCACTTAAGAAACCACTTTTTCACACCTCAGTCTAACAGGTTTCTTATATCAATGACACTTTTCATTTCTTTAGGCCGAAAGTTTCTTTAGTTTCTAATTTCTTTTCTGGAAAGTCTTGGAACAATAGGTTACAACAGAAAAGGGTTATTTATAGATAGATTAGCCAGATGCGTATGTTATCAATGATTTTCAAGAACATCCATTAAAATTTAGGTAAAATCTGTTAGATCAAAGACATCTTTGTAGCAATTTATTATGAGCCCTGCATGCAGTGGAATACTCCCCAGACTGTCAGACCAGGACTTACTGTAGATCAAAATACAAGAAACTTCATTTTGGGTATGAGCCTGAAGAGCTTCTTATAAGTAAGGAAGCTAATTATTGTTCAATGGCCTAAAAGTTTCTTTTTGGTGGTTTCTTAAATGGGGGTCCTTACTGTAGCCGCAAGTTGGAAAGAAGAAACAGCCGAAAAAACCACAAAATACTGGCACTTGGATGATAAGATATTTTGCCGACTTTATGCCAAAAAAATGAAGTGCTAAATGTTTTGATTAAATATCCAGAAACAGCGGATCTTTTTCAGCCGAATTCACTTGCTAAATAACTGATTTCCAAAACAGAAATATCCGAATATTTGAATTGTGGACTTCTGTCTTTCGTCCCGATTACTCTTACTCCAACTAAGCAGTCTCTTTTGGAGCTTTTCAAAATTTCTTCAAATAGCTTCATATGAAATTTCCGACCTCAGATTCAACACCCAAATTTGAGTTTGGTTGCACATTTTCATGATCCTAGTGTTTGCGATTTGATTTTATGATGATGCTAAATTTGAAAATTTGTAAGGAATTTGACCGTAAATAATGAACGTAAAGTTACAACCGGAGCAATTTTCACGGTCAAATCCGTTATAAAGTTTCAACTTATTATCGTTATAAAATAATAATTGCAAACAGTAGGATTGCGAAAATTTTTTTTTTTTTTTTTTTTTTTTTTTTTTTTTACAAAGTTTTCCTCAAATAGCTTCATATGAAATTTCTGACCTCAGGTTCAACACCCACATTTGAGTTTGGTTGCACATTTTCATGATCCTAGTGTTTGCGATTTGATTTTATGATTATAATAATTTTGAAAATTTGTAAGGAATTTGACCGTAAATAATGACAGAGGGTGTAAAGTTACACCCAAAGCAATTTTCACGGTCAAATCCGTTATAAAGTTTCAACTTAGTATCGTCATAAAATCATAATTGCAAACAGTAGGAATACGAAAATTTAACTCAAGACCAGAATTTGGATGCTGAATCCTAATCCGTGGTCTAAGGTTTCCACGAAGAAATGCTTAAAATTCCCAAAAATGAGGCCGTTAATTGAAAGGGTGTGTTATATCATGATTACATCATAAGCGTACTGTGTTTCTCGTCAATATTCAGAAACATAACTGGCATTGCCACGCCCAAGAACATTCGAGCGAGGCTCTCGTTGTATCTCAGTAAGCTCAATATCAGAGCGTACGGTTGATCCCCGAGCTAAAGTACGATCAACTCTGTGTTGTCTTTGTGAGTCACAGCAACAGAGAAGATCTGACCAATTTTTTATCAGTTTGCGTTTGCAGAAAATGAAATAAAGCAATGAGTTGAAAACTGGATTTAATTCCATCAACCACAGTGCAGTAGAACTGCGATTGGAAATGTACTGAAAACATACAGCATTGTGATTATAATGCAGTATAAGATAGTCCTTTTATGGCTTCGATTTTGGCTTCGAGCGGACACGGACATCGACGATACGGTTTTGCTTTGCCGGTAAATACCCAGACAAATTATGATATAACAGACAACAAGCAAACCTCCACAGGCAACCACAGAGACTGAAAATATTTTGTAAAAGTTAAATCTAGTCGTGAGAAAACCAGCCACAAAAGACACCAGCCAAATAACAACAAGGCAAGCAAAGCAGCTTCCACGCGTGAAATAAATCCGAAATTTGAGAGGAAAGAATACGGCGAATACTCGTCGTATTGCAATGAATAATGTGTGGAAGAGGGAAGAAGATGCCAGAAAAAAAAATTAACCTAAGCAAATAATGAAAACATATTCCTTGCTAAATAGAACGACTTTATTTTCCAAAAGATGGCGATAAATATAGATTGATAACCATATCATCACAGAAAACAGATCAGCAAAGCACAGTCCAAGCACGGATACATCGAAAGGGATTTTCGTATTTTCATGTCGAATCATCAAAGAAATTTGCCTAGAACTAAAGAATATTCCAAACAAGGCAATAATTTCGAAGACTGTATATGACACGAGCTTGAAGTTTGCCATTTCAAATTGAACAGCTGATGCTGGATATTATTTTAAAGTTGCCGGGAAGATATTTCAACTGGTACAGCTTTTCCTTTTGTTACAGGGGCTCCGTGGTCAAACAGTAAAAATTCCGTAAACTCGCACGTGTCAGGGATTATCCATTTTTCATCCATTGTTCTCTGTAGTTTGTTTGGTGGCTATACCCAAGCCACCAAAAAGTGACCGTTAAAAATCCACTTATAGCCGAGCAATCGTAGAAGATATGAATGTTTGGTTTGTTCCTTAGTGAAGTACAAGGATTAATGCCCAAACAGCAACTTNGGAGCTTTTCAAAATTTCTTCAAATAGCTTCATATGAAATTTCCGACCTCAGATTCAACACCCAAATTTGAGTTTGGTTGCACATTTTCATGATCCTAGTGTTTGCGATTTGATTTTATGATGATGCTAAATTTGAAAATTTGTAAGGAATTTGACCGTAAATAATGAACGTAAAGTTACAACCGGAGCAATTTTCACGGTCAAATCCGTTATAAAGTTTCAACTTATTATCGTTATAAAATAATAATTGCAAACAGTAGGATTGCGAAAATTTAACCCAAGACCAGAATTTGGATGCTGAATCCTAATCCGTGGTCTAAGGTTTCTACGAAGAAATGCTTAAGAATTCTCAAAATGAGGCCGTTAATTGAAAAGGTGTGCTATATCATGATTAGATCAGTTAACGCGTACAGTGTTTCTCGTCAATGTTCAGCAACATAACTGGCATTGCCACGCCCAAGAACACTCGAGCGAGGCTCTCGTTGTATCTCAGTAAGCTCAATATCAGATCGTACGGTTGATCTCCGAGCTAAAGTACGATTAACTCTGTTTTGTCTTTGTGAGTCACAGCAACAGAGAAGATCAGACCAATTTTTTATCTGTTTGCATTTGTTGAAAGTGAAATAAAGCAATGAGTTGAAAACTGGATTTAATTCCATCAACCACAGTGCGGCTGTCTCCAGGTAGAAGTCATCTCTGCTGTCAATCCAGCCCAGTAGAATTGCGATTGGGAATGTACTAAAAACATATAGCATTGTGATTATAATGCAGTATATGATAGTCCTTTTATTGCTTCGATTTTGGCCTCGAGCGGACACGGACATCGACGATACGGTTTTGCTTTGCCGGTAAATACCCAGACAAATTATGATAGAACAGACAACAAGCAAACCTCCGCAGGCCAGCACACAGACCGAAAATATTTTGTAAAAGTTATATCTAGTCGCGAGAAAACCAGCCACAAAAGACACCAGCCAAATAAAAACAAGGCAAGCAAAGCAGCTCCCCCGCGTGAAATAAATCCGAAATTTGCGAGGAAAGAATACGGCGAATACTCGTTGTATTGCGATGAATAATGTGTGGAAGAGGGAAGAAGATGCCAGAACAAAAAATCCACCTGAGCAAATAATGAAAACATATTCCCTGCTAAATAGAACGACTTTATTTTCCAAAAGATGGCGATAAATGTAGATTAATAACCATATCATCACAGAAAACAGATCAGCAAAGCACAGTCCAAGCACGGATATATCGAAAGGGATTTTCGTATTTTCATGTCGAATCATCAAAGAAATTTGCCCAGAATTAAAGAATATTCCAAACAAGGCAATAATTTCGAAGACTGTATATGGCACGAGCTTGAACTTTGCCATTTCAAGTGGAGCAGCTGATGCTGGATTTTATTTTAAAGTTGCTGGATTTTATAAAAAATATTCGACGCTAGAAATTGGAACAAATCCTCCACCAAAGCTTCGATCACCAAGATTGTCGCAGATTCTTTGGATTACTACTCTCTGTGCAAAATCGCCATTAGCTATGTTGTGTTTAGCCTAAACACATTCGATGGTTTGACACGTAGATCCGAGCAGAGAGGACGGTTTATACAGCCCCNGAAAAAAATACGAAAATCCTGTGTGATATCACCTTTCAAAAAACTGCAAAAATCATCGTTTTGTTTACATTTTGACGATGGAGCCCCTTTAATGAGTTATGGAAAAGTTCTATATGATATCCGTTGCGCTTGAATGCGTTCTTTAGCGAAGCTGATTGGGTGACAGTGACTACATAAAGAATAGGACAATTCGTTGGCCGCTGATCTCAATCACTTTTGAGGACCTTATGGATCAGCCATCCTTTGTTCCAAATGCACAGAATGTTAATCATCAATTTTCTTGAGCTCTGACTTTTACTGTAGCCAGTTAGATGCCTTTAATGTTCCTCTAGAAGTGTTAGTGATTGTATTCTTCTATGTCCAATGAACTTGCTTCAAGGCCAGCATTAAAGGGGCTGTACAAGATTTTTGTAAACAATTGGAAAGTGCGAGACAACACACGCACGTGACAGAAGTCTTGGGTTTTTAATGGCGGCCAGTTTCATCGCAGCTTCTATGCAAGTTTCATTGCTATGTTTTCTTGTCCACGTCTATGAAATGTGATGAAACTTTTTATATCCATCAAAACTTTCAAATATTCGACGCTAGAAATATAGAACAAATCCTCCACCAAAGCTTCGATCACCAAGATTGTCGCAGATTCTTTGGATTACTACTCTCTGTGCAAAAGCGTCATTAGCTATGTTGCGTTTAGCCTAAACACATTCGATGGTTTGACACGTAGATCCAAGCAGAGAGGACGGTTTATACAGCCCCTTTACAGTCATTTGTATTGATGTATCAATCATCCCGCCAGCAACATTTCGCATGAGTAAATCAATCAATTCGTAGGTACGAATGTACCACAACTCAAAGAAAAACGGCAGACAGCACATTCGTGCAAATTTGATGAATATATCACTTGCGTTTTTACGATAAGTTAACTTCAATGGAGAAATCCTATGGGTGAATTATTTGCATTTTGATCAACGATTCTCTGAAGCACCAAATTTCAAAATGCAACTTGGTTTATTCTCTCAGGATCAAAGGTGCAGAGTTATGACTCATATGTGACTAGGCCTACCCCTTTAATAACCAAAGTTTCATATCAAGTTAAGGCTTCATAACCTATGCGGTATTCTTGATTCGTTGAGTGCTTCTCTTGACTGGCTCCTTATTCCAGAAGGCACTCACGTTAGTTCAAGATTTCCTATAAATAATGGATATGCTTCTATAATCATTGTTCAGTGATTTAGAGGAAATACCATTTATTGCACTTAGTTTATATGAAGTTTTCAAGAATGAACTGTTAAGATTTGCAGTATTCTCCTCAACATTGATTGTAAAATTAGGGAGTTGAATCGAAACGTGAAAATGCTTGATTTTGCATGGTTCCGACAGCAAAAGAACTGTGGAGCAAATTTACACAGCTGAAATTAAAATGCAGCGCATCATGTTATAACAGTCACAATTAACGATGAAAGGATTGCTTACTGTCAGAATTAACAACGAATGTTGTGCTTATTTCTACGGTATGAGCCCCTGCTCAGCACTTATCTTGACTGACCAATCAGACTGCGTTAGTTTCGATCGTAACAACGGCAATCACAAAATTTTGCTCAAGATCCTATCTACCTTCAGAAATCGCAGCATCAAACTAGATTAAATATAAATTGTTTGTTTGCACGTGCGGCTACAATAATCGATAAATACACAAAATATCTTAAAATGAATAAATAGCCTAGAGCTTAGAAGACTAAACGTTTCGGGCTTAACCCTTCATCAGTAGTAACGAGAAAAAGGTACGTTAGAGCGTAAGAAGCAGAAAAAGAACGATTGGTTAATGATCAAACTAGATTACTTTTCAGAAAATTTGTGAAGAAACATATCGTACCGGGTCAGTTATAACCAGTTATAACCAGTTTAACGAGCTGAAGTTTGGATTTAATTCCATCAACAACAGTGAAGCTTCACTGTGGTTGATGGAATTAAATCCAAACTTCAGCTCGTTGATTTATTTCATTTTCATCAGACGAAAAGAAATAAAAAGTTGGCTTGATCGTTGCTGTTGTTATTACTCACAAAAACAAAACAGAGATGGCGGTATTTTTGCCCGAGGATCAACAGCAAGATCTGATAATATCAGGCATACCAAGATGCAACTTGAGCCTCGATGAAGTGTACATGGGTGTGGCAATGCTCGCTGTGTTGATGTACGACAAAAAGATGAAGTGTTGGTCAGAACCTTTCTGATACTGTTACTCACAAAGACAAAACGGAAGCGACGGTACTCTAGCTCCAAGATCAATTGCAAGATCTAGTGATGTCGAGCATACCGAGGTACGACAAGAGCCTCGTACATGGGTGTGGTGATGATGGCTTTGCTGACGAACGATACAGAGATTAAAGGCTGTCTAATTTTTGCTGTTGTTGTTATTCACAAAGGCAAAACAGAGTTCACTTTTGTTTAGCTAGAAGATCAACCTTTAGATCTGATATTATTGAGCTTACTGACATGCAACAAGAGCTGTTGAGCCTCTATTAAGGCTACACATAGTCAATGGGCTACACATAGTCAATGGGCTACATGAGCGTGAAAATGCCAGCTTTTTGATGACAGGTAAAGAGATAAAAGGTTGGTCTATCTTTGGGATCGTTGTTACTGACAAAGACTGAGTAGAGTTGATTGCTGTTTAGCTCGAGAATGAAGTTTAGCTCAAGATACCAAGACAGCCATGCTCAAAATTTTTCTCTCATTGACACATATTTCATAGCTTGTGCGCAGACTTTGATCACTGGGGAGGAGAGGAGGTCCTTTCTTCCCTCTCCTCCCCAATAACCTAAGTCTGCACGCAGGCTAATATTTCACCATCAGAAAACATTTATAGAAGTGCGCATCAAAAAAAAGAGACCTGCACATAGAAAATTGGAAGTCATTTTCGATCTCCTACTTTTCCATTCCTAACTTGAACTATATATACCTAGATACAATAATTGGTTCCAAGCCCTTTCAATCAATAACGGCTCTTGGAAATCCAGCATGCATTGCATCCTTATTTGCACAAGGAGGCCTAATTTCCTGCTGCATTAAATAGTTTGCTAATGTTGCACAAGTCAGCCCCATGTTCAGGGCATGAAAAAATATTTTCATTCTTGCGACCGGTTAAAAATCATCCTTAAATTTCCTGCAAATGATAAAATATGGTTTCGTCTATGAGATCGCCACTAAAAACTGGCTCCAACCAGCACGAATCACCTTCAAAATATCATCTTGCAAGCACTGGGTTGCAGAGCTACGTATTATTCGGATAAACGGTTAATGATACATTTTCAACAGTAGCTTTCAAGCTCCCAATGTCCATAGCATTTGCTAAAAATTGGCAGTGGATTAAATTGATGCNGAATGTTTTTGCTAATTTATCAAAAAAAAGCCAACAAACCAACGTTTCATTTATTAATGAATGAAAAGCATACGAATTAACAATTATTTTCCGACCAAAATACCTGGTAGAGAAGCCCTTAAATGCTGATGCTTTTATTATGTAAATTTTTTTGATTTGGTTGAAAGACACTTTTGGCCGCCATTTTGTGTTAGGTGGTGCAATACTTATGTGAGGTAAGTGTACGTGTAAATTTGATGAATATATCATTTGCGTTTTTACGATAAGTTCACTTCAATGGAGAAATCCTATGGATGAATTATTTGCATTTTTGATCAACGATTCTCTGAAGCGCCAAATTTCAAAATGCAACTTAGTTTATTCTCTCAGGATCAAAGGTGCAGATTTAAGACTCACATACGACAAGGCCTAGCCCTTCAATAACCACAGTTTCATATCAAATTGAGGCTTTATAACCTAAGCGGTATTCTTGATTCGTTGAGTGCTTCTCTGGCTCCTTATTCCAGAAGGCACTCGCTCTAGTTCAAGATTTCTTATCAATAATGAATATGTTTCTATAATCTACTGTTCAGTGATTTAGAGAAATACTATTTATCGCACTTAATTTATATGAAGTTTTGAAGAATTAACTGTTAAGATTTGCAGCATTCTCCTTAATATTGATTGTAAAATTAGGGAGTTGAATCGAAACTTAAAGATGCTTGATTTTGCATGGCTTCGACAGCAAAAGAACTGGGGAGCAAATTTACACAGCTGAAATTAAAATGCAGCGCATCATGTTATAACAGTCACAATTAACAACAACGAATGTTGTGCTTATTTCTACGGTATGAGCCCCTGCTCAGCACTTATCTTGACTGACCAATCAGACTGCGTTAGTTTCGATCGTAACAACGGCAATCACAAAATTTTGCTCAAGATCCTATCTACCTTCAGAAATCGCAGCATCAAAACTAGATTACTTTTTAGAAAATTTGTCAAGAAACATATCGTACCGGGTCAGTTATAACCAGTTATAATCAACAGCAAGATCTGATAATATCAAGCATACCAAGATGCAACAAGAGCCTCGATGAAGTGTACGTGGGCGTGGCAATGCTAGCTGTGTTGATGTACGATAAAAAGATGAAGTGTTGGTATGAACTTTGCTGATACTGTTACGCACAAAGACAAAACGGAAGCGACGGTACTCTAGCTGCAAGATCAATTGCAAGAACTAGTGATGTCGACCTCGTACATGGATGTGGTAATGCTGGCTTTGCTGACGAACGATACAGAGATTAAAGGCTGTCTAATTTTTGCTGTTGTTGTTATTCACAAAGGCAAAACAGAGTTCACTTTTGTTTAGCTAGAAGATCAACCTTTAGATCTGATATTATTGAGCTTACTGACATGCAACAAGAGCTGTTGAGCCTCTATTAAGGCTACACATAGTCAATGGGCTACACATAGTCAATGGGCTACACATAGTCAATGGGCTACATGAGCGTGAAAATGCCAGCTTTTTGATGACAGGTAAAGAGATAAAAGGTTGGTCTATCTTTGGGATCGTTCTTACTGACAAAGACTGAGTAGAGTTGATTGCTGTTTAGCTCGAGAATGAAATCGAGTTTTCCAAGATACCAAGACAGCCATGCTCAAAATTTTTCTCTCATTGACACATATTTCATAGCTTGTGCGCAGACTTTGATCACTGGGGAGGAGAGGAGGTCCTTTCTTCCCTCTCCTCCCCAATAACCTAAGTCTGCACGCAGGCTAATATTTCACCATCAGAAAACATTTATAGAAGTGCGCATCAAGAAAAAGAGACCTGCACATAGAAAATTGGAAGTCATTTTCGATCTCCTACTTTTCCATTCCTAACTTGAACTATATATACCTAGATACAATAATTGGTTCCAAGCCCTTTCAATCAATAACGGCTCTTGGAAATCCAGCATGCATTGCATCCTTATTTGCACAAGGAGGCCTAATTTCCTGCTGCATTAAATAGTTTTCTAATGTTGCACAAGTCAGCCCCATGTTCAGGGCATGAAAAAATATTTTCATTCTTGCGACCGGTTAAAAATCATCCTTAAATTTCCTGCAAATGATAAAATATGGTTTCGTCTATGAGATCGCCACTAAAAACTGGCTCCAACCAGCACGAATCACCTTCAAAATATCATCTTGCAAGCACTGGGTTGCAGAGCTACGTATTATTCGGATAAACGGTTAATGATACATTTTCAACAGTAGCTTTCAAGCTCCCAATGTCCATAGCATTTGCTAAAAATTGGCAGTGGATTAAATTGATGCCTAACAAAAGAAAGCATTATAAAATTTCTGAAAGACACGAGGCAAAATCTAGTACTTTGCTGAGTAATTTCCTGCGATCGCCCGGTTACATGGTCGGGTGGGTTTTCATGCCCTGCCCATGTTGCTGCAATTCCAGATGCGGCCATATATTTCTCCCTACCCGTTTTAAACATGTGACTTGACTTGAAAGAAACCTATGAAACCCAAACAATGACAGATTTTGTAA
>REGL01000186.1:282515-294060 GCA_004194395.1 Aurelia aurita complex sp. Pacific | reverse complement strand
AGGGAAATATGTGAAAGATAATTAGAATCTTTACAATTAAGATGGCATCAGTGACAAAGTGTAGCACTTGAGATTTTTAGCGGGTTATATGATCAAATTAGCAAGGAAATAGGCTCAGTATTCATGATGGAACGATGGAGCGGGCAAATCTTCACACATTGTCAGAACAACGTATCATAAGCCAATGTTATAGTACTTACGACTGGTACAGTTATGTTTGACTGCTCTTTATTAGTTGATAGAGAAATAAATTCAGGCCATTCATACCACCAAAAACACTGATATCCAGAAAGAATGGCGTGTTTTGGCATGAAAAATTTCTATGGTAACAAATATGACAGCTTCTCGCAAATATTTGCAGTTTTGCATCAAGATAATCTGAACTATAGACTAATTGGGCTTTGGCACGGGTAACCACACGTGTAACCAGGATTTAATACAATTTTTCATTGAATAAGCACGGGTAACCACAGGTAACCAGAAATTATTCTAAAGATATAAAACATTTCTTTTAAATATTATGGTTACCCGTGGTTAACCGTGAGAACATACCAATAGCTTTGGTTACCCTTGTGGTTACCCTTGTGGTTACCCTTGTAGTTACCCTTGGTGTTACCCTTGTGGTTACTTGTGATCCAAACATAACATGGCACGGTCGCTGCTCTATTTGAATTCCAATAGTTTTTAGAAGGAGCATAAAATCAGCTTGTCCTTATTCAATCGTTGATGCAGATGTAGTTGCATTCTGTACTGGCACCTAGGGTATATCTTGTGTTACTTGGGTGTGTCATTTGAGGTGTGGACCAATATTCTTTCTCGATAGATCACATATAGATGATGGCTGCATGTTTGATAGATAAAAGAAGCAAATTCAACGTTATACAACTTTCACTGTTCACAGGCAAAGTCTACCAAATGTTTTTGCCAGACAATTATGGACAAATTATTTTGAACAAAGTTAGTTTTTGCTGATTATCTCAGTTCTTCTCATTCTTACATTTGCACCACCCCCTTTTACCCCCAAAGCAATGTTGGTTGGCATGTTGAAGCTGAAAACATCCAAGCAACATTGTATCAGGGTTAAAGGGAAGGGGGGGTTGTTCCTTTGAAATTGTAGAATATTATGCTGTTAATATATTTTCTCCAGCATTGTAGTTCCCGACGAATTTTGAACCACCGACAATTGGCAATTTGAATTTCAATTTGACAATTTGGCAAAACCAATAAGAGTCAAATGCCGTTGAGCGTTCAAATGCATCATTGTGTCGTCACGGAATTTATGCACTCTTGACTGAATGAAATGCAAGTGAACTGAAATGTACATTCCAAAATGTCTCCTTCGGGATTCTAGCTGAGGAGTTGTTATGGAGGGAAAGAAGTGTCACTTAGGTTAGATAAATGAATTATAGTAAGAACCCGCAAAAAGATAGAAATCACCTTTTAAGGAACCCGAGTCTGATCTTGTCGAGAAATTGTACATACAAGAAGATTTTTTAAGTTTCAATGAGAGGCCAAGCAACAGGCTGTTTTGAAAATGGTTTCTATTTTGCAGGTTCTTACTGCACTTGTAAAATCTAGACATGGTCATGACGGGGACGCTGCAATTTCAGACTGTGTAAGAATCGAATTTGGCCTCAATGGAATATGTGGATTTACACTGCAGTAGTTGAACAGATAGAAAAGTAAACTCCAGAAATATTTCTACCGGGTGAGTCAAAAAATAATCCCTGTTTGAAAGACCACAGCTCCCTCGATATCAAGACAATAATGTTGGTAAATATGTCATTCAATAGTGAACATGTTCAAATATATTCTAAATTTTACCTGCCTGAAATTGGCCACTCTGTTCTGAAATTATAAGAGATTTTCTCGAGGAAGCTCCTCCAAGAAACTTCTAAAAACTGCATAAAATCACGACCAAATTTCTTGCATGTCTATGCCTTATGACATAGCAATGATTTGTACATGCTTTAGTACGTTTCATCCCATCCCTGGGAGGCAAAACAACATTATTCCGGACGATTACATATTCCTGAGAGGAAAAACATGTTAAAATGTGCTGAACTCATTGGGATACGGCAGAAAGCTTGGGAAATGTTGGTCGTTGTTTTGAGCCTGTTTTGATAAATTCTTGAAAAGGATTTCTGGAGAAAATCTCTCATAATTTCAGAATGGAGTGGCCGACTTCAGTCAGGTAAATATTGAGGTCCATTTAAACATGTCATTTGGAGGTGTTGTGGCGCAGTGGTGCAATCCTCTGACTTTGCAGCCAGAACAGTCAGGCGGAGTGGGTTCGATACCTGGTAGGACCCCATCACTTGAGCGTCGTGACAGGGGTCGCGGACTCGATTAGGTCTGCTCTATTTCTGCGATCCCAGCGCTTGGCGCTGAAAAACGCAACTTCACTTCACTTCACTTCACCGTCTGCTATTAAACGTTATGTTTCCCAATATCATCATCTTAATATTCAGGGAATGGTGATTTTTAAACAGGGATTCTTTTTATTGACTCACCCGGTATTATTTCAACTGCTGCAGTGTGGATCCATATTTTCTGCCCAGGCCAAATTTGATGTCTAGACATGCTGACATAGACGATCACGCTAAAAATGGCGGCGAGGAACTTTTTTACCTAGATGCACTGCGTTCTTTAATCGAATTCCTATAGAATCGGTAAAGATTCGTTATTCGAACGCAATATACATCTTGGTAAAAAATTCCTCGCCGCCATCTTTAGCGTATTTGTCTATTGCAGTGTGCCCGCAAAGGAGCCTGGGTGACAATGGCTCTTTAACGTGCCATAGTGCAAGCTGTCAGGTTGGCTTGTAACTTTTTTTTTTACTTTCATTGTTAACAATAATTTACTTTATTATGTTGTGATATCATGATTTTTATTAAATTTTCATACTCCTTGTCCTATCCAAAGAAGACAAAATACAGCCATTGCTTTCAAGACATGAGATTTGCCCTAATTTCCCACCAATTTCATATTGAGTCACATCATAATGATATTGTCACATCAAAGGCCCACACCCGCAGTAGATACATCCCTTACTTGCATCTTTCACAGTCAAACTTCTTAGCATAGCCGATGATAGGGCCCTGACGTTGCTCTTTGAATTGAGCCCTTTCCAGCTTCATTTTTGAAATTTCTTTCCCGTAAAACAGAAATAGTGATGAATTAACATAACTTGTTATGAATAATTTTAGTATGTCACATATCAATAGTCATGTTTTAAAAGCAGCCTTAGATAACGGACTCATCGTAATAAACCCACTAACACAGCATTAGACACTGTGGAAAAGAACAGTGAAATCAAGTAAAAGAAGAATACCAAAGTTAACCTGTAACCTGGGAGAAATTCGTCCTGCTTGCACAGATTACAGTGTCTAATGTTGCGTTTGTGAGTTTATTACGATGAGTCCATTTTTTAAGGCCAGTTTTAAATGCTTAGCCTAGCCGATAAGGCCGTGACTTTGCTCTTTGACCTGTAATCTTTCAAGCTTCATTTTTAACATTACTTTTATTCAAAACAGAAATAGCAGTTAACAAAATGAGATGTTATCAATATTCTTAATATATCACATCAATAATCATGATTTAACTACTGTCAGTTCTTCGTGAAGACAACACTATCAACCCATCTTCTTAACACTTTGGTCTTGGCATAGAATCCATAGGTGTGTGCTCGTCCACAACCAACACCCCATGATACGACACCCCACAAGAACCATGTATCGTCATCTCTTTTGCAGACAAGGGGACCTCCACTGTCACCCTGGCATGCGTCTATTCCTCCTTTAGCATACCCAGCACAAATCATGTTATCTGTCACCTTATGATTTGGATTGGAGAACTTACACATTAGCTGATCAGCAAGAGGTACTTGTGCTTGCTGCAAGATCTAGGACGTAAAAGAATAAACAATGATGCATGTGTGTTGCTTGGTAACATACAGTTGCAATACAATAGTGTCAAAGAATTTTTACCATGATCCTTTTTGTTCCACAATAAATCGATCAATCAGATCAACGCTTATCAACGCCTCACTCTTAGCGCAATCGTATCAATATGCCATGTGACTCGATCAATTTGTGTTCGAAAACAACCTGGTTCAGAGAGAGGGCCAGGACATGGGAACGAGGTTGGTTTACAAATTCAGTTGGGGTAAATGAAGCCATCATGAAACATAGCGAACCACTAGCNAGGTACTTGTGCTTGCTGCAAGATCTAGGACGTAAAAGAATAAACAATGATGCATGTGTGTTGCTTGGTAACATACAGTTGCAATACAATAGTGTCAAAGAATTTTTACCATGATCCTTTTTGTTCCACAATAAATCGATCAATCAGATCAACGCTTATCAACGCCTCACTCTTAGCGCAATCGTATCAATATGCCATGTGACTCGATCAATTTGTGTTCGAAAACAACCTGGTTCAGAGAGAGGGCCAGGACATGGGAACGAGGTTGGTTTACAAATTCAGTTGGGGTAAATGAAGCCATCATGAAACATAGCGAACCACTAGCGTATTAAAATAAATCGATTCTGATAGCTTGGATTTTCATCAAATCATTCAAAAACTTTTGAAAACAAAACATGAGGCTGATCTTAATGCTTTCAATAAGAGACTAGCGAGTTACAGTTATTGGACATTGCGACGCTTCTGTTTACAAGATTATAGTACCAAAGACACACAGCTATGTTGGTTTAAATTTCTGTTCAGCAGAAATTTTTTCTTGCAATTATTTCAATAGTTTCACTACGAACTTTTCGCCAATTTCCCAAAGAAACTTGTAGAAATTTTCTAAAGATTTACTCCCAAATAGTCACAGTGACGTGTTTTCAATGCTGCTGTGGTGTCATGCCGCCATCTAGACGAATTGAAACCAGGCCCGTAGGAAGGGGGCGGGGCAGGGGGGCTCAAGTCCCCCAAATAACTTTGAAAACAATGGTGCTATGTCACAAGTATTAGTTAGATGTATTGTTCTCTATTGTTTCAGAACAATTGCCCCCCAATCTGAAGCAGCTTCCTACGGCCCTGATTGAAACGACCTACCTGTGGTCCTCGTCCGTACTCCCTGAGTAAACCCCATCCTGAAATGTAACATTTCGTTCCAGTAGCAAACGTTGTATTTTGGTCTGGTAAACAAGCAGTTTTCACTCTGCTGTTGATTCTTGCTTTGGTAGATAATTTGATAAGCGCAAGATCATTGTCGTACGTATTCGGGTCATAACGGGGATGGAAAATAATATCTGCAACTTGAATTCGTTGTTCGTATCCAGAGCTAGTTTTCAAGTCATGTTCGCCTGAAAGGTAAAACAAAAATAGCCTATAGTGCTATCAAGTTAGAAATTTTTTCAAAATCTCGTAAATCTAAAAGTCACAAAAAGTCATAGAAATTCCAAAACATTCTTTGAAGATCTCAGAAAAAATCTCAAAAATCTTTGAAAAAATTGAGAGATGCTTAAAATCCAAAAATCTCGTGCGCAGTAGACTATTTGGAATTATTTGCCCCTTGCTTTAAACAGAGGGAAACTCCACTATTAAAATTGCATTTTAAAATTCATTTCTTTTCAAAATGATTGTTTTTGAAATTTTTTTCGTTTTATTCTGCTATGGCGCGGTGTAACTCTAACGGTATAATTATTACAAAGTAGCTAAAGTTTGTAGCTAAAACCATTCAGTTCTAAGAAACAGGTTTTCGAATTTTACACCAACCATTTAGAAGATTTGGAAACTGTGCTGGTCTCCTAAAGGTAAAACTCACCAAGTTTCAGCCAATAATGACCTTTGGCGGTGTCGTCATGAAAACAGTGAGCAGCGCTAAGAACCCATTCATCGGTGAGAAGTGTTCCTCCACAGTGGTGGCCTGGATTTGCAGTATTGTATTTATAATCAAAATTGACGATCCACGGCCAATCGCCCGGCTTTGCTGCTTTGCCACCAACGATTCTTGTATGACCTGGGCCTTTCTTGCCGCAGCCAGGCTGTAAAGCAGCTAAAGGAGACAAATTCTTAGATGATACCGGGTGCAACAAGGGCAGATTTTGTAATACAATAGCAACAGTTGCGTTTGATTGACATCTCAATTCAAAACGATTAGTGATGGCAGACAAATGAAATTCTCTCAACTGGTAGTTCAAAACAAACAAAGCCACCAAAGTCCCCGAAACCAATAGGGCAAACCCTCGCCTTGCGCACGCGAAAGGTGATTTTTAAGAGAGGTTATGTGCTTTTAGCAAACGAGGAAGGGTCAATCTAAAGTTCTACCAAGCGGATTTTGTTTATTTGATTAAGAAGCCGAAAAGAATACATTGTAATTCTCACGCATTAAGGGCTCAAATGAAACAATTTCCAAACAGCTTCTGAATCAAATAAACACCCCAGGAAGAACGTTAGAGTTGCCCTTCTATAAGCATAGAACCTTGTGAATGAATAAAATTTTGCTTGATAGCAGGAAGACTGAAGTATTTTTGTGATTTTTCTCGAATTTTTATGGGTTTGGAAAGCATAGATGAATTCGACTTTAAGAAAATTCGCTTGTTGCAAAACGGCTAAAAACGACCCTTAAAACTTGATCAATTCGTCAGGAATCTCTCATACAGGACAAGATGAAGGGGCAGCTAATCTATCTCTAGAGAGTTATAGAAAATGAGTTCTTAAACAAATAATAAAGATTTTCGATCCCATGGCAATGCATGTGCAAAAGCATCCGATACCAGCGAAACCTGTACTTTTGTATCGTTCGGTGTCAGTGATCAAGTGTTTTAGAATCTTTTGTGAGCATTTTGCAAACATAGGATTTTGTAAAGTTGAAATTACCTATAGATCATACGAGAAAATTCATTATAGGTGCTCCGTCTCCAATTTTCAACCGAAACGGTGATTTTAAAGTTTTTGAAGGGCAATAGCGCACAGATGTTTACGTGTTTTCTTGGAAATGAAAGCATCATTTTGAGGATAGATCTTTGTACTTCACAGAGGAAAAATCCACCAACATTCATATCTCTTACGAGGCTTGCGATTGCTTGGATATGATTGGATTTTTTAACGAGTATTTTTGGTGGATTGGGTGAAGCCATCAAACAAACTGCAGAAAACAATCTAGAACAATGGTCACATGCAGTGTTATCAGATTTGTTTACAGTTTGGCGACAGAGCCCCATTAAAAAAATTCGGTCTTTCTGCTATGAAGCAAAACTCAATTCATGCAAATCCATCTAGTGGTCGAGGTATTACAATTCTTCAAACGTCTGATTTTTATTTTGGCGCACCCGGTAGAATAAAAGATTGTTTCTTTTGGGGAGGAGGGGTGCATGGAAACGATTGAGGGTTAACAGACCGATGCTTATTCTATTAGGTAATAACTCGACTACCAAATCAGGATCCATCGAACTATAAATGAACCTCGATAAATCAACCAAGTGTTGTTTAGAGAAGGTTGTTCGAGTAGGCGAAATGTTCAACTTATCCAAAACTATCAGGGTAATTAAAAGGGCACCGCCACCAAACTGCAAATAAATCTTTAAACGCAATTGTTTCAGGTACGTGTCCATTGTTTTCTGCGGTTTGCTTGGTTGATTTGCCAAGCCACCAACCCGTAAATCAATTTATGTCCGAGCAATTATAAAAGATATCAATATATTTGGTTTGTTTTTCTGTGAACCACAAGGGTTTACCTTCAAATAACGCTTTCATTTTCAAAAAAGATAAACATTGTGTGTGATATTGCCTTTCAAAAACGCTACAAAATTACCGTTTCGACAAAAATTTGGAAATGAAGCTTCTTTGAGCTGTGCAAAGGAGTTAACCATGCTCTAGCTATTAGTGAGCTGTTCGAGATAACTGGATTTCGAGATAGCTAGATCAGCTAAATTCAACTGTAACCTGCTATTCCAGATCCTATGAGGAAACCAGTTCATAACGAACATCTCTGTGTGCCGTGCAAAGGAGTTAACCATGCTCTAGCTATTAGTGAGCTGTTCGAGATAACTCGACTTTAAGATAGCTAGATCAGCTAAATTCAACTGTAACCTGCTATTCCAGATCCTATGAAGAAACCACTTCATAACGAACATCTCTGTGTGCCGTGTAAAGGAGTTAACCATGCTTTAGCTATTAGTGAGCTGTTCGAGATAACTCGACTTCGAGATAGCTAGATCAGCTAGATTCAACTGTAACCTGCTATTCCAGCTCCTATGAGGAAACCAGTTCTTAACGAACATCTCTGTGTGCCGTGTAAAGGAGTTAACCATGCTCTAGCTATTAGTGAGCTGTTCGAGATAACTGGATTTCGAGATAGCTAGATCAGCTAAATTCAACTGTAACCTGCTATTCCAGATCCTATGAGGAAACCAATTCATAACGAACATCTCTGTGTGACATACCTGCACCTCCTGGAACGGTGTACATTTGTGTTGTCCAAGGTTTTGTAGTTGGTGGGGGCTGGGTAGTGATATCTGTCAAGAATGATAGAACTGGACTTAAATTTTTATGATAAGCTATTTAGCTTTAAAATTTCAAATAAAAAAGTCATTACATATCAATAGGGTTTTTCTTAATTGTTGCAACTCTTTTACTCGCTAAGAATCGTTAGTTGCAAAACGTGAAGAACTACTTACGGCAATAATTGCACGTTCTTTTGCAGTTGTCTTGCAGATAAGTTATGTAATCTTTATCATTGCAATAAGGCTTGTATGTGGAGCAATAACTCATTTTATCGACACAGTTGGGATAAGGATCTGCTGTGGGTAATGGAGGTGGAGCTAAAAGGAAGAGGGAGACACAAGATTAGAACTTTAACATATATACCACTGGCATCAAGTCAATACAAAAAGATAGCAAAATACCTGAGCTCACGAGGAGTTATCCCAATATGTTAGTCGTACGGGGACGGGAATGTGCCTTTTTTAAAGGAAATTTTCTGAAAAAGTTACGGAATTATTGGTACTATTTCCTGACATTCTACGGAATATTGGTTCCTGTTCTGAAGAAAATTTTAGGAATATATCAGAATGACAAGAAATGTTTTCATAATTTCCGAAACTATGGCTCAGATTACCATTAAACTTTGGGCATTATGACCCTAAATTCCTCACAATTTGCAGAATTATGGGTGCCAATTTTCGGAACGGTACGTCCCCGACAGATGGTAGGTCAAGATAACTCCTGCAGGACCTGATTTCCTTTCAAGCCATTGAATCAAATGGAAGATGCAAATATCATGAATAACTCACACTTCTTCAAACCAATGCTCACTACCAACGAGAAAATCACTTCTCACCGATACATCAAAGCCGAAAAATTTCTGACAGAAAAGTTTCGGAAAAACAACTTCGGACAAAAATTTTTCTGAATATTTTTTCGAGAATTTCGGATGAAAAAAACTTTCGGATAAAAAAGTTTCCCACAATTAAGTTGAAATAAACTGCGTTCACACTATGCTGGCACATTTTGAAAACGGTGAAAAATGTGACAGATAGGCCTCCTGTTCACACGAAAACGACACATTTTTTGGCCGGCAGATTTTGAAAACGGTAGATTTTGAAAACGGAACTCTAACCGGCACATTTTGAAAATGGCATCGTGTGAACACTCGAAAATCATGAAAACGGGACATTTTTCAACTCTTTCGAAGCGAGGCTGATTGGCTTTGGTACCAAAATCCAGCCTCATTCTCTTGGAGCTTGCAAAGAGTTTATTGCCGTCACAATTTCTGGCGTTTTCGAGATTTGCCGATATCGTGTAAACGCTAGCTCAAATTTTGCTACCGTCACATTTTTCACCGTTTTCAAAATGTGCCGGCATCGTGTGAACGCAGTCTTGATTATGTGCAATTAAACTAGCATAGGTTCCAAATCCATATCTCGGTGTAAAAAGGTGGGTGTAAAATTCAATGACCTATTTCTTCTGATTAAATGGCTTCAAAGAAACTTTAGCTACTTATCTATAATTCTACCATTGGACTTTTCAGAAATTTGAATATCTTTGGAAATAACAGCGTATTTTACATTTCAACTCATTTGAGGATGTGACGTCATCAAATTTCTAAATCATAAACCAGATGAGTGACAGACTTTTGCTTGATACCATATTGTAGGCATTCATAAACTATGGATTTCTTCGAAAGTATTTCGTGTTACATCAAACAGTTTAGAAATTATGATGGTTTTAAGTTTTTTTGAAAATTCTTCTTGAATTCTTGAAAAAGAAGAAAAACACTTTAATTCTGAAAATATTGAAGATTTCAGAAAAGTCCAACGGTAGAATTTTAGAGAAATAGCTAAAGTTTGTTTGAAGTCACTCAGTTCAAAGAAATAGGTCACTCGATTTTACACCAGCCTTTTTAAAGATTTGGAATCTATGCTAATTAAACTAACCATATGGCTGCATCAAAAGCCATCAAAGGTATTCAACGAAAGCATTCAACAAAGGAAAAAGTTCTGAAAGCAGTTTTCAAGATTGAAGATGAAAAGAAGAGGCAGCTTCATTGACTGAAGAACATTGCAACTGAAAACTGCAATATGGAACCTAACTTTAGACGCAGGATCACAGATGACAGTATTTCAATTTCTTAACAGTGGCATGGGAAGCATTTCTGTATTTTTGCTATTTGCAAAGAATTTAAAACTTTCGGACCATTAAACTTTCAGACAGAAATTAGTCCGGAAGGTTTGATCGTCGGAAGCTTTTCGATGTTAATGTGAACATTTTGTCAAATTGCATCAAAAATTAAAAACAGATGTACACTGGGTGTCTTAAAATATGACTTACGGAGAAAGCAGAATCCACATGACATTGCACAGTTAGTTTTCATGTAACCATGATAGACAGATGTCTTCTTGCAATAGCCACTTGATTTCCAGGAATTACACCAGGGTTCCTTGTCTTCACATATCCCTAAAAAAGAATGCACAATCACTCAAAATAACTGGCCTCCCTTCCCTATTTCAAATGACCACGACCAAAGAAATAGGAAAAAGTGTCATTGCACATGATGTTTCTATTACTGTAGTATTTTCCTTAAGGTTGGTAAAGTATACCGGGTGAGCCAGAAAAAAGTTCCCACTTTTGAAAATTCATAGCATCAAGAGTACTAAATGGATTGGAATGAATCAATATTTGCTTGACAGCCAAAAGATCGAAGTATTTTTGTGATTTTTATCACGCTCTTGCGAGCATTGGAAAAATTGGTAAATTCAAGCTTACAAAAACTTGATGGTTGCAAAATGACTGAAACAGGCCTAAAATACTTGATCAAATCATAAAGGACTCCTCGCTTAGAACAACAGAGAAAATGCAATTTCTCATGGGTGAGAGATATCGTCTGCACATCTATTGCCATGGGATTGAAAATCTTTAGTATCTGTTTGAGAATCTATTTCTTGTAACTCTTGAGAGAGGTGAAACGCATGTGCGTATTGTTCTGTGTGAGGAGAGTCCTAACGATTTGATCAAGTGTTTTAGGCCTTTTTCTGTCATTTTGCAGCCATGAAATTTTTGTAAAGTTGAATTTACCTATATTTGCAGTGCTCGTAAG
>REGL01000186.1:254621-270263 GCA_004194395.1 Aurelia aurita complex sp. Pacific | reverse complement strand
AGGGGGGGGGGGGGTGGGGGCGGAGGGCCCCCAAAATTTTGAAAACCAATGGGGCTACTTCCCAACCCTTAATTTTTTTGGGGGTCAAATTTTAAAAACAAAAGCTCCCCCCCCCCCCCCCAATCAGTAGCTGCTTCCTACGGTCCTGCATCTTCTTTGACATCGATCGTGTTTTATAATATGTTCTGCTCCCAAATTACATGTCACGTGGAAATGCTCACAAATAACAACAATGCAAGTGGTTTACATAAGTAATTTTGCATTTTCTCAAATCTCTCGTGACATCTATTTCGAGACAGACCTCAGAACCCTACAAGAATGAAAGATACAACTTGAACTGACTCTTAACGCCGAATAAATATTGACTTAATACTTTTCTAATCTATATCTGATGTGTTAGTACATCTTCCATTACAAGTATATTTTGGTCATTGTTTCTTGAAAACAACGCTATCAACCCATCTTCTCAATGATTTCGTATTGGCATAAACAGCATATTTGTTTGCCCTTCCACAACCAACACCCCATGATACCACGCCCCATACGAACCATGTATCATCTTCTTCGTCCTTGCAAATAAGTGGTCCACCACTATCTCCTTGACATGTGTCAATCCCACCGGCAGAGTAACCAGCACACAACATATTGCCAGAAATCCAATGAGAAGGGAGAGCTGCCTTGCAAGTTGTCCTGGCTACTAGTGGGACTTGAGCTTGCTGCAGAATCTATTATGGAATCGAGAATACCATCAGTGGCGGCGAAAGCCACAAAAGGATGAAAGATACAAATATTGATGGCAGGACCGTCGAGAGGGGGGGTTAGCCAGGGTAGTTACCAGGGGGCCCGGGGCCTTTGGGGGCCCGCAAAAAATAAGGTATGTGTTTTTTCTTTGTTGTAGTTTTCTTTCAAGAACATTTTCAGGCCCGCAGGCCCACTGAGATTCCAAATGAAATCTAAAAGCAGCGTTTTACCAGTGCATAGGAGGGCGTGGCCCAAGGATAAATGGGTGCGGTTCAAAAAAAATTTCCGGCGCCTTCGGCGCCGGGGGCCCTCTGCCTTCCCTGACCCTGGGGCCCGGCCCCTCTCTCGACGGCCCTGATTGATGGGGGTCTGCCCCGAGGGGATCCTCGTACTAAGCCCTTTTAATACTCAGGAAACGCCCTTATTTGTCTATCAAACTCTAAAGACAAATGCCTAACCCCTCCTAAGAGCTTTTCTGAACACTTTTAGAAGAACTGGAAGATTGACCTCGGCGAAAGTGGGAGGGACTAGTTCATTTCGAAACCATCTTTTCCCCTTGATTGACAAAAAAGGTCAGGATTCCATTATGTCTATTCGACGGGCGTATCACTCGGTAAAAATTTCGTACAGTTTCGGCAGAAATCCTTTTGTTTTCAAGAAAAATCCCGAAAAATCCTATTGCTTAAAAAAAATCTCGTACACCTTTTCGGAAGAGCGATACACCCCTCGTGTCTATTATACTATTATCCTGCTTAACCTATTGGGCTACCTTTGTTTTNGTAAATTGTAAATTTTTAACATTGAATTTATAAAAAAAAAAAAAAAAAAAAAATCTTTTCCCTTGATTGACAAAAAGGTCAGAATTCCATCATGTCTATTCGACGGGCGTATCACTCGGTAAAAATTTCGTACAGTTTTGGCAGAAATCCTTTTGTTTTCAAGAAAAATCCCAAAAAATCCTAATGCTTAAAAAATTCTCGTACACCTTTTCGGAAGAGCGATACACCCCTCGTGTCTATTATACTATTATCCTGCTTAACCTATTGGGCTACCTTTGTTTTTTGGCCTCTTACTTCTTTTGGCTCTGGTACCTAAGGTATCAAATCTTTGAAAACAAGAGCTGAAGGACAAAGAAGTAAAGAAATTTATTTTGTATTGAAATGATACTGTTTACATTACATTAAAGCTTACAGAAAAGCCAAAAAGATTGAAGCCGGACCAAAAGCTGTCGAAGCAATGGACTGGCCTTGGAGGTACAATGTGGAGCTAATTTTGGAACAGAAATATAACAACACAAACACAGGGTAATTTCTATATCTTCTGTGATTTGCAAAAGAAGAACATTCCCTTGATTACGCTGCGTATACCTGTGGGCCTTTTCCATAGTGCTTTAAATGACCCCAGCCGGTGATGTAGCATTTCTTCCCAATGGCAAATGTTGTGTTATGATCAGGCAGACAAGCTGTTTTAACTCGATTGTTCATTGTTGCTTTGTGAGACAATTTGATCAAGGCAAGATCACTGTCATGATTATTTGGATCATATGCTGGGTGGATTTTGATGTCAGCAATGGGAATTCGCTGTTCATTTCCTGATTCTATCTTCAGATTATGCTCGCCTGCAAAAATAAAGAATTTGGAACAACTTATGACATTACACTGAAAAATCCGGCCTTATTTAGGCCAGAACCACAAGATTTTGCTGATATATAGCAGAGCAAAGTTGTTTGAATTCATCAACATAGAAATACATAACCCAGTGAAAAATGACCAACAATTCGTTTCTTCATTCTCACCTACTTGGCTTAAATTTCTCTATTGATAAGAGAAAGCTGCCCTTTGCGCCTCTCAACGGTGAGCTTCTACGCAGCGATCTGGGCATGAAAGCCTGGAATCCATGTCTAAAAGCGAGTAGTATGAATAGATATTGCCTTTTGTGATCACACAATCCTGGAACATCACAGTGAGCAGAAACAAAGCTTTCTTACTCCGTCCCTTTTTGTAGAAAGTCTGTTTGCGAGATTTCAATAGCTGTGGCAAAGCAACCTTTTATACAAAACAAGGTGGCCAAAAAATAGTGCCCCGTTTGCCTAAGGATTGCGACAAAACGGCAAAAGATTATCGCCAAATTATTGCATGATGTTGCTCTTCAGAGCTTCAATTAACGTTTGCAACCATCTCCATAAACATCCGTTGAAAAATGATGGAGCTATGACCTTCAGGAGACCAAATTTGCCTGATGACCACATGACTGAAACTAGTGGTCGGTCATTTTGTCTTACTATTTTGCAGCGATAAATAGTTTCATGAATGGAAAATGAAACAGCAACCTCTAATGTCATAGCTCTCGTCAGAATTCCGATAATCTACAGAGAGTTCCACTATTTCTGACCTCTCAGAAATTATTTCTTACCTCATGTGAAGCTACTTATCAATGCAAATAGTAAGACAAAATGGCCGACCGCTGGTTTCAGTCATCAGGAAAATTTGGTCTTCTGAAGGTCATTGTCAACAGACTTTTACGGGGAAGGCAGCAACATTTATTTGAACACCTGAAGAGCAACACCATATACATATTTAACGAGAATCTCTTATCCTTTCGTTGCAATCTTTAGGCAAATGGGGCATACTTTTTGCGACACCCTGTACATGATCCAAAAGAACTCTTGATTCATCACATGCTTTCCTCTGGGAGGCCTATTTGTGTGGCGAACATCACCCTTAATTTGGACCTATGATGACTTGATAGAATTTGAATTTGATATGCATGAATGCAAAGTTCATTTATTTCAAAAGTAATACATGCAATATGGCTACATCACTCACCAAGTTTTAGTGAATAATTATCTTTATCCATGTCATTGTAAAAGCAGTGAGCTGCACTCAAAACCCATTCATCGGTAAGCAGTGTTCCTCCACATACGTGGCCTGGATTTGCTGTATTATATTTGTAGTCGAATGTAACCATCCACGGCCAATCGCCCGGTTTTGCAGCTTTTCCGCCAACTATTCTTGTATGCCCTGGTCCTTTCTTTCCACAACCAGGTTGCAGGGCAGCTTTTGTAAAGGAAAGATGTTAAAGGTGGTCTGAAGCAAAAATTTTTATTGATGCAAATGAACGGCACTATCGAACGATAAAGAATCCTGTTTAGATTTCTTTGATATCTCATTTCGTTTTCAAGTTATCCACTGATTTTAAGTATCAGCTGATAACGTCATTTTGTTTGCAAATTACTATGATAGAATATGGAAATAAAGCTGTATCTAATCTTTGAAAGGTTACAGTTGTAGGAGACATTTAAGGTCAGCTTTATAAATGCAATAGAAATTGTTTCATGAGTTGATACGATGTTTAGAAAGGTATTTCAACTGAAGAAAAGTTCTTTGAGTCGATTTTCCTTTGGAAACATAGTCAACCTTGTATGCTTTATTTGCATTTTGCAAACAAAATGACGTCATCCGCCAATCATACAAAACAGTGGATAACTTGAAAATGAAACAAGGTATCAAAAATGTGTAAACGATATTCTTTATCAATCAACATTGCTATTCATTTGCATCAATACAATTGTTCGCTTCAGATCACCTTTAAAGGCACTGAGTCTGAATAAATTAAACGCTCATGACCAATATCAACTTCTTTTCAATAATCAAACAAAGTTGTCATTTCATCGCTATTAAAATAGAACCAAAGAAATACCCGAGGATAATGTAAGGATTAAGATATCTTTGTTACTCACAGCAATCGATGTCAGCACTGTTGTGCGATGACAAAGAGCCATCAGCAGTTTGTCAGCAAAAATTCAGGATTTTTTTATATGGACTCCATGAATTTTTTCAATTATTTTCTATAGCCTATAATATCTCTCCAAGATACTCAAAATATTTCTATTGTTTAAATAATTTGCAATGAAAAATTGAAGGAAGCAAACTTTCTATCTGTTCCAGGTGCATCTCAATTGCCGAAAGACGATTTTAAAACCTACTTGAGCTCTGAATCAGACATCTTTGCTTATTCTGCTTTCAGGAACATAGGTGGATTTTTTGCACCCTGTATGGGTTGAAGATTGGATAGAAAAATGTGTCCCTTGATTCATACTATTCTTTGAGAAGAAGAAGCCTTACCAGATCCACCAGGTACTGTGTATAACTTTGTAGTTCTTTCTTTAGTTGTTGGTGGTGGGAGAGTAGTTATATCTGTTGGAGTATAACAAGACTATTAGGAATTTTTTTTATAACCCTAGCAAAAAGGATCCAGAATATGAACGAACATTAGTTGGTGTTGTGTGTCAAGTGTTGGATGCGTTTGGCTATCTTCTATGGTGATTCAAGGGGGCTCTTTACATGATCTTGGATAAAAAGAATAAATTTGTGTGCGTAGTTTTGCCCTCCTCTTCGAATGGACAACAACGATGATTAAATTCAACTTAATTCAATCCAGTCAAATAAATCAAAGTGAAAGGACTTAAATGATTAGTCTATGAGATCAAGTTCGATACTCACACCATATTTGAAAACTAAGAAGGATTAGCGTGATATTGAAATTGTCTCTACTTAGAGTGTTATTTCTATATTTCATGGAAACGAAGCACTATTAACCCTTTTCAAAAATGCTCAAAACAATTCAAATACTAGACTCATTCCAAAAAAGTGTCTTGTCTTGCTCCCGTTGCAGACCTGTTGCTACAACAGAAGCGATATCAAACAGCGAAAGTTAGAGGGACCTATGTAATGAGTCTAAATACAACGCTAGAATCCTTTTCTTTGGTCTCTAAGAAGGTTTCATGCGCTAAGTTGACGCCTGGTCTATACAACAGTGCAAAAACAAAGACAATCAATGAATGATACACCCGTGGGGTAGCTTCAATAGGCGGATGACGGGGGTGTGCCAATTTGAATTGTAAAATAATACCCTTAAATTGATGAATTTTTCAAAAACCATACTCAAAAGTTTACCGGCCATTCAATATAGATACCCTAATATTGTGACAAAATTCAAAACTCTAACCAAATATCTGAAATTAGATCAAATTTGATACACTGAAGCGCTTTTCTTCTAAATTGACACCCCAAAACTTATGTCTGTCTGTGATCTTACCAAAAATGATACCCTAATATCTATTCTCAAGTAAAGGCACTCTCAAATATGGCACATCCAGTACTGGTCTAAATGGTAGTTACCCCCCCCCCCGGTATGATACAGCTTTTCCACAGCAGCCACGAAAAAACGGGGCTCACCATTTTTGGGACACTCTGTATATCCATTCCAAAACATTTTTCAAAATCATTACTTACGACAATAATTGCACGTTTTCTTGCAGTTGTCTTGAAGGTATTTGATATAATCTTGATGGTTGCAATAAGCTTTGTACGTTGCACAGAAGCATGACTTGTCAATGCAATTAGGATAGGGATCGACTGTCGTCGGTGGAACTGTTGTTGGAGGAGGAGGAGCTACAAAGAGAAGATGAATTAAAAGGGCTCCGTCGTCAAAATATATAAAAAAAGATGATTTTTGCAGTTTTTGAAAGGTGATATCCCATGAGGATTTTCATATTTTTTTCAAAATGAAAGTTGCTGTTTGGGCATTAATCATTGTACTTCACTAAGGAACAAAGCAAACATTGAAATCTTCTGCGATTGCTCGGATATAAGTGGATTTTTAATGGTCACTTTTTGGTGGCTTGGGCGAAGCCACCAAACAAACTTCAGAAAACAATGGATGAGCAATGGATAATTGATGACACGTGCGAATTTAAGGATTTGTTTAATTTTTGACGACGGAGCCTTCTGAAGAAAAACTTTTGACATTTTGCGAAAAGATTTCAGACGACTGAGGAAGCTGCCGAAGATCTGCAGTTTCCTGTGGTTGTTTTAGGAAGAAAAATGTTATAATTTAGCCATATGTGATTCATTAATATGAGAAAATTATTTCGATAAAATAGTGTTGAGCTTGATGAGACTGAATTCTTCTTGGCCAAATTTAGTAGCCATAAGTCTAACAAAGTCTCTATTTAGTAGCTGACATGTCCGATAATATTTCATTGTTCTTGCTTTGTCAGCCACTTCTTCAAAACTTGAAGAAACGTTGAAAATCGCCTACAGTATATTCTAAAGAATTTACTTAAGATATATGATTTGGCTCGTCAGTAAACATAAGGTGCGTTGATTACAAATCTCACTTGGATATTTGTCCATATGCATATGCAATGGAACATGATAATGCATTATTCTGTTTATAATAATAATAATAATAATAATTCATTTATTTACAGTTGGTGAAATGTCTAGTTAATACAAACTAATAAAAACCAACTATCTAATTACAAACCCTATTTACAAATGTTGCATCGGCATTGTTCTCCCTTCCAATTTTTGATCATTGTTTTAAACTGTTTTGTATTTTGTGCGGATTTTATGTTGTCTGACAAAGTGTTCCAAAGTATACTACCTCTGAACGATAGGGAACTTTGTCCATATGACGATGTCTTAACTTTTGGCACCTGGAGTAGATTCTTTATTCTTAGGTCATATGTGATTTCTTTCGTTGCGAAAAACTCTGACAAAATAGAAGGACTAATGAAATTGGTGCATTCGTATATTTCGACCATTAGCTTTTGCAGATTGCTACAATGGATCGTTATCTCTTCCGACCTTGCCAGTAGTTCTTCAAAGGTAGATGTATAATCGCCATGGAGAACTCTCAAGGCACGCTTATGTAGCCGGTTTATTCTGTTGTTAGTTGTTTTACCACAAAACATCCATATCAGTGGACAATAGTTAAAGGCTGACTTTATGAAAGTTTTGTATAGTATGTTTGCTTTATCCTTTTGTAGAAACCCAGCAATACGAGAGAACGCCTTTACTTTTTGAATTGCCTTTTTGCAAATACCTTCAACATGATTATGAAACTGTAGCATTGAGTCAATCGTTATTCCAAGGAGTTTAACCTCATCGGTTGTCTTGATAGGTTGACCATTTATTTCAAGGCTCACTTTTTGACCCTTTTCAAGACCCATGAAAAAAACCTGAAACTTGTCTGGGTTAGCTACCATTCGGTTGTCCTTGAACCATTTTAAGGCATTATTTATGTCTCCTTTGAGGGATCTCAAAAAATGATAACCAAAAGTGATCTTTTCTCCTCTTCAAAATCGTTGGTTCTACTTTAATTTTTTCTCTATTTATTGAATAAAACAATTTAAAAACGGCAAAATAGATACATTTCTATGTACCGGCCACAGCAGGGAAGGACAATGTGTCATCTGGTCCCCACTATGGCTTGCACTTACAATTCAACTATGCTAGATATCAAAGGAGAAAAAAACCAACTAAAATAAACATATAAACGGAGAGGGTTCGCTGCTTTGTGTTATGACATGATATGCTGGCTGAGTCCAAAATGCCCGCCGACGCCCGCCGACGTCTGGCATAGAAAACAATAAGAGTAATCAAGCCATTTCCACGTGCCATTAACCACCCCACAGCAAAAATGCCCACGTAGATGCAAAGATCCACCCCACCGTATACAGTGAGACAGAATCCTCACATCATGGCCAACAGCCCCGCCACATATAAGCACTTGAAAGGTAATATCAAATAGCTTCAAAAAACAGCGGCTGGAATTTTTGACTCACCCTGTGCAATTTAATAAAAGCGATTCGTTTTGTCAATACACGCTATTGTAGCTTCAAGAATCATTACTTTACTTACAGGACGGAGCACAAAATTTGCATGATTCTGCACAGTTCTTTCTCATATAGTCAATGTACACAGAGGTTGATTTACAGAAGCCAAGTTTGCTCCAATCGCCACACCAAACAGACTGATCACTGCATTTACCTGGAGAAAAAGGACGGGGAAAAACGGAATTGCATCATTGCGCTCTTCACTGAATATGGAAAATGGAATACAGTATTTGCAGGGTGTCCTAAAAATGTGTGCATCGTTTGATTAGTTAATGTGAAGAAATCAGTTATAAAATGTCCTGCTTTTCAAATTCATGACTATCAGTGACTTCAACTAAGCCAACTAAGATTATGAAATGAAATTTGAGTAAATCTGGCAAGTAGTTGCGGATTTCCGAGCAAAACTTAAAATCAAGAGTTGTTTCAAAATCAGAAGATTTTATCTCCGTACGTCACTAAACTTGAATTTTAGCATCAAATTGACTTTGCCAGGAATCTTCTGGAAAGCTATATTGTTGGTTTAAGAGGATTTCATGGCTTTGAGAAGCTAAATTTCTGACGGACAAATGTCCTGACCTAAGACAATTGTTTTGCACGTCACCATTTCTAGCAACCAATCACCAATGATATATCTTTTCTTTTTGGTCACCACGGGGGGTCACCACAAGATATAGCTTCTATGATCACCCGATTCACTCATGAAAATTTGAAAGGGGCACGTCTAGTCATTCATATGATTTGCTTTCAACATTAATGGAGATTATCAAATCCTCTGGCGTCGAGGTTGATTTTTTTGCTTCACAAATCAGCAACTATTAGATTTACGCATACTAGATCTCCAACTCTACCGGGTGAGTCAGACAAGAGAATCCACGCTTTGAAGGTCATTGCTCCATGAATATCCCAGCAATAATATTCAAAACTGTCTTGTTTTATTGCCAATGTGTTCAATTATAGGTTCAGTAACTGACCGGGCCTTAATCGGCCATTCCTTCCCGTTGATATGGGAAACTTTCTGCAGAAAACCCCTTCCAAAAACCTGCACAAACGAATTAAAACGATGAGCAAATTTTCCTTCCTAAAATTGATGACACTCACATAAATTCATGTATTTTGCCCTCTTGGGAGAATGGAATCCCCCTGAATAGGTCATCGATACCAGGGGGAGGACTTGTTCATCCTCCCTAGAGGATAGCACGTGCTAAAGCGTCCACAAGTCATTGCTGTGAGGCCATTGTAAGGCAGAAATGTTAGGGAAATTTGTTCATGATTTTGGGCACGTTTTGAAGGTGTTTTGAAGGGGCTTTCTCAAGAAAATCCCTCATAATTTCAGAATGGAGTGGCCGATTTCAGTCAGGTAAATTTTATAGTAGATTTGAAAATTTCTACCATTAAACTATATATTTGCCGATATCATTGTCTTGATATCCAGGGAGCCGTGACCTTTCAAACAGGGATTCTTTTTCTGACTCACCCGGTATATTGAAGGGGAATAACGATTTCATGGCAGCTTTGTAGCAACGATACAAAAGGCACACACGTATTTTGGGGATACTCTGTGGAACAGCAAAATTTGATATCTAAAAACAAGATGATAAAGATGCAATCTTTAGAATAAAAAAGGACCACAAAAGGATCGTCCCAATAAAAACAGACGTTTTCTCGGTGGCATTTTGGTGGCAACATTTGCACCAATAATCCATTGCTATGGCAATATTGCCGGGGTTTTCTACACCAAACGGTAGAGGTTTGAGATTTGCATGGCCTGAATCTCTGACAACAAAGGCCATAGAAACTCGGCTAGCTCCACCGAGCATTTGGACGCAAACCCCAGTGTTTTTATGGTCGAAAAGAAGAAGCAATGAAACAATAAAGCACTGTTTGCACTCAACTTGGAAATCAAACGGAAAAATTGCTTCATTAACTGCAACAATGATTGGATGAGCGTATATTACAGTAAATCTCCGTAAACAAGAACATACTCTTCTTAAAACAGACTGACTATGTTCTTATGAACGTGGTGCTCTTCCTGCATGCAGGGTTAGGTTTTTAGCAAAAGGACCTTCATAATGACTATGACGAGCACAAAGCTATACAGCATACATTTAATGAACTTAGGGGAAGCACAATAGACCTTTTAGACATTCTAAAACAACGTTCGGATCGAATGATTTCTTTTCCATGTCATACACTTTTCTAGCGTTATTATTATTAATTTATTATTACATATCTACTACTTAAAGTAGGCTAAAAATGAATAGCTAAATTACAGCTAATTAAGGCCTACAACCCTTTGTAGAATAGCTAAAAGGTCGATTGCTTTCTGAATGTTGGAGGAACTAGAAATCTGTTTTTACAATGTAATGTCATCAGATATAAGTAATATTCATAAAATGCTCTTCCAGGTTCACAAACGAGCTTACTTTTCAGGCAATGAATTTTGAAGCAATTTGGTTATTTTCCTTTCGCTTTGTCAACATGATGGAAATTCATGATTTTGCAGGTAAACTTTATTTGCTGTACCTTTGCAAGTTAATCTTATTTGCTACCCATTTGCAGGTTTCATGGGCTAATCTGGTTAGCTTTGCTTTGTATTCCTTAACAGAAAAGATTCTTTTTACCCCCACATAACTAATGTTGCGTTTGAAAGTTCATAATGATGAAACTGTTGTTTTAGGCAGTTCCCAACTAACTTATCAAAACTTCTGTTAGTTATATTTGAAGGTAAAGGAGCATCGATTTTGCACAAGGTACGTGGAGCTACCACGCCATAGCCTGAGAATTGTAGAAAAGTTGAGTGGACAGACTTTGTTGGGGAGACGAAGTGCTACCCTATTGTTGGACATATTGTGCTTCATCTTTGTTGTGAGCGAATGAACGGTGTGGCTCACGATGCCATGCGCATCATCGCTATTATGTCTTGGCTTGGTCAACCTAACTTGCGTATTACGTCATTAAAGTAAATCGTTACTGCACATTCGATCTGGAGCCTTTTTAGGGGATTCCTGAGGCTCACAACTTCACGCACAACTTAGCCAGTTCGTGTCCCCAACAAGTCTGCAATAATGTTCCCCTCCAGTGTTTCTCCCATAATGAGAAGCATACCAAAAACATACCACAAACACCACCGGCCCATGCCAAAGCCATAGCCATGAAGATCAATAAAGAAGTCATTCTTTGCTCTTAACCAAGGTGTTCGGCAAAATAACGTAAGAACACTGCAGTGCTTCTTTTAGCGTGAAGTAACTAATATCGAGGTAAACTCCTTTTAAGGAACTTTCTACTTTGAGTCAATATTGGTTTCTCAATGACTCTATCTAAGAGTACTTCTGGATGATTCATTTCTTGGATGCAATTGAGAAGCAAATAACTACTGGCAAAGTAAATAGTTGAAAAGTATTCCTGCGGTACGGGGCATCAAAACAATATGAATCTGTAATCGGCAAACATTTGTCAGCTACAAGATCAAACTCGTGCTAAAAATCATAAGGACAGTCTACCGATAATCATTCGTTCTTATTCTCTGCAGAGCAAGTCCCCTGTTCCACCTCTTCGCCCTCTTGAGCTTATGCATTTCAAAGCAAAACCCGTTCTTTCGCTTTGTTTCGTTTCATATTCTTTTTGAGGACAGAAACTGCTTTGCAATACCAGTCTAAATAGAAAATAATAGAATTTAGTGGGATTTCTGATTAGCAAATTTCGAATTAACACACCATGCTTATTCTCAGTTCTTCAATTTCGGATCTTATCTGAAAATTTACTGTGATTATCGTCGTATGAATATGTTTCGCAAAAAGTAACGATAGTCAACGAGGTTTTCAAAGGACAAGTCCGGGGTTGGTATGATTAGTATGATTGATGATAGCATCCAAGATTATACAGTTATGAATGGTGTATCGCACTTTTTTCCACCATTCCAGCATTTTTGAATATTTTTCCATATTATTACGTACTCAAAGAAGCGAGTCAATCAACTGCTGTAAGGTGGAGGGAGTTCTTCTTTCTGAGACGCCTGTGTTGTTCTTTTCTTAAATTCAATGTATATTTTTCAAATGATGTAAGTGGCTGCCGTAGTTGGAACTCGATGACATCATGTCATTTCCAGCTATGGCAGCCACAGAATATTTATATTTCTTTGTGGTTAGTTGTTCTCATTTGTGATAAAGGAGTAAGCGATTTGTGCGTAATGACTTCATCACGCTCAAAAATCTGAGAGAGATCTTTGTGCATGGTGACATTTACATAAAGATCTCTTCCTTGAATACGTAATTTTGCAAGGAAAAGACAAAAATTTGGCAGAACGAAGCACGATACACCATTCATAACAACATAATGTGGTATTCTATCATACCGTCCCGGACTTGTCCTTCAAAGCTAAACAGTTCAAAATAATGATGCATTGTCAAACTATGGTAGAAATGTTCAAGCAACATATTCACAGCTGATTATAAGCAAGCAGAGCATTTAAATGTTGATGAAGCTGATCACACCTCGCAATATCAAATATTATGGCATATCCTAGGAGACCAGAAAGTAACTAAGCAATGCAATGTACGACTATGTTCAGCGCGATACCAAGATCATTTCAAAACGGCAGATTTTTGAAAATGCAGCGCTAACCGACAAAGTGAAAAAGGCGTCATGTGGACAATCTAAAACGACCAAAACCGAAAATTTTTCGACGCTCTTGAACCAAAGCTTCTTCAAGCCTAGATAAATTTCTTTGTCGTCAAAATCCAGCTTGTTTATCACAGAGGCTGCAAAGAGATTTGCAGCATCGAACTTTCAATCGTTTTAGATTTCTGCCAGTGTCAGGTGAACACCAGCTAAAATTCTGGAACCTTCACATTTTTGCCACTTTCAGAATGTGCCAGCATCGTGTGAATGTAGTCTAAATAACAAAAGGATGAATAACATTTAACTGTCAATATCTCAATAGCTGGCGAGTGAACAAACCTGTTTTCTTTTGTCCCAAGAAGTTGAGGTAAAAAAATTCTGGACAAACTATAGTAGAATTTGCAAAATTTGAAATTTTTTACCATGATCATGGGTCATTGAATGATCATTGACGTGTAGGATAAAAATAGATTCTCACTCTAGCTCAAGGCTGTGCATTTCTGTGAAGGTTGCACTGCTGTCGGAGAAAATGTCAGCATTGCACTGGGGAGTGCGGGAGGGAGGATTTAGTTCTATGAATGTCACTCAGTACCATGGAGGGATGATTCTTTACATGACTTCCAAAAGCTCTTGATAATTTTCGAAGGATTGTCCTCTCTACCCCGGGAGGGGGGGGGGGGAAACTTGACCAGGTTTTGATCGGGGACGTGCCATCGAAGCTTCAAAAACACACCCGTTCCTAGAATTCTTTGATATAATATTCCTCTACAGTACTCTGTACAGACTCCACAGTATAGTACTGAAATTATCTGCATTCTACTGCACAATACTGCACAGTGTACATTCCTGAACTGAAGACTTTCCACGCAACAGGATCGTTGGGAATATTCACAGGAAAAGAAACAATTTGCATATAATCATTTGAAATGAAATCATTAAGGTAGTCAAACATAACATATAACAGTTGAGCTAATAATCACTAAACACTTCTATGTGAAGGTCCGAGTGCTTTTTCAACCACTTGTAACACTATCGAATCTTTGGCGATTCACAATCATTTAAATTTCGATCAAAAGTCAGGCTATCCACTGCTTTACAAAATATCAACGGTAGGTACTAAAAATTGCGATAATTCAAAATACAAGGTATGGTGTAAGACAACTAATCTAATGCGAAATCAGTAGCTTAGGTTACCTAGAAAGAGCTCCATTGAGTTTAAAAGAAAACAAAGAAATGAGGGAAATCCAAAGTTCTGCCTGGTGGAGTTTGTTTATTTGATTTAGAAGCAGGGCAGAGCGCATTGCAATTCATGCAAATTTTGGGATTAAATGAAGAAAGAACTGCTTAGCTCCAGAGCGTGAACTACCGGGTGCGCCAAAATAAACTATGCACGTTTGGCAGGCCATGATAAATCGTACACTGGACCGATTTTGAAGATTCATGACTTAATCTTTAGCAGAAAGCTGGAATTAGATTCTAGGACTTTTTGCAAATTTTTCCGTTTTCAGTATTCAGAGCTAACAGCGAATTTCTTAAAATGTTCGTTTTCGAAAACATTGAAAACGATCAAAAAAACGTCGATCAAATTTTAAAAGATTCAACATGAATGAACAACGAGAAAACGTTTTCAGGGGGATTTGGGGGATTAGTGCGAACTCTCGTACAGCAGATTACAATTGGTCGATTTCTAAATTGGTCGAGTCTTTAGAAAACTTGATCGATGTTTTTTTATCGTTTTCAGTGTTTTCGAAACTAAAATTTTAGGAGACTCGCTTCTAGCTCTAAAAACTGAACATGAAAGAATTTGCAAACAATTCCAGTATCTAATTCAGGTTTTCTGCTAACGATTAAGTCATAAATCGTCAGAATCGGTCCAGTGTACAATTTATTGTGGCCTGCCGGACGTGCATAGTTTATTTTGGCGCACTTGGTAGTCATTTTGTTCATCTACTGCATGTTGATTCACCGTTTACATTGAGGTCAATTTTGATTTTCAGACAATGTGAAATTTCAGCGTGCCTTCAAAGGACCCTGGGTGACCATGGCGCTTTAAAAGGAAATCTCACCTGGAACTTTTGAAGTGGTCAATGCCTGGGGGAGGGGGGTGGATTCCACCCCCTCTTTTTCTTCGCTGTTATAGTATCTACAATCTTTAAATTTGTAAATAGATGAACTTTGATGCAAACAATCAAAATCACATGATTAAATCAAATTATCTCTTGTTGTTCTCGTTCCTATGAAAATAAGATGATTGTAAGTTATGATTATCATGATTATTACCAACATGATTGAAACAATGAAATGAGGCATGAGATTGAAATTTTTTGTTTCAAATTGAGTTGGATATGATCAAATACATGTGTAGGCATAATTTGGCATATAGTTTAGATTAATATCTGCAACAATTAAAAAAAAGTATACAAATTTTGTTGACTACACAGTAAAACATTGGTTGCCATGGTTACGATGCTTCGTTTAAAATCTTGAAATTCTCATCATTCGATTCAGTATACATATAAAGTCAAAGCAGCGCAATCTTGGCATAATGTTTTGCATATTTTAGCATTGGCGAATAAAAGTTTGATTGGGGGGGGGGGGGG
>REGL01000186.1:238351-250210 GCA_004194395.1 Aurelia aurita complex sp. Pacific | reverse complement strand
AAAATTTTCAGATTTTTCATCGTCATCGAAGTCTCCAATGATAGTGTGCATTTCTTTCTGTCATTTATTACCAAACTAGAAGCATTGTATGCTCAAAGAAATTGATCTGGCAAGCATACAGCCTTTTTGCAGTATGATTCAAAACCAGGTAGCCCTAAAAAGAGCTAAATTTGCTAATTTCAAGCCAATTACAAGATCAGCTATGTCTGGGAAAATAATTTGGTCTTGGTCTACTTGGTAAAAAAGAGAATGGAAGATCAGTCATGTATTCAAATGTTAGTGATTTTTCAAACGGGAGTACATGGGTTTTGGAACACCCGGTAGTTCGTTGGTAAATTCTAAAGTTTCAAAAATTAATTTCTGCAGAGCAGCCAGAAAATGGCCTGACCGTACGATCAACGGTATTTCAAAATATGGACTTGCGACGAGTCTCTCTTTTTGTCTTTGTCTTGTGGAATGTCGATCTGTCTGATTTTAATCATTGTCACAAAACGGCTTTCATGGGTGATCTGATGAACAATTATACCATGGATACAATTGCTGTTGAATGGATCTTGAGATGGGGGAAGATGGGCATTGATTCTTTGATTTCAACAGAAGTGCCTGCAAGAATGAGCGGTTCCAAGACGGGGGGGGGGGGACTCCTATAGGGGGACAGGTATGCAGGTGCCTGCCCGGGTTATGGGTTGATTTGCAATATTTGCCCTGGTTATGGGTTATTTTTCATGAATTGTGTCCATGTTATAGGTCTCCTCTGCTTTAAGGAGATTTGCCATAGTTATGGGTGAATGTTAGCGGTTTATTGCTATTATAGGCCATTATGACAAAAAGTTTCATAAAAAGGCATTTTATTAAAAAACGAAATTCCTATTCTTTTGTATTGTCATTATCACCCAATCAAATGCGTGAAATACTGCCTTTAAGCTTAGGATTTCAAAACTCACCGTGTGGAACGCACTGAAATTCATTTACTGAGCCAACTTCAGTTGTGACATATGAATCATTACAAGGGAGACATAATATTTGTCCTGCTTTCCACTGAAACATTCCGATGCTGCAATTGACACAACTTTCGTCTTGTTGGAAAGTTCCGGCAGGACATTGAACTGTTGGATTAAAATACAGTTATCAAACCTATTAATACCGAGCTCTTTGGACCCTTGTAATGCCGGATGGGAGGGGCACAAAGTTCCCCCTCCATAAAGTCGTTAATATTGCAGATACGAGGACGAAACTTGGTATAATAGTGTAAAGTAACAAAATGTACACAAGAGGCTCTTTTTATTCTTCATTACATCCATGACATCACTATGATGTCATGATTGAGGAAACTTGTAGTGTTTCCTTACCATTGGCAATTTGATAAGTTCTTTTATAATTCAACTAGATTGATCACAAATTAAAAATCGGCCATATGATATCCATTTAAAGCTAATAATTTATATCTCTTGTTCATAATTTATTTATACCAGTTCATCATCGTTTCATTCAAACCCATAATTATTGATGCAGATACTCTAAAATACCCTAAAATGATCTAAAACGATTAAAGCTATTCATCGGCCTTGTATTTTCGTACAGGCTAGCATCGCTTAACAGAGGATATTTTGTTTTAACCCTATAGTGGTTGGGCTATCTGACACGTCCTATTTTGGTTGGGGGGAGGGCAAAAAAGCCCCCCCCCACCAAACTCTTGACTGAAAATAGATAGAGCAGCTAGATTTGGTGTGCTTATAGCCCCAGGCATGTACTTTATAAGGATATAAACATTAACCTAAAATTAGCCGTCGTTATTGCTTGCGTCAGCACTTTTCTTGGTGTGGTCAAGAAAAGTGGTATAATCGGTCAAAATCAGGAAAAATGCGATAAAATTTAATTTGAAGCACGATTTCCATCCAAACATGACAATTATGATAGATTACATCAAATAACACTTCCCTGCAAAATATCTCTGCAAAATATAGCGATTATAGCGATCAAATTATAGTGATATAGCGAATTTGCGATTTTGACAGAGTCAGTTCCAGAAAATTGTCTCCCTCCCCCTCATGCCCCTCATTTGTTAAAATGTTTTCATAAAACTTCTTGAGTCGTTGCACAATTAGTAGCAGCAAATATCAGAAAGTTTCAGGGCCATAATTGTTCTCGTGGCAGAGTTAAAAAAAAGTCTACTAGGGCCCCCCATCCAAAATAGGGTTAAAGCAACAAACTGTTTTGCCTTTCGAGTGCCACGAATCAGCCACAGATTTATCAGATTGACTCAACACAGTCTCACACTCTAACTTGTAGCCTATTCCATGCGACTGTATAAAATCATTGCGACAAATTAGGCAAAGCTCCTCCACAGCTGTCTCACATACAATGCACAACTGTTCTGGGGACACCCTGCATAACAATTGAACACTTACCGCATGTGAATCCGTTCTCATGCAAAACGTAGCCAGGCAAGCACAAATTTTTGTTTATGGTAATGCGTGTAGATTCATCTATAGCAGCATTTTCCTCTCTCGTGTTGTTGCTTCTCAATCCTAGGGCAATGTTTTGCAAAGACATCCCTAAACCTCTACGCGATAATGAGACTCTCCTCAAAAAATCAATATCAGAATTCTCACGGGAGTCTCTTTCCGTATCCAATATTTCAGTTACGTTGATGAAGACTTTGACAGGACCCTCAGGTTGATCTTTTAAAGATACATTGATGTATTGATTTATTGACAATCGAGCATATGTAGCTAATCTATCCTTGTATGCCTCTTTATCTTGGATGCCAGCAACAAATTCTGGTAAATCATAGGTCATCATAAATCCTTGGTTGGAGATCTTGCTCTTTAGAACGTCCAGCCTTGCTTTTCTGCTTTCAGTCGAGCCAGCCTTGTTTTCTGCTTTACAGTAGTAGAAACCTGCATCAGAAGCAACTGGCCTTGGTATATCTAGAACCAGTTCTGTGAAACCTAGCTTCGTAGTAATATTTGAGTTGAAAGGCTGGAAAAACCAGGAGACATTGGCTGGTGGATCTGCTGTTACGTTGCATGCAAAACGTGGTGTTATTTCTTTAGACGTTGTCGTATAGTACTGAAAATCATTCGGCTGAGAGATCAATTTAGGCTTGTTTCTGGTGATAACAAGTGTTTCTTGCGATGTGCCTATACCAGCAATGCTAGAAACAATGCATTTATATGCACCATTCTTTTCTTTATCGATGACTAACCGAAGCACATTGCCATCTTCCGATAACAAAGGAATAGTATCTCTTGTCCAGCTGTACGTGACGTTAGGTAAGCTAGATGGGTGTATACATCGCAGCTTTAAATCACTCCCGGTGCTCCTCTCAACAACTTTTGGTGTGTCTAGGCTTGCTGTTGGAGGCTTTGCACAGAATGCAGACGAATCCTGAATCATTAGTAAATATTGCTTCAACTCTGCTGCAGCTAGCTTTAGTGATGACATGGTATTTGCCTCAAGAAGAATTGAAAATGCTGCTTCTGCATCTCTAATGTTTTGTTGAAATCTTTCTTGGCTGGTAAGGATCAGACTAGGCAGTTGAACTATCTGCCGTAGTGACTCTCTTACACAATCTTCAAAGCCGATACACTTTGTGAAGTTATACGCAGCAGTTGATATCTCCATATCATCAACCCAATCTTCGAGAATATGTTCAGCAGTCAGTGTTCCGTTAGCTTCCTCTAGCTGAGTCTTCAATGACTGAATAAGTTTATTTTGGCCTGTCCCTAGTTTGCCAGCTTGTAGATTTTTTGCCGTTTCCCATGACTGCTTGCTGTAAAGCTTTCGCATTTCTATCGCAGCTATGCCATTAGAGAGATCATCAAAGCTTCTTTTTAGAAATGAGAATATCATGCTGGACACAAGACAAGCCCGCTCAGCTATGGTAGCGTTCTTGTCTACTTGTGTAGATTGTTGCGCAAAGTTCGTCCCTAGATTCTGGTGCATTATTAGCAAGGATCCTTCAGCCGAGCGTCTCTTCCTTAATCTATGAAGACAAAACGTCTCCTTCGCAATCAACATAGCGCCTTGCTTCATCGAAAATACAATATCGCCAAGGTTCAATAAAAAGTTCTTCTCAGTGACATACCCCTGATCTGACCTCACAACTGTAACTTTCAGTAAAAGCTCTTCTCTTGTACCAGCTCTTGACTGAAATTCAATCTTTTTGACAATGAGAGGCTTTTCTGCTGTTTTCCTTGCAATGTTAGCTAGACACCTTTCAAGTGCGAAATTTTCATTGAAATTGTTCATGGTTCTATTCACTAATTTTATTTCCAGCTTCAATTGCTTCACTTTTGCGGCTGCTTTCTCGTAGTTTCCTTCGGCAGCCAAGTATCGGCTTTCGGCTTCTATGAAACTGGTATGATTAGACTCGACATACATTTCAGCATCTTGCAAGTTTTCATAACTGTTGCTATAATTTCCAGCTTTGTTCATTTGTGTGCGCACGTATTCACTTCTATTTCTTCTCACAATTTCGTTGTTGACAGCGCAGATCTGATCCTGCACAGTTATGCACTTGTTGTCGAAACAGTTGCATTCTGTTGGGGTACTAAAGCCTGATATGACCTCTAACTTTTGGTTATCACAGATAGACTCTTTCCAGGTTATTCTGCGGCTTTCTTCGATAATCTTTGTGCAGTCAACTTGCCTGAATATTTCCTGTAGGAAAAGGAACCTTCGTCACACATTGGATACAGTCAATCAAAGGGTATTTGCAAGGCTAAAAGCTTGCCTTTGCGAAGTGCAAAACAACCTTAGACCATGGGTAGTTAGACACTGCTGGTGTGCTTCTATGTAGGAGCGTTGGATAATATGCATCTGCGGAGGAAATATTCTTTAGTACTGCGGAGGAGATATCGAAAGAACGAAAATAGTAAAATGAAAATATTAAAATATTCTTCTCTCTTCGTTTTTTTGATACCTCCTCCGCAGTACTAAACAATTTTTCCTCCGCAGATACATATTATCCAGGCTTAGACCACTCATCATTTACAAACAAGGCAAACATCAACTCCTTCTTCTTTGAGACACTGCTGGTAAAACAGCATTTCAAACAGCTCAAGGACAAATTTTGAAGTTATCTTCTGGTTATTCGCTAACTGCAACTGCACTGGATGCCATTAATAACATCTACCAAATGTTGGTCCGGTAAATCCAAAGAAATGGGTAAATCATATAACCCCAACATAGCAAGCTGTTTGACAAATTTGATTGGCTTAAAAAATACGATAGGTATTCTAATTGTGAAATACTGCGCTCTGATTGGTCGCACAAAAATTTGTGCTCAGTGGCCGTTTTCAGAAGCGTAAGGCTACAAGTCCCTCGACTGAAGCGATATCAACAACAACAACAGCGAAAGTTAGAGGGACTTATGTAATGTGTCTATGAACAGAAAAGCACAATCAATAACCTCGTTTTCATTTCCAGTTGCAAAATTTCTCTTGTAATCTAAGAATTGATGTTTTGTAATCTAAAATTTGCTGTTCTGTAATCTAAAACTTGCTGTTTTGATATCTAAAATTTGACGTTCTGTGATCTAAAAGTTGCTGTTTTGTAATCTAAAATTTTCTGTTATGTAATCTAAAATTTGCTGTTTTGTAATCTAAAATTTGCTGTATTTTAATCTAAAATTTGCTGTTTTGATATCAGCTAAATATTCACGGAGATATGAGCTTCTGAAATTCCATTTGATTTGCTTTGAATAAATGAGATTCTACTTTCGTACAATATGCAATTTAGGGGCGTCTGGTTTCAGCTTTCGCACAAATTTGAACTTCAGGAGATTGTAACTCCTTGAATTCTTAGCGGATTTGCAAGATTCTGGCGTCAAAATCAAATTTATCTTAGGAACAGGCTTATCTAACAAGAAGCCTGTGTATTCTATCATTGCGCGAGCGAAGCGAGGGCTTACTATTAGGAAGCACCCGAGTTTCGTTCCTGGTCCACGCATATTTGATTGTTGTTCATTGTTATTTTCCGCTGGTCAAAAGGTGTGCGTCATAAATTTGCATAATATAACAAAGGGAATCACATTGTGCTCACATGATTTTAGTTGATGGTTTATTGCGTCATTGCTGATGGTTCAAGAGGAGTTATTGTTTTGGTTGATCCTTGTTTGAAAGGAAGATTACTCGACCAACAGGCATTTCTTTGATATGCTTTGATGCAACATTGTGCTTTACAAATCTTTATTGAATGAAATAAATAAAAATAGTTTGTTGTTTGATTTCAATCAATGTCTGAAAACGAACTGAACTAAAAGTTATTTACGTTGAGATCCTTCGTTTATTAGGCCCGATGCAACAGTGAGCAAGAGTCTTTTGACACTCTTCGATAAAAGCGCACAAGATTTTTGAAACTACAAGGATTTTTACGAATCCTTCGCGAATGTTTCTTGATGACAAAGGTATGGGTTAACCACAGGTAACGGGGAAAAATTAGTATAAAAGTAACAAAGTGTTTACCAAATTTGCCAATTTTGTCTAGATTAGATCAAGCCAACCCCGACAATGTTTGTGATACAAACAGGAGTTGAGACCGGAACAGTTTATATCACAAACATTGTCATGGTTGGCCTAATCTAATCCAAACAAAATTGGCAAATAATTTGGTAAACACTAAAGTAAAGACAGGGGTACTTCTTACTTTTAAACTAATTCTGTGGTGAGGCAACCTTCAAGAAATCCCGTAGAATGATAAGAAGTACTGGAAATCACAAGATGCTAATAATGAAATAATAATCTCAGCCCGCTATTTTGAAACATGATCTTATTTCTCCCTAATAAAGGATTTCTCGTCAGGATGAAAGGACCCATCAATTTCTGCATACACGTATTTAGAAATTTTCAGTACTGGCCCAAATTCTTAGTTTCTTATAAAAAATTACATGTATCTGATTTCTGGCTAACAACATCGTGAAAAACGTCTTTGCCAAAATTTAAAAACAGGATACGCGCACTTACTAACGATTTGTTACTTCTAGTTCTATATCTAATATTTAATCTTAATCTAAATATCTAATCAAACGGTCGAACAATTTTTCTGGACACCCTGTAGTTAAGTGAGATCCAAGTGACTGCAGCTCCAAGTGAGATTGAAAATCCTGCTTTGCAAGCAATCTATGTGAAAACAATATATTGATACCAATACCACAATACCATTTGAATGACTTGCTTCTAAGCGATAAAAATTAATAAGCAACAGTTGTTTTGCTCTCGAACACAATGCATGCTTTGTTTAATATGTTGGTAGTAAACCCGAATGTTTGTGATGAATTTGATATTCACTCATGCATGGACATGAATGTGAGTGGGACCCTATTTTAGCCCTAATCCTACCGGGCTTTTTATGATCTAGCATAGCCGGAGGGGGGGGGGGTGCTTTCCACCCCCCTCTATAAATAGCCGTAGACTAATGAGAAATCATTGGAACTTGGCAAGGGCGTAGACCTAACTATTCTTAGCTGATTGATAGATTTGGGCGTGGCCACCTCATTAGGTGACGTCATAATGAAGGAAATTGTCAAAATATATGGTTTTCCGGCTTAATTGTTCTAAAAACGGAATACAGGTAATGTGAATGACTTTTTCCATTCTTATTTGGCGTATTATTCACTTCTAATTCAAATATGATGCATAGAGGTGTTTTTAGACAGCTATTTTGGAAAAAACGTCAAAATGACCCAAAATGACCCAAAATGGCGGCCCAAGTGACGTCATCATTTAAGAATGCTGACGTCACCAAATTCCATTGTTATTGACAACAATAAAGAGCTAATTGTTTGCTGATTCTTTTAAAGTATAATAGTCAACATTTGGAACTAATTCTGGGAATAAAAGTATCAAAATCATTAATTTTTCCAATACCTTGCTCCAAATTTGGTAGCTGTCACGTGACACCTATTGTTCAAAAATTTAATTGTCAAAATGTAGCTAATAGATAATTAGTAATTTTCAGAGAGTTTGAGGGCCATAGCTTTTGTTGTTAAAGAATGCTCTGCAAAAAACCGACAGGGGGGTGGAAAACACCCCCCTCCCCGGTAAGATTTGGGTTAGGAATCTTTTGCAACACAATTTCGTCAAAATCACCCATACTTATGACACGGACGGAGAGTCTGATTTTGACAACGAATCGAAACGAAGAAGCGAAGAAACGAAGAAGCGAAGTGAATTGCATCAATTGGCAAAAACCCCATGCTATTTTTGGTTCATCGCGTACATGAAGAAAGATTAAAAACAATTCGCAAAAATTGGTCCGTTCTTTCCACATTCATTTGCTATTTTGTGAAACAGTTGGTCCTTTGGAAAAGTTTTATTTCTATAACAACTTTCAGCTACCGAACAACGATGAATGAATCAGTATTCCTTTATGGACACAAAAGTAAAGCAAAGGTATTTCCAGTTGTGGTCTAACACAATGCATGATTTGTTCCAATGTTTTGATTAAGTGACTGACTCTGGAAGATATTCAAGAAAGGAAGCATTTTCAAATATCATACCTCTCTGACAGTCTTGTACGTGGTGTCACATGAATGAAATAAACTCAAGAAAGAACCAACAACTGCTCCAACGATTGTTCCAACTACTGCACCTATTGCACTGCCAGCTGGACCCAAGGCCGATCCAATTACCGTTCCAACTGCAGTTGCAGTATTAATAATGGCNACAAAAGTAAAGCAAAGGTATTTCCAGTTGTGGTCTAACACAATGCATGATTTGTTCCAATGTTTTGATTAAGTGACTGACTCTGGAAGATATTCAAGAAAGGAAGCATTTTCAAATATCATACCTCTCTGACAGTCTTGTACGTGGTGTCACATGAATGAAATAAACTCAAGAAAGAACCAACAACTGCTCCAACGATTGTTCCAACTACTGCACCTATTGCACTGCCAGCTGGACCCAAGGCCGATCCAATTACCGTTCCAACTGCAGTTGCAGTATTAATAATGGCAACTTCCGGAGAACCGTTGTCGCATGTTCCAGTATAAATTGCCTTATATCGATAACTTGTTACTGGGCATTTCGATTGTACTGTCTTGGCTACCGTTGTAGTTGATTCTTTTTCGACGAGCTTACATTCTAATATATTAGCATCTACTCTTACTGGTTTTTGACATACTTGGCAAACAGGAACGGAAATGCACGATTTGGTGCAATTTGCGAGTGGAAACAGTGTGACCAGGTCTGTCTGAATATCATCGAAGAATCTGTTTTTGACACTGTACGAATTGAAGGTCAATTTCGTCTTATTTAAGTTTGTCAAAGATGTTTTGTATGCTGCCTGAGATTTGGCCAACTCCAACTTCAGCTCATAAAAAATTGCTCTTGTTGTGGTAAGATTAGCGTTCCAATTCCTCAGCACGCTTTTCAGCTTGGAAACTCTACCAGAAGCATTAGCATGCCTTGATGTTATCAGCTTTGCTGTTTCGCTAATGTACGAGTTTATCATGCTTTCAAGTTCACTGGGCAAGTTAGAAGTGTTTAATGCTATTCCAGACATAACGAAAACCACATTTTGCCAAACAGAGTTCTTGGAGTTTATTGCTGCGACCTTCATGTCAAAGTTAAGTCTTTCTGCTATGCTGAATTGGGGTATTCGGAAAGATATTTCCTCAGCATTTATTGTTAGTATCGTTGATAATTCTGTGCTAAATAACCTAACTTTGATTGGAATAGTAACATTGAAATGATATTTACTTTTGGAAATCACAGCATGCAGCATGCTACCTTTGGTCACGTTGAACTGGCTTGCAATGGTTTGCCTTTGGGAAAACAAAGCTGATACTACCAGAAAGTTTGAATCACATTTGCTTCCGTCTTTAAAACATACATGGTCCTGGATTGAAACGTTCATGTTTTCGAAGCAAATTGCCTGAAAGCAAAGCTTTCCAAAGTAACTGATATCCAATCCTGAAAAACTTTCCGAAACTCTCGTCGATTCAGGCATGGCTTTCATCTCGCTGCATTTCTTCAGTGCCAATTTGAATATCTTCAGATTACGCAGAATCTTCATTTTTCTGACAAGATGCTTCTCTGAATTGGACACCTGACTCACTGCTGATGCAATATCATTTCCGAAATCAGTAAGATTCTTTACATGGGTCATCAAACTATAAACCTTTTCATAGTCACCAGAAGGATCTTTCAAGGTCTCCATTATCTCACTGTGCAAAGAGTCTAAGTTATCTTTAAAGTTTGTAAGAGCAGCAATTTCTACGCTATAACTATATTGATTTTGGTTCAACAGTCGCAATAGAACAACAGCCTTCTTTGCCAACAATGTGCGAAAAAGGCGGACCTTCGATCGAAAACGATTTCTCTTCGCAACATCAATAACTTCTCCACCATTCAATCCGTATAGCACCCGTCCGCTTGCTCTAAACTTGTCTCCGTTCTTAACAGGATGAAATGAGACAAGAGAAGTTCCATGAACTATGTCAATTTTTGAATTTATATTGAAGATGAATCCATGCATATTGTGTTTGTTGCTTTTGACAATTGGAACTCCTGCAAAAGAAATAAGTAATGAAGTCAAAAAATGTTCAGTCAAAAACACTGGAAAAGTCTAGACTGATGACTTTTCGTAACTTATTTCCCTGTGGTCCTTGCTATACTGATTTCACTTGGTCAATAGGGACTCATACCATTACTCTTATAAAGTGGCTCCCATTTAGACTCGCGTAGAGTGGTTCCGTATTCACGAACCGAATTGCTAGGATTTAGTTTTCAACTTATAAGGAGGCGCTATCTAGACAATTGTTGTTGTTGCATACTCGTCCTATTTTGGTCGGGAGGGCAGAAAAGCCCTCCCCCCTTGCTTAACTATTGACTGGTAATTGGTAGGTTAACCCGGTTTGTTGCACTAATAGCTCTAGGCATGTACCGGGTGTCGGGTGTCCCGAACGAATTTGAAAAAATCTAATGCAAACTGTTTCATACTCATTATCAAACAGTTATTCGTATTCCCACCTGCAATAATTAGATTAAATTTTGATATATTATCCAATATTTATGGAGATTTGGTTGTAAAGTTGAAAATCAACAAGCCTCAAAATTGCCCCTTCGTCAAAACCAGAGCTGCTGCATTAACAATGGTGAAGTAGAATGTCAAATTAAAAAGCATGAAAATCTCTGCAGTCCCTGAGCATTGCTGACAAACACGCAAACACACAAGGTAATTGAACATCAAAAAGATACTTTCATAAAGACCTCTGCATAAACACAGTTGGGCTTCTTTTAGTGCCCATGCTGGTTCCTTACTTTTTTTAAATGACTAGGCCATTATTAGAGTTATACTTTCAATTTAAATGAACACTGAGAGCTCCCTAGAGACTGGATATCTCATGAATCAGCAAGGGATCCCTTTATTCAAGTTTCTTAATCAAGTTGTGTGCTTGTCCATAACCCTGTAAAATTGCAGATATTGCCATGCTTTTCATTTTGCAGTGTACTAGGCACTAATGCTGGTGGCTCTGGTTTTCACCTGACAGCAAACTTGAAAGTTTGTTGATTTTTAACTCTGCAACCAAGTTACCCAAAAAATTGAAAAATATATCAAACTTTAATCTAATCATTGCAGATTTATATAAAGATTATCATTTGATTATTAATTTGAAACAGAATGCGCCATAGTTTTTCTGTTGCTTTTTTGGGACACCGGTACTGTTTGAAATAAAACAAACTAACCTAAAATTAGCAACTATTATTTCTTATGTCAGCATTTTTCTTTGTTCGTTAAGAAAAGCGGTTCGGCAATATTACGACCATTCGGACATAACAACCTTTCAAATAAGGTCCTGACGCAATATTTACTGTATGGCAATAAAGACCTATCTATTGATCTTAACAGAAA
>REGL01000186.1:221115-233500 GCA_004194395.1 Aurelia aurita complex sp. Pacific | reverse complement strand
CGAACCTGCTACGAAGAATGAGGAGAGTTTTTTTTATTCAATATAAAATTTTACAAACAAACTACTTAAAGCACTACGTACGAGCTACTTTACTAAACTACAATGACGATACCACGGAGCGCAAGAGACCATGACAACTCCGGAGTAATTAACATAGAGAACGTGTAACTAAACTAAAATTAAACTTACATCTACGAAAAATACACATGAAAAATTTCTACTGATAAATACTAAGGTTCGTTTCACATTGTATGTCGAGCTAACTTTGGGCAATCAGATCTAATTCACAACAAACTTACAGCAAAAAGAAAGAGAAGCAAAGGGACTTGGGGACTATGAATTGTAAACAAACGCAAATGCTGTGAATTTCCTTAGTTAAATCGACCAGTTTGGTGAATGAACTTTAGGGTCAGTTCAATTACATGTTTATTAACGTCGCTAGAAATGAGGAGAGTCACGAACTATCTGCAATTCCAAGCTCTAAAAGAATAACGATGCATGGTCACATCAAGGGGAACGTCCAGGACACTGCTTCGATAAGTTTAGCTTCTCAGTGTCCTGGAACTACCTAGATGGTAAATAGAGAATATAGGAAATATAGTATGTAGGATTCTAACATAATTTTACATGATTGGTGTCTCAAAACAATGCAGCACGTTTGTCAAAATGTACGATTATGAATCAGTGAGCAATTTGAATGAAATACCATAATTTTCAACAGAAATCCCAATTTATATGCAGAATTTATTTGACTTAAGTCGGTCAAATGATTATAGAGTTTAGGAGCTATTTTCAACCTGCCTGAAAGCGAACAAACAATTCCAGTAACGTGAAATTCATATCGCAAATGGTTGATCGTCTATCTTGGTGCCGTTTCTCTTGCTCCTTCCGAACTCATTGATTCATCCTGCCACTATGACATCATGCCACTGTTCGGTTGCTGCTGTTGTACTGCAATGACGCAATAATATTTATTGTGTATGTTGTGCAGTATTATATGATAAAAAAACTTGTATGATATGTTACTATATAATAAGTTATTTTATTATATAGTACTGCACAACATACACAATCCACAATGTTGCGTTATGGCAGTATATCGCAGTACGAAGCTTGGTTGCTTCATGATAGTATGCACTCGCTTCGCTCACGTAATTATCAATAAAAGATCTTTGAAGTGAGAAGGCGACTTTCAATCACAATTCCTGCAACTTAGCATACCGTATGACAACTTTCTTTGGTTCAAAGATTGCATTTCCACCAAAGGCTTGTGGAATGATAACGAGTTCTTTTGACGGCTTCGCTGTTATTCCCAACCAATCAGATGTCTTGCCATTGATTAATGGAGGATATGAGGAAATCTGAATTGTGCCTAATTGACAGTGTTCTCCAATATATCCAGTTCCTGAGCAATCGCACTCGAATTCATTCATTGATTTTAACAGGCATATCCCTCCATGTTTACATGGGCTTGGTTTGCAAAGCTTTATTTCTAGAATCAGAATTCGGAATCAATTATTTCTACATCTATACAGGTACCGGGTTTCTCAAAAAAGTACTCCTGTTTGACAAATCACCAAAACTTAGCTACAAGCCTGATCTTTTTAAGCAAGCAGATTGGCAAAGACAAATTATTTTTCCAGGTTTGCAAAAGCATTGCTTGGAATAATCTACAAAGTTTCAAAATAGAATTCTTTATGGTGCAGTTGTATGGAATTTAACAAGCAATAACAGGAAACCAAGCCACAAATCATACTGTAATTGCTGTAGAAAAGACCATCATTCAGATTTTCTTCAGTGTAATCAAAACAATCTGACCCATCTTTGCTCTGCTGTGGAGGAGCTATAGCTTCAATTGTCTAGGTTTTTTCACAATTGCATAGGTCAGGTTTCCAAGTAGAGTTTGAAACCCTGTTTGAGTGAATCTGACAAGTGGTTGCTGATTTATGACAGAGGAAAAGCTAAATAAACGGTTGCCTCAGAAACAGCAATTCTATAGACTGATTACAATTCGTCGTAAATTTCGCTCTTTTTTTATATTTTTGTTTTTAACCTTTTCGCTGTTTGAGCGAGCAATTCCATTCAATTCAATTAGTGATTCTACTCAATAGCGAGCGAAAACTAGGGACTAACTGTAATAAGTCTAGCAATTCTATTGCTCTCCAGCAATGTCAATATCATGTAATGTTTTTAACGAACGGGTTCTAATAGACTGATTACAAGTTCATAGTTATTGCTATTGATAGGCTGATGGACGCTATAACTACGACTCATGGATTTTCACATTGAACATTGGGACGAAATTGTTTCCCTTGATGTCACGTCCGATATGGAAACCATAGCAACACTGTGCGAAAAGCCGAGTGCTCCAGGCAATGGCAGATGAGCCTAACTTGTCGGGTCAATCCTCAGATAAAATGCCTCAAGATTAAAGTTTTGAGTGACGTTAGCAATGAACAAAAGCCACAAGTATTCACATGAATGATACTTCGATCCAAGAATCAACAAACCTTTCAGTTTCAACAAGAATTTCTTCATTTTGAAGGCCACTTGTCTCCTGTGAGCTCATCACAGCTGAATGAACATTTCCAACTACCAAAGGTTGCCTCGTTTCGAATTAACCTCGTTTCGACGTGAATAGAAAAATCGGTGCCCCGATTGTTTATCTTCGTCCCACTTTTTGATGTGAAAGTCCATAAGTCCCAATTTGAGCAAAAAATGTTTTGTTGTAGTTGACATTGATGTTGTTGTTGTTGTTGTTGTTGTTGCAATAACTGGGACTATTTCGTGAGTCTACGTCATATTCAAATGTTCTCAATATTTGTAAAATTGTTGACAGTGTTGTCTAATAGATAAACAGCACTGTTAACCGCTTTGAAATGCATCGAAAATTCAAATACAATCCAAAGACCCTTTTTGAAAATTTAGTCAATTTTGGCATTGCTGGAAAATGATAGAAGTGCTGTTTTTGAAGCAACCACTTATTTCGTCTTCGTCGGCCATAAATCAGCAACCACTCGTCAAGCTGACCCAAAAAAACGTCGCAATATTTAAGTTAAGGCCTGACCTATACAACTGTGTAAAGACCGAGACAACTGAAACTACAGGTACTCCACAGCAGTCAGACAAAACGGTAACAATTTGTTTTGGAAACCCTCTTAAGAGCAGATGAAGCAAGTTTATTAGGATTAGCTTGAAAATCCAGTTTAAGTCTGGAGTCTAAAATCTTAATCACCCATACCTCTGCATTCAGCATCATGGCCTTTCCACCTAACTCCATCGCCATAAACATCACATTTTGTTGTTTTATTGCCAGTTAGGATAAACCCTTGGTTGCATCGGAAGTTGCAGCTTTGATTGTATAGATTGATACAAGGCAATTCTAGAATTCCATTAAGGGGAGGAAGCATCACTGGGCACGCTTTTGCTGCAATAAATAGTTTGAAATCATTTGAAGTTTAAGGCAACTCATCTGTCCGCTCTGGTGAGCACGGAAAGACAGTTTTCAGAAATCCTCCTGTTTAAAAAGTTATCAAATGCTCTGGAACCAATCGGTCTTTCGAAATTCTGCAAAAAGGATTGTATTACCCATATTCCATATTCCTGGCAATCGAGAGTTATACCAAACGAAGTTGTTTGTTTTTGCAGTTTTTGACAAACCTTATTTCAAAATATTTTACAGGTTTCAGAAGAACTTAATTGTCCACTCCTTTAATCTAAAGATTTCAGTCAGTCTTTTTTACCATTGACACTACATGTTAACAGAGACACATGCCAAATTTGAAGGGAAAAGCTTGGCTAATTTTTCCGCTATGAAATGCTTAAGTTTGGTAGCCTACACGACAAAAAACACGAGAAAAACTTGTCAGTCGAATACATCAATTGGCAAGTGCGAAAGAATCGACGAGGCACTTGCAGGCATTTGTGAAGCAAGTTAGCATTTTCTCGAGATTGACAATGCAATCTGTCTTTTTGCGTGCAAACTGTTACACTTTGCAACAAACTTGTAAACTTGCAACAAAACAACAGCGAATGTACCGGGTGACCTAGGAGAAAGTGACCCAACGCAATCTATTATAGAAAAAAAAGTAAATGGCTGATTGAAATATTTCAACCGTTGTTCTATCACCAAAAGACTATCTACATTATGAATATTTTTCGAAATTTCTTTGAACACAGTCGTCGTCGTCAGGTGCCTTCTGCTCTGAGCAGGTTGGCTGTCACGGATGCCCAGTTCTCTCTATGCTGTGCCTTTCTTAAGGCTTCGGCATTGTTCATTTGTGTCCATTCCTTGAGGTTATCAAACCACGTTGATCTTGGCTTGGCTTGAACACAGTAGAGTTCCCGAGTGAAGGATTTTGATGAAAAGGGCAGGCGTGAAATGCTCAAAAAGTCATCAAAAACAGGGGATCGATCTTCAAAACAACGAAGTGCGAGTTTCATTTTGCCTGAGAATATTCTTAAATACCTAAGAGACTATGAAATTGCTCTGAAGACTTCCGACTGGGTTGCCTATTCCCAGGTTTAAATGAAACACGCCCCTTGTTGTTTTGAAGGGTTGAAATGGCGGTAAATCGATCCCCTGTTTTTGACGAATTTTGGAGGATTTCAGGCAGACCCTTTTCCTCGAAATCCTTAATTTTGGAAATTTACCGGACGGAAAAAAATTGCGAAAAATACTCAAAGCATAGGCTAGTCTTTTAGGGACAGAACAACGTTTGTAGCATTTCAATCGGCCACTAACTTAATTTTCTGTGACTAATTGCGTTGGGTCACTTTTTTGGGTCACCCGGTATAGCTTGTATAGCCTCATTGATAACGATAAATACTAGATCGACAATTGTTCATCATGCTAAGGGACAGTGCAAAATTTATTAAATTACATGGCCGATGGAGAACAAAAATTCTTGCAAAAAAATCTGCTCGCCCTGTATGAAATTATAGCAAAAAAACCAACTGCCGGTCACCCTTTCCTTAAAAAATGTGTCTGCCGTATTCACGAACAACAGATGATGTAAAGTACCAGCGATGAATTAGCCAAAGACCATCATAAAATCAATTGTTGCCCTTACGAGTCTTTGTCAACGAAAACATTGATTTTGAAGGTGAAGAGAAATGAATGATGAATCGTTCTTGCAAAAGACTGACTGACTACTGACGACGATTATTGTTTGCATCATAATTCCAAGCATTTCTCAACTTGCATGATTCACAATTTTGTCCTCAAAATGAGCCATTTTAAATTTCAAACTTCATCTTGGGATTATAAAAAGTTATTGCCCCGTTCATATTGCTTTGTAAAAGGTGTTGATCCAGGTCTGCACAAGCTAAAAAGAAGTAGTTGCCCCGTTGCGTTTTGCACCGGCCATGTTATAAAATAAACTTTGCACTGTCCCTAAGCAGAGCTTATATAGGGCTATCATGCGAAGATACTTACGAATGCATCTTGCTGCCGTGCCAGACCATTTAGAGAAAAGAAGACAGGTTGTCCACTTATTTCCCATCATTCTGAATCCAAGGTTGCAAGTAAATTCGCATCTTTGGCCATAATCTAAACCAGTGCAACTGACACCACCGTTTTTTGGAGTGTAGGGTCTTCGGCACGGGACAGCTGTAAGATAGCGTAAAAATCAAAGAAATAGTTTTCTTAGAAATGGAAATAAATCTACATTAGACCAACCGAGGAAACGTGTTCGTGAAATATCGCACTTTCCACTATTCTAAGAAATAGATCAAGCGATATTTTTCATACGTTTTGCAGAAAAATTGATGAATTTTCAAACTGGCACAACAACGATAGAAGCTCGAAAGCCACTCGATCGAATCCTTTGAATGAAAATTTTTTTTAAACATTTTGCTCGTTCCAGAATGTCTAACAAGATGTTTACTTGAGCCAAAGTTTCGAGGATCAGAACATAGACAGTGATAACTTTTTACTCCTTACCTTTGCATGTTTTCTTATCATGTTGCAAGCGATAACCAGGATTACATCGACAGATGTAGGAACCAACATTATTGATGCAGTTTTGATCACAATCATGAGTTCTAGCTTTGCATTCGTCAACGTCTTTGAAGAAATAAGACAGTATTTTAAAACGCCTTTAAGGAATTACAACAGAGCACTGCCAAATGTTCTACCGGATAAGTCAAAAAAAGTTTACCCGTTTGGCGGGCTGTGGAATAATATGTATGCGGCTGATATTCAAAATTGAAATGTTAATCTATCATGCAAAAGCTAACTTAGATTGGAACATTTTTGTTTGGTAAAATGACTCATCTCTAAGACTCTAATATTAGAAAAATGTCTGTAAGGGACATGTATGGGAACGAAAATTTTCTCCTCTAAGTTGACCTTTGACTGGTGGATTAACACTTTAGTTTTGAATATCGGCCACTTACTTTTTATCTCACAGCTCGCCAAACTGGTAAACTTTTTTTTTACTCACCCGGTAAAACATTTGGCACAGGATGAGTTTGCTGTCCTATCATCTATAGAAATCGACCACTTCTCTGTATGAGTGCTCATGTGAAATATGAGGGTAACTCGGATTGCTACAGCAGCCAGACTGAGCATATTTCCTATTAAGCCCTTTCTTGGACACCTGATTCTTATGTTTTGTTGAAATGTGATCTGTCGTAATTCCTTAAAGGGGCTCCGTCACCAAACTGTAAACAAATCTGTAAACACTGCACGTGTACATTGTTCTCCATTATTTTCTGCAGTTTTTTTTGTTGTTTCACCCATGCCATCAAGAAGTGACCGTGTAAAATCCACTCATATCGAAACAATCGCAAAAGATATGAAAGTTTGGTTTGTTGCTCTGTGAAGTACCAGGATTTTCTTCAAAATAACGCTTTCATTTTGAAAAAAAGGATTAAGAGCATGTGTGATACTATCATTCAAACAACTGCAAAGTCGTCATTTCGAATGAAATTTGGCGACGGAGCCCCTTTTAACCTTAAAACGTATGTACAAGAATTGCAAAATGGACTGTGCTGAGCTGAACTTGCCATGTAACTCAGCTAACAGTAAAGTTGATTTCGTCACTCTGGGGGGGGGGGGGGGCGCTACCATATAAACCACTACAGGATGTGCCATTTTTCGGGTGCCATTTTCACGCAGAAAATATATTTCAGATTGTCAGTTTAAAAAGATCACAAAAGCCATAGATTTCTGGTGTCACTTTAGAAAATAACTCCTTGGGTTATCAGATTTGATCCAATTTCATATACTTGGATTTCATAACAACGTTGTGGTGTGCATTTTGACAAAGCCCGTACGTTTTGATGTGTTGTTTTCGGCCAATTTATAAATTTTAGGGTGTGATTTCACAAGCCAATCAAAATGGCAAAAACATATCTTACCAATGCATGCTCGGTTGTCAGAAGCCAATTGGTAACCCTGTCTGCAACTACAATGGTATGATCCAATGTTGTTGTGACAAACATGACCACACTTGTTACTTCCTTGACACTCATCAATATCTGTAAAAAAAAACCAAAATAACATTTTGAAGGAGCACGCAAATAGGTAGATTTCCTTAGAGTTATTACATGAGTCCTTGTTTTCGCTCCATTCCACCCAACGATAACCCGACCCCCACAATACCCATTCCACTTCCACGAAGTTTTAGAGGAATAACTATAACAGTATATAAGAATTCAATTCAATGGAGCAAAACTTAGACGGATGTCATCAGTCTAGACTTGCCCTAAGTCTATTTCCTGAAGTCAGTCTGACCGATCCCAGTCTCAGATTTTCTGTATCCAAAAAAAATCCAACATTCCGTAAATTTACGGAAAAACAAGATCATTATTAATTCTTTATACAGCTCTTGCGAATGAAAATGATACGACAGTGTCATATAGCTCACAAGTCGGAGCATGGGTAGTTAGACACTGCTGGTGTGCTTCTATGGAGAAGAGCTGGATAATATGTATCTGCGGGGGACATTTTTTATAGTACTGCGGAGGAGATATCTGCGGGGGAAATTTTTATAGTACTGCGGAATCTCCTCCGCAGTACTACAAAAAATTTCCACCGCAGATACATATCATCCAGCGCTCCTGCATAGAAGCACACCAGCAGTGTCTAACTACCCGTGGTCGGAGGAGCTCGTAGCCGTTCTAAATACCAAACTTGCCTACATTGAGAAATCGTTGCAGGGAAATAAGCTTTCGTTGAATGTTATAAAGATGATTGCATCAAAACTAAAACTCTGCATCAGGAAATGGCCACCCAGGCCCCAGGGGGGGGTACTTCACTATCGGGTCAGACGGGGATGTGCGCAAGTTTTGGGTAGTTTTTGGCCTACAAATTTTGAGAATAGGGTATACTTTAACTGGAAATTTTCTGTGATTGGGGTATACTTTCATTTGAAATTTTCTGGGATTGGGGGTTAACTGTTATACTAAAAATTCTGGCAATGGGTATTGAATGTCCCCATTGATTCAGAACAGATTTGTTCTGCTTGTAACCATAACTGAGACGAAATCTGTTCTTTCGCCTTGAAATTGAGTGTCATTTAACGTTGAATTGTTCTTTGTTACTTCTTCAAAATTCTGGGATTGGGTATCAATATCTGACCAATATTTTGGGATAGGTATCATTTTTTGACCAAAATTCTGGGATTGGGTCATAACAGAAATTCTGGCGCCGCACACCTCTGCATGAATTATGGCGAAGTACCCCCCCCCCCGGGCACCCAGGTAATCTTTTCTTTTCAAGACGATGAAATGTTGTCGAGTTGGATAATAAAGATTAAGTACTTTATTCTCAGTATTGATAGCAGTTTGAGCTGGGAAATTCATTTAGGAAATTTCACGAGCCATAGGACTTCTGCAAACAAATTTGCTCTGTTTGAAAAAATCTTTGAATTCTCTAGCCCCTCAGTAACTTGGTGATACTCTAACACGGGTGGGGGGNCAGTTTTGACAATATTGGTCTAGCGAACGGCCATGATGTCATATTTGGTACAAATTTGACAAATTGGTCCAGAGAATGGTGAAAATGATCTAGCCAAGGGTACCATTTTCGAAAAAATTAGTCTAGCCTACGGTACCATTTGGAATATGCTCGCGGCAGACCCCTGCACAAAATTTGGCCAAGAACCCCCCCCCCCCCCCGTGTACTCTAACCCGGCTATCAAAGATCCATTCTTGGTGGATAATTACGTAACACCAATACTGACGTGGCAATACCTCTGATGAGAACTGGCAACGGCCAAAAGTCCTTTCATATTGAGGAGCTAGTCTCTGGAATCAGCTAACGAAGCAACCGTTAATCTAGCCTCCTTACGTTCATTATATCTAGCATCTTAATGAAAGAGATATTGTAATTATTTTTGATATCTTAACGACCTATTTTTGTCAATGTTGTCCCCAGAGTGAGTTTGCTGCTCTACCTCTACTCTGGGGTACAAGAGGCCGCTCTGCAATTTCATTGGCTGTTCAAAAAGAATAGTGAAAATTAACTATTTCTCGAAAACTTCCACATTATTCGAATGTAATCTTGTCACTTAGCAGCAAATATTGCAATTTTACTTCGTTGTTTGGAATCAAAGTTGCATAATTAATGAACATAATGAAAATCCATAATGGCTGCTAAATCTGTCCTTATTTTGGACAGATTAGAAAGAAGTGTACCTGGGTGTTCATTCGGTTTCATTATCAGAGTAGGATATAAGAACACCCTGGGAAAGAGGTTGATTTTTCGTTTTTGTTTACAGGAGCAGTTATAAAACAGTTTTATCTAACTGAATTTGTTACCCTATATAAAGAATTATGAAATAACAATGTGAAATGAAAAAGGAATAGATTCTGTAATACAACAGCATCAGTACAGGTTTCGTGAGTTTATAAGGAAAGGAGAAAGACAAATGTAAAGATCTCCATGGCGGATTTTGTTCATTCTATTGTGGAGACGAGAGGCAATCGTTCCGTCTATGCCATAAAAATGAGAGATTAATTCACAACCAAGCTTACCAATGCATCGGTGGTCGTCTGCCAATTTGTATCCAGGCTTGCAGCTACATTTGTAAGNTCTGTTTTTAACGTTAGAGAGGCTGGTACCCAGGGTAGACAAGTGGTAGAATTTAATGTTTGCTATTGTATGACCTTTTTCATTTAAACTTAAACACAAGACCGTTTTACAGAGTTTTTAACATTCAGCACTCGTTTGCAACCCATCTGAAAACTACCCAAAAAGATGACTGAAAGAATGCAGTCTTCTCGCGTCACAGATTTCAAACTTACAGAGGAACTTACTTAGAGGTCAATTGATACATTTATACAGGGTGTCTCAAAATTTTGCACAATCTTTGCGATTGCTACGGATGATTTTTACGTTCTATTGCCCGCTCTTGATACACTTTCATAGGATAAGCTTTAACTTAGTGGTTGATAACTTGTATTAGCCAATGGAACAAGTGGTTGCTCATTTATGGCAAACGAACATCAGAAAAGTGTTTACTTCAATATAGCACTTTTTTTCTTCTCCACAAATGCCCAAGTCAAGTAATTCTTCAAGAAGGGCTCTATTGTTGTGCAAAGATTTCCTCTACAATTGAAGAAAGTCTATTTGCATTGTCTACTAATGGTACAATAATATCAAGCCGGTTCCAAATGCAAAAGAAATGCAAATACAACGCTAGAGCCCTTTCTTTCAAAATTTTCGCAGTTTGACAGTTTTTGAAAACGAGGCAAGTGCTGTTTTTGAAGCAACTAATTTCTTTTACTTTCCTGTGCCTTAAAACAGCAACCACTGGTCCGAGTGGCTAAAACAAGCTCCCAAACTCTAAGTTGAAGCCTGCAACTGCATCAAGAACAGGCAGTCGCACGTAAAGCAGCTCCCCTGCAGCAGCCACGCAAATGTGAAACAATATTTTTGGGACACCCTGCAATTTGATAGGACTGATATGATATCTAAGATGTGTTAAAGTATTATTATATACAGGAGCATACATTTTAGAATGATCTTTACAGATACCTTAAAAATGTAATCTGCAGTTATAAGAGGTTCTTCCAGCGCTCTCTACATATGTCTGACTTCGTTGAGTTCTGCAACGCTATTTATTTTTAGATTCGCTGATTCAAATCATTCCTTATTAGTGTGAACAAATTACTCCTTGGTCTTCCAATGCTTCCAATCAAACGCTTATCAGACTCATTCGCGAATGTAATTGCTAATTGAGCTGCTGTATTTTCATCACTTCTCAAAATATGACCAAGCATACGCACGCGAACGATATTCACTAACTCTATCCGATAGCTTTGCAACGTTGCATCTTTTGTACAGAGTGTTATTGCTGATCATTCCTGGATATCTGATGCTGAGTATCTTTCTATGTGAAAGGATTATACTTGTGTTACTTGATTATAATACCTGTGCATTTTGCTTTGTCATATGCAAGAATATACCCAGACTTGCAACTGCAAATATAGCTTCCATTGGTGTTACTACAAATCTGTTCACATCCTCCGTTGGCTTGAAGACATTCATTTACATCTAAGGCAGAAACAAACTTCAACTTTATAATCTAAAAACTAGCAAAAGATGTAACGAAAATCAAAGTCAGCTGAAACAAAAAATCCAACATTCGAGATTTTGTGGTCTGAAAGGGACTAGAATATTTTGTCCTCTTTCTGCAGCAACGAAAGCATTTGATCTATTTTTGAGAAAAGTATCATCAAACGACAATATAATATTAAACATTCTGTTTGCACAATACCGTTTTCATTTCATATTGGACTGGGGGTGGCAATTCACTGCGAACTCACAGAACTTCTTAGCACAAGGCGGCCACTCTTTCAAAACTTATAACGAGGTTAATACAAAACGGCTACTAAAATTACTACTGATCTAAGTGCAATTACAACATTGAAGTGAATGGAGGCTCGTAGAACTGATAACGAAGTTTGTAAGGTTTAACAGGGTGAATTGTATTACCTGTAAGAAAACACTGTCAATCACGGGGGGGGGGGGTTATTGGCCAAATTTTGGGTAGGGGTGTGCCTCGAGCATATTCAAAATGGTACCGTAGGCTAAACTAATCTTTACGAAAATGGTACCCTTGGCTAGACCAATTTTGCGCAATTTTGACCATTTCCTGGACCAATATTGTCAAATTTGTACCAAATATGAGATCATGACCGTTCGCTAGACCAATATTGTCAAAAATGGTACCCTTGGCTAGACCGTTGTAGGCCAAAATTGCAAAAAAGTATACCCTTGGCTAGACCAGAAGTCCGAAAAAGTATACCCTTGCTCGCGGCACATCCCCATGTACCTTTACTATGGAAGAACCCTCCCCGTGATTTGAAGTGGACACAAGACTCAAAAGCACCAACGAAGGAGACGAGGGGTGTATCACTCTTCCTAAATGGC
>REGL01000186.1:191367-203245 GCA_004194395.1 Aurelia aurita complex sp. Pacific | reverse complement strand
TCTCTGGTAAAGATGCAATTGGATGGAGGCATTCTCAAAGCCAACAAAAAAGATGCTTACTCAAAAATTTCCTGGGGATACTAATCTTTAAAGATACTGTTATTAGAAATGGTCAAGGTTTATTTTAGCGCCAGCAAATATGAGATCACCAGAACTGTTCTAAGCCAAAGTAGAGGATGCCTCCTTAAAAATTTCCTGGGGACTTCGTCTCCAGATCCCTTAATTCCAGTCCCCCTCAATTCATTTACACTGGCCATGCCGAAAAGTATAGCAAAGGAAAGCAAAATTTGATTGCGTTCTACATACATAATTCTAGATGTTGTAAATCCAAAGTATTCCGGGGGAGCATGGCCCTGGACCCCCTAGATTGATGCGCCTCCTACCCAGTGTACACTGCGTACACCTACACCCATTGGTGCACACTGATCATTGACAATTTTGTTGTCCGGTGCACGGAAAACTTACATTCCATACTGGGCTTTAGTGCTCCTCTTAAACGGAAGTACTTTTTGGGATACGCGGTATATTTCTAAGGACGTGAAGCTTTCGACAAACCTATGAAATCAAGTCAAATAACTGATCATACGCTCATTAAAGTCTGATACAGACAGTCAGTCAACTTTGTAATAATGATTTCTTATTCCGTGATTCCTTTTCTGCCTTTTAACATACGATACCAACCAGGAAGCAAATTAGAGACAACTGTTCTCTGGGGTTTGAGCAATTTAGAGACAGCCAGTCACCAATGATTCAACAGTAAACACATTTCACACAAATAGATGGAGTTTCACCACAGGAATCCGAAGTGGAAGACGATACATTGCTCAAAATTTCTTCCGGCTTTTCCTTCAGTAAACTGGCTTCTGGACAGGAAAGCAAGAACACTCACTTTGGATTTATAACAAAATTAGGTTCAACGTTGGGGCAGTGAGGCTCTGATGGGGGTTTTTGGGAGCAAGGGAGCATGGCATAAAAAAGGCCTAGAGCAAGGGAGCATGACTAGAACATGCAGGAGCTTGGGATCACATGAATTTTTGGATAATTTATCTCAAACATTTTAAATACCTTTACGTAAAGTCCCTTGCCCCCTCTAATTACTGTACAAGTTGGCTATTTAGAACTGCCANCAAACCTATGAAATCAAGTCAAATAACTGATCATACGCTCATTAAAGTCTGATACAGACAGTCAGTCAACTTTGTAATAATGATTTCTTATTCCGTGATTCCTTTTCTGCCTTTTAACATACGATACCAACCAGGAAGCAAATTAGAGACAACTGTTCTCTGGGGTTTGAGCAATTTAGAGACAGCCAGTCACCAATGATTCAACAGTAAACACATTTCACACAAATAGATGGAGTTTCACCACAGGAATCCGAAGTGGAAGACGATACATTGCTCAAAATTTCTTCCGGCTTTTCCTTCAGTAAACTGGCTTCTGGACAGGAAAGCAAGAACACTCACTTTGGATTTATAACAAAATTAGGTTCAACGTTGGGGCAGTGAGGCTCTGATGGGGGTTTTTGGGAGCAAGGGAGCATGGCATAAAAAAGGCCTAGAGCAAGGGAGCATGACTAGAACATGCAGGAGCTTGGGATCACATGAATTTTTGGATAATTTATCTCAAACATTTTAAATACCTTTACGTAAAGTCCCTTGCCCCCTCTAATTACTGTACAAGTTGGCTATTTAGAACTGCCAAGGCAATCAAATGCGATTAATGTGTACATTATAAGGCGAGAAGGAGCTCTGAGCCATCAGAAAAACGGCCATGTATTGGAAACTGTTAGACATTATGTTTCAATAATTCCCACAAAATGAATCTTACGACGAGAGTACTGTTCTACGCCAAAGTAAAGGGCGTGGCCTTGAACATTTTCTGAGAGCATCGACGCAGACCCTAAGTTTTTGCTGCAGCATACATAGACACATGTCAGTGCCCCATTCATTAAAATGCTCTTATAGGTCTGTTCAAAACCTCAATAGCGGGGATGGCTCAGTGGTAGCACTCTTGACTACCAATCTGAAGGTTGGTGGTCCGAGTCCTCGCCCTGCCGAGCCTGCTATAAAGTGCGAGGAGAGTCGCCAACTCTCTGTAATTCCAGGCTAAAGGAATCACGAGGTGTGGTCACATCAAGAGGAAAGACCAGGACTCTGCTTCGATAAGCTCAGCTTCTCAGCGCCCTAAAACTACCTTCGGATGTTAGGTAGAAGCGTATATAAAAAACCTTAAGGAGGTACTACAAGGCTGGTGCAAAAATGTACTAGAAATGCTCAAATCCATATGTATCACCAAAGATTTCGAGGGATCAACAGCACTGCCAGGCTTGATAGATCATGAACTATCTGCTGCAAAATAAGCCAACCATCTTAGCTACAAAGGGACCAACTGACTTGAACTTTGAATCTAAGCAAATAAAAGAAGAATCATTGAAATCACTGGGAGCGCAAGGCTAATTTTGACGGGAGCAAGGGACCATACTGCTTTTTAAGAGCAAGGGAGCAACTATCCCCCTATCAGAGCCTCGGTAGTCAGTCTCTTAAATTCTTGGATAGCTTTACCACCAAAAGTTTCGTACGAGTTTCTTTAATTCCGTGCCGAAGATACTATCTGGTCGGGAGTTTGGCTGACGCAAACATTTCAGCGCGCATCACCCAATATTTGATGGCTGTTGCTCTGTGGGTACAGTGCGTGGTCAAAGGGCGCAAACATTTCACAGAGCAACAGCCACTATTTATTGGCTGCTGTTTCAGAGGCGTTTACTCTGAAGCTCTGAAACCAATTATTGAGCAAATATGGTTGCCAAATTCTACGAAAAAGAGAATGTGTTCCTATTCTTGTACAGTGAGAACCCGCATATGAGAAGCTTCTTCGTATGAGAACCTACAGCCTGAAATATTAAGATTTCTCCTCCTTCATGTAGGCAAGGAGCCGTTTCACCCTGGTCCTTATTTTGAAGAAAAAAATGCACTGACACAGTTCTCAGTTGTAACAATCAGAAACGTTAATTTGATCGTCATGTAAAATAAAAATATTTAACATCGTTCTTCAATCATAAGCCTACATAAAGGTCTGATTCCACCAAATTGCTAATGTTCCATCCTCTACTACAGTATTTGATAACAAATGAACGTTACAGTGAAAACATTTCTTGAGAAATTTAACAACCTAATTTAAGACCCTACAGCCTGATTCCTTGAGTGTTATCCCCTCTCTTAGAACCAAAGCACCCTATAATGCCTGCCAAAAGTCTGATGGAATGCTAGGATAATAACCTTGCAAATCAACATTGTTTTGGGGGTGAGGGGGTGTTTAAGCCTAATCGCTATGGTTAGAACTGCGGATTTTCAAGCAATGGCCTAAGTGTTCCAAGGACTTTTGGTAGGCATTGTAGGTTTAAAAAGCGTAGGTTCTTCTATGCGGGTTTTTACGTTATTAGACGATCGATGGGATGAGAATACTTTGCATAATTGAAAATTTGATAAATTCCCGAACAGTATCACCTGAATCTATTTTGATACTGATTTCAAGTTAACTGTTGAATGCCGCAGGGCTGTTATGTAATTCCATGCTCCTTGTGGCCTCTTTGCGTAATATCTTTGTCATTGTAATTATTTTGTGAGCATATATATATAGGTATATATATATACAAGAATACTTTGGATTCCTTAAGCCAATGCGTGTTAACCTTTTGATACAAATGATTAAATGTCTAGACATCAAAATTCAACTAATGTATCGTCATGGGCATAGATTCCAAATCTTAACAAAGGTTGGTGTAAAATTCTACGACCTATTTATTTGAACTGAATGGCTTGAAAGAAACTTTAGCTAATTTCCTGTAATCCTACCGTTGGATTTTTCTGATATCCTTCTGACATGGATTAGAATGTTTTTCTTCTTCTTAAGGATTGGAGAAAAATTTTGGAAACAATTTGAAATTTTCCTAATTTCTAAGTTTTTTCCAGGAATAACAGGATCATTTTAAAGAAAGACTTTGTCTTTAATATGGTATCAAGCAATATTATCTCATTCTTCTGGCTTCTGATATAGAAATTTGATGACATCACATGCTCAAATGAGTTCAAATATAAAATATGCTCTAATATTCAAGATATTCAAGAGCTGTGAAAAGTCAAACGGTAAAATTGTGGTCATAGAATTTTACACCAATCTAAAGATTTGGAACCTACATTTTGATACAAAATATAACACGTCTCGACATTAAATTAAACTTATGTAGGCCTATCGTCGCGCATATAATCTAAAAGGATGAAACATATCGAGTTCTTCTTGTGGAAAATACAGTGTCTTTCAGTTTTCTTTTTCGGTTCCACGGGAGCAAAATTCCTTTGAAGAGTCAATTGACTTGACTGCTCTTGTAAGACCTGAGAGTTCTGCCATTGTGAAACTTGTTTCATATTCATACCCAAGAGCAAGGTTTTGATCTTTGTCAGATTTCAAGTTCATCAAAACGCTGAGGAAATGCACATCTTCTTCAGGGTAGTCCCTTCTTATTCCCTTCAGAATNGCGCATATAATCTAAAAGGATGAAACATATCGAGTTCTTCTTGTGGAAAATACAGTGTCTTTCAGTTTTCTTTTTCGGTTCCACGGGAGCAAAATTCCTTTGAAGAGTCAATTGACTTGACTGCTCTTGTAAGACCTGAGAGTTCTGCCATTGTGAAACTTGTTTCATATTCATACCCAAGAGCAAGGTTTTGATCTTTGTCAGATTTCAAGTTCATCAAAACGCTGAGGAAATGCACATCTTCTTCAGGGTAGTCCCTTCTTATTTCCTTCAGAATTCGACGATCAAAAGGATTGTTTGTAACGAAAATAGCAATTTTAGTTGGAGAGACGGACGACATTTTCTCAGTCAAAAAGTTGTTGTAAAGGTTTTCGACACGGTTTTTGTAATCAGTAGAACTGTCCCCGTGCTGCCTCGACAAACCTTTGACGATTCTACTGATCTCTGATGCAGATGAAAATTCTTGGAAGGCTCGCTTCGAGTGCCATTCTGAACTGAATGCAGCTATGCCTACTTTGTATCCTGGAACTTGAAACTTTGTGAATAATTCCTCCAAGAATTCTTTTAATCGTCGCCATCGCCTTTTTGGAATATTACTTGATGCTTCTATCACTACTGCGATATCCTTTGCTTGAGAAACACATGAGCCTAAAAAGACAAAGCGTACCTTAAGTAAAAGTGCATTTCAAAAGGCTCCTTTGCTCACATGAAGTGATTTTTACTTCACAAATCTTACAGTAGCAAGCAATGGTTTCTTCTACTCAGTAAGTAAAAAAAATTAAGAATCCCTCCTGTTCGAAGAGCCACTGCTGCCTAGATATCAAGATGATAATACTGGCAAATATGTCATTTAATGATGGACATATTAAAATCAATTTTTAAATTTGCATGACTAGAATCAGCCACTGAAATAATCAGCCACCGTTTTGAAATAATGAGGGGAAACCTTCAAAACAGGCCTAAAATTCAACCAATTTTAACTGGAATCCTAATTGAGTTGAATTAAATACCGCGTGTCCCAAAAAAGTATACAGATTTGGTTGACTCCAACGATGTGAGTTTAGCCTTAAGCAATGGCTAATCACTCTCAAATGGTCCTCGATAGTAAACTTGAACATAGATACATTGTTTGTTGGAACTGGTGGTTTGAGAGTAGAAATATCAATCTTGAAGGCTCAAATTTGCGTCCACCTGTAAACCAGAGCTTTGGCCTTTTGGCCTACGCAAGTTCCTGAAGCACATCGAAATTAAGAACTGAAATTAATGAACAATTAAGAAACTGCCCAATGGGTGAGTGGGGGTGACTTATGGAAAACAGAATAACGCAAGATCTAATATTGTTCAAATTCGTATCAAGGCTATCATTGATTTATACGCTGTACCTTAAGAATTTGCTTTGGCCAAAGACTAGCGCCGGTTTGCAGGAAGCCCGGGGGGTACTTCCATTATGGCCTAACAGGGGGGTCCAGTCGGTTTGAGGGTCTCACGAAATGGCTACCAAATTGCCCTATCTGTCAAACATATACTACCAATTGGGGGTATTCCAAGATTCCTGGTCAGTCATAAGATTTTAACTCAGTAGGCTCCTCCGCACGGCAATATGGTCGTTGCAGCAGTAATTATCATTGAATTCTGAAGTTTTTTTGCTCTGTTCAATCAGTTTTTACAATAGAACATTTGAAAAACTGCAGACAATTTTTGCTACCAGACGCTACCAAATGGCCCAATTTTTGGTCCACGAACTACAATTTGGGGGTTTCTATAAAAAGATGCTACCATATGAGGGTATTTTTCAAACTTTTGCTTTGGCCCTCTTTAACACTGACTGGACCCCCTGTCAGGCCACAATTGGAGTACCCCCCCCCGGGGCAGGAAGATGCAAATTTGAGCGTTCAAGATTAACATGTCTGCTCTCAAAGCACCAATACCAACAAACGAGGTACCAATGTTCAAGTTAACTATCGAGGAACATTTTTTAGAGTGATTAGACATCGATTGAAGCTAAATTCACATCGCTAGAGTCAACCAAATCCGCATACATCTTTTTGGGACACCCGGTAGGTCGTATAGTTACATAGATATGAGCGATTTTGCAAAAACATTCAATCTGGAAATCTCACAAAAAGCCCAAGATCCTAGATAAAATTTGCTAGCAACTCAGCGTGACGGTACTGAGAATTACTTGAGAAGCGGCTGAAAGGAAATTTCACAATGACAAGAATAGTACGGCTGGCTCTTTTCTTTTCTATTCATAATAAATTAAAACTAAATTAAATACATTACTACTGTACCGCTCTTGGTGTAAGAAGACACAAGGTCATCTGGCCTACACCAAGAACGGTACTTACAATTTGCAAATACAACTTCAAGATATAAATATATAAGAAAAAGAAAAAATACAGCAATACGAGGGACAAAACAAAACAAAACAAGAAAACAACACACAAATAGTCAAAAGAAAAGACTGGCTGTTTGCGTACACACCAGATTTCCTGATCAGTAAGATAGCCCGATTAGGTTCTATTTTCATTGCTACAGTACTAAAATGTTTAAAAAAATTTGATCGAGATGCTTTGACCATTTTTGAACGATTCCAAGAAAAAAAACTTTTATGACATCACGTCTAAATCAAAAACAAAATGACTTATTCTAACGAACTAAATTTAATTATCTTTGTTGACATGTTACCAACTAATGACAATCATTTTTCAAAAGTTTGATGAATAGGTAGCGAACGCTTCAACTATTCTTGACTCCTACGGTATAGTGCAAAGTTCAAACAGTCTCTACTGACCAAAGCGACATCATAAAGTCAAAGAGCACAAGTCTAGCAACTGCCTGAACTTTCTAACTGACCAGGTGAGAAATGCGAAAGAGAGTAATCTATTTACCTTTCAGTGCAGTGGCTGATATCCGTCTTGATGCACTAATGAGTTGATCGAAGTTGCTGTACCTGATCACATTTTCTGATTTTGGATATGATGCTATTGCTTTTAGCTCTCTAGGATCAACTCTGTTGCCAATACCAACTGATACAATATGAATTCCAGANCCAAGAACGGTACTTACAATTTGCAAATACAACTTCAAGATATAAATATATAAGAAAAAGAAAAAATACAGCAATACGAGGGACAAAACAAAACAAAACAAGAAAACAACACACAAATAGTCAAAAGAAAAGACTGGCTGTTTGCGTACACACCAGATTTCCTGATCAGTAAGATAGCCCGATTAGGTTCTATTTTCATTGCTACAGTACTAAAATGTTTAAAAAAATTTGATCGAGATGCTTTGACCATTTTTGAACGATTCCAAGAAAAAAAACTTTTATGACATCACGTCTAAATCAAAAACAAAATGACTTATTCTAACGAACTAAATTTAATTATCTTTGTTGACATGTTACCAACTAATGACAATCATTTTTCAAAAGTTTGATGAATAGGTAGCGAACGCTTCAACTATTCTTGACTCCTACGGTATAGTGCAAAGTTCAAACAGTCTCTACTGACCAAAGCGACATCATAAAGTCAAAGAGCACAAGTCTAGCAACTGCCTGAACTTTCTAACTGACCAGGTGAGAAATGCGAAAGAGAGTAATCTATTTACCTTTCAGTGCAGTGGCTGATATCCGTCTTGATGCACTAATGAGTTGATCGAAGTTGCTGTACCTGATCACATTTTCTGATTTTGGATATGATGCTATTGCTTTTAGCTCTCTAGGATCAACTCTGTTGCCAATACCAACTGATACAATATGAATTCCAGACAGGAGAAGGTGTAACGCCGCGCGGCGTGCCAATGAAAATCCTGATTTACCACGAATTGATGTTGACCGCCCGTCAGTCATCACAAATAGCATTCTCTTCCTACCATCACGTTCGACACGCTTGAATTCTTTCCCTGCTGTATTCAATCCTGAATATGTCATTGTCTGGCCTCCGCGGTAAGACAGGTGTCTGACTCGTTGAAGCAATTGGTCTGCACTGTAACTGCGCAAGGGGATACGCAACCTTGCTAATGAATCAAATGTTACCACGCCTACCCTTACATCGTTATGATCAGTGACAAATTCTTTGATATATTTCTCTACGAATTCTTTCACCTTCCTCCAGTTACTTCTGCCAATACTGCCTGATGAGTCTAGTGCAAAGATTACATCGGTTGCCTTTAGTTCTGAAATACAAAGACGAGTCTCTTAAATTAAATACGAAAACATTCCGAAGAATAATTTTGGACAACAAATTTACGAACAAAAAATTACTGGACGTTTTCCACGAAATTTGGGACGTTTATAAAAAAAATATTCGGACAGAAACAAAAGACATTCTTGCCACATCTTTATCAATCCGACTAAAATGATTAACAATATGATCTCACTACAGTCTATTCTTTACTTGGTTTATGATAAAGAAAGATTTCAAATAGGTCCTCAATAGGAGATTCTATTTTCCCAATACGGATATATTTCACCATTTCAAATACTTTTAAAATCATCCCACGATTGTTTGTGTGCAAGACATTCCATTTTCAGATAGTGAGAAATTTTGCTGTGATTTTCCATAGTTCACGAAATTTTGGATACAACATCATAGTACGGGTTGCAACTTTTTAACAAACTATTTTGAAAGCAACAAGATTTTAGATTGTTTTTATACAGACACATAAGACAGGCTTCAACATAGAGTTTGGAACCCTTTTTTATCCAATCTGGCAAGTGGTTGCTGAATTATGGCACATGAATGTTTTCATAGCATCATAGTACAGGAACGGGCAGAAATGTTTTTCTTTTCGGGGAGCTAAGCTGAGTCAAAGAAGGCATCCTCCCTTAGTAGTTTTAAAAATTCTATTAAGGGTTAACTTTTCATTTATTGTAAATCTTGTATGATTATTGTAAGTAGTTTTCTAGCTTTATGGTTTTTTTATAATGTAGATTATTTAATTTACTGTATATTGTAATTAAAAGTTTTTATTGGAGGGCACCTTGAAAATCAGCCTTTGCTGAAGGGTAACCCTCTCTAAATGAACTAAAATGAAAATGAATGAAAATAAAATGAAAGTCGAAAAAGTGAATGTTTCAAAAACAGTGCTTTCTCTGTTCTGCTAAAATATCAAATCACGTAAATTTTGAAAGAAAGAGTTCTAGTATTGTGTTTGCATTTCTCGTATTTTAGACAATGACTCAGTGTTTTTGTTTTGCTCAGTAAACAGCATAATAAAGTCCCGCCTTTAAGAAGCCCGCTCTTTGACCACAGCCTATTGCTCTCTCTTGCTTACTTTATTGTTTTTGAAAAAATTCAGGGTCTGAATTTCTTATAAAGTAGTACTTAAAGGGAGTACAAAGACCAGCATGCTTTGCGCAAATTCAGCGACTTGCTCTGCACAGCTTCCAGAAAAACCGGCTGTACAACATTCACAAAAAAACAAAACAAAACAAAACGATGGCAAAGGCTGCTGGTCTTGGTACTCTCTTTAAAGGCAGAACTTTACTGTACAATTAATCCCTTTTAAAATGGAGAAAAACTTAGCAATAGAATCCTTTTGGCATTTTTGCATGATAAAGAATGTGCTGTGCTTGAAACAATCATTTTTCTGACTTTTGCGTGGCATAAATCAGCAACCACATGCTAAATTCGCTAAAAAAGGGTCTTAAGTTGAGGCCCATCCTATGCAACTATACCAAGGACGGGACAATAGAACATACAGCTCCTCCGCTGCAGTCACACAAATGGGGACAAGTTTTTTTGGCACACCCTGCACAGTGATCCAGATTGTCAAAATCGTGGAATAAATGCCAAAACACAAAACGTTGCAAATGCGAGAATGTTCACACATAACATAGAGAGGACACTTTGAGCTGTTCAGAACAACAATCCGTATAGAAATCGGACCAACGAGTGCAGAGAAATTGCAGTTTGAAATTGACAAAAGTTGCTAGGCCATGTTTTTGTTTTCATTTCCGCTGTATCATTTTTGAAATGGGCCCAAACCAAAAATTTCAAATTGTCATTTCTCCAGTTGAATTCATCCGATTTCAATAAACATTCTTCAAAATCAACCCTCACTGTATGCACAATTATACAACTATCAGTTCTATAAATTTGCATCAATTTATTTCTTTATTTGGCACATATTTTCCAAGGGGTAATTTTAGCAATAGAACTACACGAGACCCCTAAATTTCTTCTTTCCTGGTGCAAACAAAAAAGTGAGGAAACAAGAGTCTTAAAAACTCATTTTGCACTAAACTTCAGGTTTTGATGAAGGTTTCTGCCCTGCAGGATCCAAGCATGTAATTTTTTTCATATTTGAAACAGATTTAAACGATAAATTCGTTGTAAGCTCCGTTCAAATGTATATTTTAAGACAGCGGTCAAATAGATATCCCCTAGAGACATAGGAGGCTATTACCAACCTGGTGAAATACATTGATGCTCATTAACTGCACCGACAGCTTCTGTAACTTGGTTGGCATTGCACTGTGTGCAAGAAGTTTTGCCAGCTTCACCTTGATAGGTCCCAATACTACAGTTGAAGCATTTACCACCTCTTTCAAATGTACCAGCAGGGCATTCGACTGAAAGAAAAAAGTGCATACTTAAGAATCCAATCATTGAATCAACCAGGGGAGTTGCTAGACAGACTACATGAATCTCATTTTACCGCATTGAATTGAATGATGGTTATGGCTCCACGTAAGTAAATTTTTGGCCTGCCAGCATGCCCAGATATTTTAATATTATGGTGTTTTTTATACAATCATCTGAATAACAAACTCTAAATGTATATACACTGAGTCATCAGAGTTCCCACCATGAGAGGTGCTTCCAGTTCAAAATTACAGTATGCACACATTTATATCGTTCCTACATCAGATGTCAGGTGACAATATCTGCGAGTAAAACAACTGTTGAAGTTTGGGGGAAATACAAGCTCTACAAACATAATGGTATCCTCTTACTTCAGTCATTCCCCTAAATCGGGGGTAACACGGCGGGGTAAATAAATTCGAATTTAATACAACACTACATACCACAAGTGAATCCATTCTCATGAAAAGTATATCCATTTAAGCATAATTCACCATTAAAAACGAAGGTAACAAGCGGGGTAAATAAATTGGTTTTTAATACAGCACTACATACCACAAGTGAATCCATTCTCATGCAAAGTATATCCATTTGAGCATAATTCACCATTAAATCCGACGTGTATAGACTTTTCTATTTGAGCAGTAGCAGATCTTCCTCGATTTCGTTTCAATCCTGTCACCATCTTTTGGAGCACTGCCGATAACTCAGTACGCGAACGTGAAACCCTTTTCAGCATATCGATTTCTGA
>REGL01000186.1:153773-179002 GCA_004194395.1 Aurelia aurita complex sp. Pacific | reverse complement strand
TTTGGTCCGTTTCTCAGAACATCATTCAGCTCTTTACTGACGGTCAATATTCCCTTTTTACGGTACATCCACGTAGAAAGACCCTCTTCAGGTAAAGTGATCCCGGCGAGAGATAATGGAATCTTTAGCTCTCCTACATTAACAGACTGATAACCATCGGTGCCACTCACAGACCATGGACATGAGGACGAAAGCTGAATAGGTTGTTTATTTGAGCATATATCAAGGATTTTCCCGTGACATAATTTTGTTGTGAATTTTTCACTAGGAATTTTGGAGATTTTTTCCGATGCACCAAATGCAGCAATGTAAACAAAAGAATCAGGGATGGTTGAAAATTGTTTCTTATTTGCTCCAGAGAGGACATAAGTGATCCGGATCAAGCCAGAACTGCCAGGAGTGACTCTGAACTTCCAGGATGTACGTGGATGCCTGTTATGATGATAAAATGAAACCAAGCATTACACACGGAATCGCTCAAAAGAGTCAACAAGGAGCTAAAAGGGAATATGCAATGGCAAATGCCTTGTCTATAAACAAAACAAAGAAAACAATCAGAGTCAGCACTGTTTCTTTGGCTATCCATTGTTCATGGCAAATGTGCACCTTTGATATGAATGAGATATTTTTAGATTTTTCTGCGCTTTGCAATGCGAGCTTTTAACCCTTTAAACGAGAAAGATCAGTACGTTCGCATGTATGGATCTTTCCAGCTTCATGCTTAAAAACTAAGTGCAACCAACTAGATGGCAGATTGCAAATACATACCACAAATTTGGCGGTAAAAAAGTATGGCATCCAACTGTATAGCACATTACTATTAGGCTAATTACTACACAGGTAAAATTGCTTATTCTGCATGTATACATGAAATCGCTTATGAATATAAAGAAGGGGTCAATATTGTTAGCAGATTTCTGATTTTGTTATGAGACTATTTCCAAATTTGTTTAGAGGTCTTAAATATACAGGAGATATTGGCATTTACTACCATGAAGTGTGGTACAAAGTTACGGTAAGGTTGGGCAAAACGGGTCAAATTTGGGAAAAATTTTTGATCATAAATTCATGAATTTCACTGTTATTCTGCGTAGGTCAACAAAAATATATTTCCATTACGAACAAAGACAATCAATCAATGACTGATTAATAATTATGTTTTCTTTCACCAGCGTTTATCGCTAGCGATCGTTTAGCGCTAGTGATTAATAATTACTTTCACTGGAAAAGCTTCGATTTTACAACTAAAGGCATTTTACTTCAATCTTAGACGCAACAATGTGAGATAAATCTTTTGCCTCACTTTACGGTGGGAATATCTAATTCTGATATGTTGAGAATGATACCTTCACTTTTGCAATGGGATATCTTAAATAGAGCAAATTCGTTCTTGGTAAACCGATGAACAGGGATTTCTTAAGATAGATACTAATGGCTTATCTGAACAACCTCTCTTTGAATGTACATCGAGATGGTTGACAATACTGGTTTCAGTGTATCGTTTGCGGATTTCTATGTCTCAATTTTTGTTAGAGATAGTTCCTTGCCTGCGATCGCTAATCGATTTTAATCGAATGTCACTCAAAATCTATTGATACAAGATCCGCCCCTGTTGACGAGATCAACTTATAACAACATCTTACCTGAATACTAGTTTCTTGGGCGTAAAAACAACATCACCATTCATAGCCTGTGGTGTAATAATCAATTCTTTATTTGGTCTTGCGGTCACTATCAACCAATCAGACTGCTTTCCAAGAATAAGTGGCGGGTATGGAGTCATCGTTATGATGCCTAATNAATCGAATGTCACTCAAAATCTATTGATACAAGATCCGCCCCTGTTGACGAGATCAACTTATAACAACATCTTACCTGAATACTAGTTTCTTGGGCGTAAAAACAACATCACCATTCATAGCCTGTGGTGTAATAATCAATTCTTTATTTGGTCTTGCGGTCACTATCAACCAATCAGACTGCTTTCCAAGAATAAGTGGCGGGTATGGAGTCATCGTTATGATGCCTAATTCACAATTGTCTCCAGTGTAACCAGTTCCTGCGCAGCTACATTCATATCCAGATGTAGATTTAAATCGGCAGCTACCTCCGTTTTTGCATGGGTTTGGTTGACAGTGCTTTATTTCTGAAAGGATTGAAAAAAATTGAAAACTTCTTGCTTATCAGCTAAATTGTTTCCTGATTCTATAATGTAATATCGTTGCATATACAGGGTGTCACAAACAGGTATTTTACAATCAAATTTGACTAAATTCGAGAAAATTGGATGGACATGAACCGTACCATTTGGGCATTCTTTTGAAAATGGAAACGTATCGTCTTCTATTGAGTCTATTGCTATCTAAATTGGCAAATGTTAAGAAATCGGGGCTTGGGCTTCCTTAAATTTGACGCAAATTTTTAGGCGTTATTCACGTTTGACTCTACTATTCCTCAATGATATTGTTAACTCTAAATAAACTTGTCTAGATATCCCAGAAGAAACCATTGAAAAACTAAAGTCCTATGCCCCATCCCTTCATAAGCCACCAAAACGTTAATTTTGCTTTTGTAACCATTATTGTTTTCAACTTCTGTTTCAATCGCAAGTGTATTTTGAGGTACAGTGGCTTTATTGCAATGGTCACGGGATCGGGGTAGACATAGCCTGTGGAATCGTTTCAGTAGTACCCTATGGTAATGTTTTCGTAGTGCAATTAGTAACAAGGGTTGCAATTTTTATTGGAAAATGAAAAAAATATGCTTACCGTTACATTTCACATTGTTATTTACCCAACCAACTTTGTTGCCAACTATGTCACATTTAATAGCATTGTTGCCACTCAAGAGAAAGCCTTTTTTACAATGAACTACGCACGTTGAGTTATATTGCTCAATACAAGGTAGCTCCAGAAAGCCGTTCAAGGGAGGGCGAATTGCTGGACACGGTTTTGCTGGAGAAAAACAGAGAGAATATTAGTTGACATGCGTATGTTGGACTACTGGGCGATTCGAAAGAAATTTTACACGTTTAGCGGGCTGTGGAATACTATGACATAGTATGGTATGTGGCCGAAATTCAAAACTAAGATGTTTATCTATCAGAAATGAGAAAATTTTATTTGGTAAAATCACTCATCTTTAAGACCCAAAAATTAGAAAAATGCTTGTAATGGGGTTTGAACGGGAAACGAGAATTCCACCTTCCATTCTGGTGCATGATTTACGTGCTATTGAAATAAAAAAAATTCTATTTATGAAACTGATTATTGAATTGAATTTAAATTTCAATGCCAGATAAATCATACGTCAGAATAGAATGTGGAGTTCTCGATTCCCATACAAACCCCTTACAGGCATTTTGCTAATTTTTGGGTCTTAACAATGAGTGATTTTAACAAGCAAAATTTTCTTATCTAAGTTAACCTTTGACTAATAGATTAAAATGTTGGTTTTGAACATCGGTCACATGCATTTTATTTCACAGCCCACCAAACGTGTAAACTTTTTTTTGACTCACCCGGTGGAAGAAAATGAAAACTGTTTCAACAGCGAAACAATAATAAACATATTAAAATATTTTCAACAGAGATTTATCAAAACATCATGAACATTATGCTCATCAGCATACAGCAAAAATACGCATGACAGAAGCAGCAGATTAAAGCATACGTTCCAAATCTTTAACTCAGAGTAAAATGGTGGGTGTAAAATTCAATGACCTATTTCTTCTGATTGAATGGCTTGAAAGAAACTTTAGATACTTATCTATAATTCTACTATTGGACTTTCCGAAAATTTTGAATATTTTTCGAAATAANCTGCGATCGCTAATCGATTTTAATCGAATGTCACTCAAAATCTATTGATACAAGATCCGCCCCTGTTGACGAGATCAACTTATAACAACATCTTACCTGAATACTAGTTTCTTGGGCGTAAAAACAACATCACCATTCATAGCCTGTGGTGTAATAATCAATTCTTTATTTGGTCTTGCGGTCACTATCAACCAATCAGACTGCTTTCCAAGAATAAGTGGCGGGTATGGAGTCATCGTTATGATGCCTAATTCACAATTGTCTCCAGTGTAACCAGTTCCTGCGCAGCTACATTCATATCCAGATGTAGACTTCAATCGGCAGCTACCTCCGTTTTTGCATGGGTTTGGTTGACAGTGCTTTATTTCTAAAATGATTGAAAAAATATCAAAAACTTATCGTTTATTAACTAAATTGTTTCCTGATTCTATAATGTAATATCGTTGCATATAGAGGGTGTCACAAACAGGTGTTCGACCCTTAAATTTGAATAAATCCGAGAAAATTGGATGGATATGAGCCGTACCATTTGGGCATTACGTTGAAAATGAAAACGTATCATTTTCTATAGAGTCTATTGCTGTCTAATTGGGCAAATGTTAAAAAATAGGGGCTTCGCTAAATTTGATGCACATTTTTAGGCGCTATTCACGTTTGACTCTACTATTCCTCAATGATATTGTTAACTCTAAATAAACTTGTCTAGATATCCCAGAAGAAACCATTGAAAAACTAAAGTCCTATGCCCCATCCATTCATAAGCCACCAAAACGTTAATTTTGCTTTTGTAACCATTATTGTTTTCAACTTCTGTTTCAATCGCAAGTGTATTTTGAGGTACAGTGGCTTTATTGCAATGGTCACGGGATCGGGGTAGACATAGCCTTTTGCTCCCTGTGGAATCGTTTCAGTAGTACCCTATGGTAATGTTTTCGTAGTGTAATTAGTAACAAGGGTTGCAATTTTTATTGGAAAATGAAAAATATGCTCACCGTTACATCTCACATTGTTATTTACCCAACCAACTTTGTTACCAACTATGTCACATTTGACAGCATTGTTGCCACTCAAGAGAAAGCCTTTTTTACAATGAACTGCGCACGTTGAGTTATATTGCTCAATACAAGGTAGTTCCAGAAAGCCGTTCAAGGGAGGGCGAATTGCTGGACACGGTCTTGCTGGAGAAAAACAGAGAGAATATTAGTTGGATTACCGGGTGAGTCAAAAACACGTTTACATGTTTGGTGGGCTGTGGAATAAGAAGTATAGGCCGGGTGAGTGGCCGAGCGGCCTATACAGTTTCCGTCAGGTGACCGAAGTTAAGCTCGGTGGAGTGAGGTCAAATTGTCATATCGCAACTCACCTCCCCGTCCTTCGGAAGGGACTTTAAACTAGGGGTCCTATGCCTGGATGTGGCATGCATAGTGGGCTTAAATTAGCTTTATGTAGCTAGAAATACTTCCTGCCCACTCAAAATAAATCACAGGAAAAAAGAAGTATGTGGTCGAAATTCAAAACTAAGATGTTAATCTATCAGACATAAGAAAATTTGTTTCTCCTTTTTTTTACATTGATTTGAAAAAACATTTTCAAACTACAAAATACATACATTTCTATATACCAGCCACAGCGGGGAAGGACATTGAGTCATCTGGTCTCCACTATGGCTGGCACTTACAATTCAGAAATACTATACACAGAAAAAAAACGAAAAAAAAGAAAATTTCGTTTGGTAAAATCACTCATCTTTAAGACCCAAAAATTAGAAAAATGCCTGTAAGGAGTTTGTATGTGAATCAAGAATTCCAACTTCCATTCTGGTCCATGATTTACGTGCTATTGAAATAAAAAAAAATTCTATTTATGAAACTGACTATTGAATTGAATTTAAATTTCAATGCCAGATAAATCATACGTCAGAATAGAATGTGGAGTTCTCGATTACCATACAAACCCCTCACAGGCATTTTGCTAATTTTTGGGTCTTAAAGATGAGTGATTTTAACAAGCAAAATTTTCTTATCTAAGTTAACCTTTGACTAATAGATTAAAATGTTGGTCTTGAACATCGGTCACATGCGTTTTATTTCACAGCCCACCAAACGTGTAAACTTTTTTTTGACTCACCCGGTGGAAGAAAATGAAAACTGTTTCAACAGCGAACCAATAATGAACATATTACAATATTTTCAACAGAGATTTATCAAAACATCATGGACATTATGCTCATCAGCATACAGCAAAAATACGCATGACAGAAGCAGCAGATTAAAGCATAGGTTCCAAATCTTTAACTCAGAGTAAAAAAGGTGGCTGTAAAATTCAGTGACCTATTTCTTCTGATTGAATGGCTTGAAAGAAACTTTAGATACTCATCTATAATTCTACCGTTGGACTTTTCAGAACTTTGTATATTTTTCGAAATTACAGCGTATCTTACGGTTCAACTCATTTGAGGATATGACGTCATCCAATTTCTAAATCATAAACCACATGAGTGACAGACGTTTGCTTGATACCATATTGTAGGCATTCATTAACTATGATTTTCTTCGAAATCATTTCATGTTACATCAAACAGTTTAGAAATTACGATGGTTTTAAGTGTTTTTGAAAATTTTCCTTGAATCCTTGAAAAAAAAGAAAACCACTCTAATTCTGAACATATAGAAGATTTCAGAATAGTCCAACGGTAGAATTATAGAGAAATAGTTGAAGTTTCTTTAAAGTCATTCCGTCCAAAGAAATAGGTCACTCGATTTTACACCAGCCTTTTTAAAGATTTGGAACCTATGCTGCAGATTAAGAGTCTCCAAGCTGATTTTCGGCCAATGAATAACCTTACAAATAAGAACAATTTCCACCTGGCAAATAAAGCATGTTCTTATTGAGAACATTACCATAGATTGAGACACTGATGCGAACTGGGTAAATGTGTTATATCATTGGAAACAGGCACAATCGTAGAGTACAAAGAGGTGTAATTCTCAGCCAATTTCAAGCAGCAGAAATGGATTTCATTGTCTATCTTTTAAATACAATTCCACAGCATTTAATCATTTTGATTGTTGTATCATTAAAGAAAAATCAAAACGATACTGTGGATTGTATCAAAAATTTTAGAACCAATTTTTGAACCTATTGAAGCTGTTTTGCTGCAAAACATCCTATACATAAATACCCTTTCAGCCTATTACACAAAATCACGGGTTATTTTTTTATGTGGGTGTTTACTGTATCTAGCCACAGGAGGCCCAGGCAGTTAAATGAAGAATAATAAGTTTGAAATGTCAACATAGTTCATTGTAATACCTTTGTGTCTTATTTGTTGCACCTCTCTACGGCTGTGTTGTCTCCTTTATTGACTTCTGTACTGCATAATTGTTCGAATGCAAGATTTCGAAGTGAAATAACTAATCAGTAATACCGGGTGTCCCAAAATGATGTATTATTGTTTGATTGCTTACATGTCCATAACAAATGAACCGATTTTCAAAAACTTTGTTTTATTTGATTGCCTAAAGACTAAATTTTATTCTAAGATGTTGATTGCAGTTTTACCATGGCGTTTTCATGTCGAAAAGAAGATGGATAAACCTGCTCAGATTCAAGCCTTAGATGGCATGAGAAAGAAACGGACTATTTTCCCAGTCAAAATTTTAGATGTGATACAAAAGGCTGAAATAGTATTCGTATTCTCTGAACTCAGTATTAACTGAATTCGTATTCTGTGAAGGACTAATATTCTCTGAGCGACATATAAGTTCAGAATTTTGCATCACATCTAACATGTTGACTGGGAAAGAAGGACGTTTCTTTTTTCATGCCATCTAAGGCTTGAATTTGAGCAGGTTTATCAATCTTCTTTCGACGTGAAGAAAGCGGCCTAAACCAAAACCAACATCCTCAAATACAATTTAGCCTTTCNTCCTTTATTGACTTCTGTACTTCATAATTGTTCGAATGCGAGAGTTCGAAGTGAAATAACTAATCAGTAATACCGGGTGTCCCAAAATGATGTATTATTGTTTGATTGCTCACATGTCCATAACAAATGAACCGATTTTTAAAAAACTTTGTTTTATTTGATGGCCTAAAGACTAAGTTTTATTTTAAGATGTTGATTGCAGTTTTACCACGGCGTTTTCATGTCGAAAAGAAGATGGATAAACCTGCTCAGATTCAAGCCTTAGATGGCCGAGAAAGAAACGGCCTATTTTCCCAGTCAACATTTTAGATGTGATGCGAAAGGCTGAACATGTATTCGTATTCTCTGAACTCAGTATTAACTGAATTCGTATTCTGTGAAGGACTAATATTGTCTGAGCGACATATAAGTTCAGAATTTTGCATCACATCTAACATGTTGACTGGGAATGAAGGACGTTTCTTTTTTCATGCCATCTAAGGCTTGAATTTGAGCAGGTTTATCAATCTTCTTTCGACGTGAAGAAATCGGCCTAAACCAAAACCAACAGCCTCAAATACAATTTAGCCTTGCGGCAATCGGACAAAATAAAGTTTTCGAAAATCGGTTCATAGGTTATGGACATAAAAGCAATCATACGATAATACATCATTCTGGGACACCTGGTATATAACAGTACAGTAACTAGTACTGATTGGTGGTATCACAATTGTAGTTTGTTTTATTAAATTTTCACGAGAACACACAAAAAAGTAGCAACTAATAAACTAATATGGTGGCAATTCAATAAAAATGTGGTGCTAAGGGAATGAAAACTTACGAAAGCATCTTGCAAATCTACCAGACCATCTTGATGAAAGCTGACACGTCCTGTCTTTGGTACCAATCAATCTATATCCACGATTGCATGAATATGTACACTTCTGACCGTAGTTCAAGCCCATGCAGCGAACAAATCCATTTGCGGGATCGTTCAGCCTCTTGCAGGGAATAGCTGTGAGAAACACCATAAGTGACTATCAATTCGTTTATAAGATGTAAACGCAATTAAATTTTGGACATCTGATCGTAAAAAGGTCCTTCTGAATTTGTAACAGGCGAGTTAGAAAAGGGCAAACGCCGTTTGAAAGACCACTGCTCCCTACATATTAAAGGACAAGTCCGGGGTTGGTATGATTGATGATAAAATACAAGATAATACTGCTATGAATGATGTATGGTACTTTTTTACACTATTTTTCGCCTTCTCCTTGTGAATTACGTGAAAGTGACGTCATATCGCGCAGACGAAAACGAGGCTGTGCGATTGTTTTTGGTCCCTTAATCGCTGCTAGCCTCTTTATCATCTATTCATGTATTGAAAAAGGCAGAAGAACACGATATAGAGGCTTGGAACGACCAAGAGGCGAACAAACAATCACACAGCCTGGTTTTTGTTTGCGCGATATGACGTCACTTTCACGTAATTTCACAAGGAGAAGGCGAAAAATAGTGTAAAAAAGTACCATACATCATTCATAGCAGTATTATCTTGCATTTTATCATCAATCATACCAACCCCGGACTTATCCTTTACAGTGAAATTTTGCAATAGACAATTACACTAAAAATGGCGGCGAGAAACTTTTTACCAAGATGCATTGCGTTCGAATTACGAATCTTTAACGGCTCTATAGGAATTCGATTAACAAGCGCAATGCATCTTGGTAATACGTTCCTTGGTAATAATCTTTAGCATAATCGTCTATATCAAATTGAATGTTCAATCAATGTTTTCAGAATTCTTCGTGGCTGAAATCGGTCACTCCCTCAGAGACCCAATGTGTCCAACAAACGATGGCATCGAGGATACGGAGCATTTTTTGTTGCTCTGCCCTTCTTTTGATGTTCAACGAAGAGATCTTCTCGCTGGAATTGTACAATTATTGCAACCGTATGTACAAATCGCTGGCCTTTCAAATGATGCTTTGACGCAGCTTTTACTATATGGTGATCAAGACCTTTCTGATGACTTGAACAAAAATATACTCGAATTGACTTTACGTTTCATCCAGGAAACTGGTCGGTTTGTTTGAGATCCTTTGAAATTTCAGCGATGTTCTTAGCAACCACCAAGTCCCTTTACGTGAATGTTCTTTGTTTTCCTTGTAAGTTCTGTTTGATATTAGATGTCATGCATCTTATGCATCTCAACTTCAAACGAGCCGCACTCGTAAAATTTTTGAGTTCTTCCCAACCTTGACACGACATCCAATATCAGACAGAATCTAGTATATTATATCCTTTATCCATTAGTTTTCTAATCGTTCGTAGTGTACAGTTAGTTGCATGTAGGTTAACGTTATATGTCTTTATGTTTTTGGCCATGGGGTAGTCATTGTTTTTCGCTCCCCCTGGTATCGTTCCCGTAGTGTTGTATAGTAATTAGATAAGTATTGTAGATTGTAGAACTCATTGTAAACTTTTTAAATGAATGATATAAAAAAAANGAATGAAAAAAAAAAAAAAAAAAAAAAAGACACGATAAAAAACGTGCTGCTCAAACATCTACCCAACAATATTCTTCACACAACCTACCACAAGAAAAATACTGCCTCATATTAATATCAAATGCTACAAAAAAACTTCCAGAAATCATCATACCTCGACATGTTTTCTTGTCAGATTGCAAACGATACCCAGGCCTACACTGACATCTAAATGAGCCAATATTATTGATGCATGTTTGATCACAATCATGGAGCTCCGCTTTGCATTCATCAATGTCTGAAAACAAAGCAAACATACAATTTCAATCAAAGACGGGCAGGCAGAATAGCAACCAGAACTATATTTCTAATACACTCACGTTCAAAGGGGATACAAGATACATAATATTCATCTCTTTTTGGAAGCAGTATCAGAACAAAATCTGACGAATTCAAATTAAAGTAATAGTGAAGGTTTCTAGCTAGTGTATGAATCAGAATAGTTGCATTTTCAAGACAAATATAAAGACAGAGAGGAAAAAGCGACTGTGTGATATTTGTTCAATTCTGTATATATACCGGGTGTCCCAAAAAATGTATACCGATTTGGTTGACTCCAGCGATGTGAATTTAGCTTCAATCAATGTCTAATCACTGTAAAAATGCTCCTCGATAGTTAACTTGAACATAGGTACCTCATTTGTTGGTATTAGCGCTTTGAGAGCAGACATATTAATCTTGACAGCTCAAATTTGCCTCTTCATGCAAACCAGAGCTTTAGCCTTTTCGCCTAAGCAAATTCTTAAGGCACAGCGTATAATCAATGATAGCTTGGTAAAATTTCAACAATATTAGATCTTGTGTTATTCTATTTTCCAGAAGTCATCCCCCAGTCACCCATTGGGTTTTTATTAATTTTCCATTAATTTCAGTTCTTAATTTGGATGTGCCTCAAAAAACTTACTTAGGCCAAAAGGCCAAAGCTCTGGTTTGCAGGTTGATGCATATTTGATCTAAAAATCTTAACTATCCTAAAGTATTTCTCAAGTTAGACGTCGCGTGAAAATGCATTTTCCCAAATGTTACTAGACACTTCATTTGAGACAGATTTTAGAATCTGAAGAATGAAAGATGAGTGCTTTGGGAAGGACTGCTAAAGGATACCAGTCACATTAGCTAAGGTGTCTTTCAATAATTTCAAATTGTAAATTCAATCGTTCTTGACTGCCAAATCTTCCAGAGTCAAAATGATACTGCAAATGTGGAGTAACGAAATAATTGGAATTTACAGCCAGCTACAAGAACCTGACAAGTACACTGATGCTGTTAAAGCCTGCGTATGAGAACCAAATCTGTTAAAAATCTGCAGCCAAACTTTTGGAGAAAATCCTTCTGAGATTTATATTGAAACTAGAAAGCACAATGTTACAGTACAAAGCGCGACAGGCTCGAAGCATGCCATTTGTATTAATTTCTGCACAGTGCAGATCTATTACTATTTTACATTTTTGGATCCTACAAAGTGAGTAAAAAAATCCTCAAAACATTGGATATATACCATTTAATGTAATAAATATAATAAATATAAATACATTAAATATAACATCATATTCAAATTTATTTTAAAACTTACCTTACCGTATTCGGCCACTCCGTTCTAAAACTGTTGGGGATATTCTCAACAAAGCCCCTTCAAGAAAGCATCGAAACAACGTTTCCTAATCTTTCTACCTTACAGTAATGACTTCGACACCTTTTAGTACCTGCTATCCTTGCCCGGAGCAGTGTTGTTAATGTCTCGTTCAATGCCTACCGTGACCATCCCCCCCGGGCAGCCCGGGGGTCAACAAATATTCCTTGCTCAAGTGCCCGGGGGCCGGGGAAAAACTGATGGTCAAATGCCCGGGGGCCGGGCACTAAAAAAATGCTATATTCCCGGTTTACTTTATAAGCAAAAGCTCTTGTTCTTGTCAAATGCTACTCAAATGCCCGGGGGCCGGGGAAAAATGTACTGTCAAATGCCCGGGGGCCAGAAAATTTTTTTGTGCAAATGCCCGGGGGTGTCCCGGGGGGGGGATGGTCAGGGTAGGGATTGAACGAGACATAAGCACCTAATGATGACCTTTTCATCCTCCCAAAGGGATAACACGAGCTACAGCATGCAAAAGTCATTGCTGTAAGGCAAAATCTGATGGTGATTTAAAGGTTTCTTAAAGGAGCTTGCTCGAGAAAATCCCTTAAAATCTCAGAACAGAGTAGCCGATTTCATTCAGGTAATTTTCAAACCTATTTGAACATGTCCACTGTTAAATAATATACTCGCTAATATTATTGCCTTGATAAATAGGGAGCAGTGACCATTCAATGAAAATTTTTTGGCTCACCAGGTAGGATTAAGGAAATGGTGGCTCTTACGTAGTGGTTCTTACAAGCGGGTTGCTACTGTTTACGTGAAACAAATCCTTACCACCACACTTCTTGTTATCTTTGGCTAAGCTGTAGCCTTTCCTACAGCTGCAGTAGTAAGAACCTTCAGTATTGTGGCAAGTTTGCGAGCACGTGTTAGCTCCTTCGCATTCATTTACATCTAGGAGGGAAAGCAAAATGATTTATCAGATCAAACATTTAGTAGATTGTCTATAAGTACCGGGTGTCCAAAAAAGAAATTCCGTCAAAAACCTCGCCAAAATTGGATCATGAAATGAATTTAATTTTATTAATTTGGATGACTCAAACCTTGATTCATAAGTAAAAGGCTAAAAAATTGTTTACGTTATTGATGTCGTTCTAAGCACTAAAATTATACAAGAAGGTGAAAGTGGAATTCATAAATTGTCCTTACGTTGGAAAGGAAGTACCGTAAAAGCTCTATGTAGCCCCCTCTATCAAGCCCCCTCTCTATCAAGCCCCCTATCTAATAAGCCCCCTCCCTCAACCAAAATTTTGAATAAGTCCCCTTCTCTATAAGCCCCCCCCCTCCATTTATATCAAATTCCAGAGGCTACCAAATATTTTCCATTTATCTAGCTGAAAATGTTTGCAAGTTAATTTTGATATGATTTGGGATAAAATCGTGTCTAACTTATGTATTTGACTCGTAAAATTGTGTGTTGACTCCACAGAATATGGGGTAAAAGAACCTAAAAGATATCATATATATCCTTTTTTATTTGACTTTGCGAATAATCCCCCTCTCTATCAAGCCCTCCTCTCTTTCAAGCCCCCTCTGGAATGTCCAAAATTAAATNGTCTAACTTATGTATTTGACTCGTAAAATTGTGTGTTGACTCCACAGAATATGGGGTAAAAGAACCTAAAAGATATCATACATATCCTTTTTTATTTGACTTTGCGAATAATCCCCCTCTCTATCAAGCCCTCCTCTCTTTCAAGCCCCCTCTGGAATGTCCAAAATTAAATGAGCCACCGGGGAATTCATAGAGCTTTTGCAGTAGCTCAAGTTATGAACAGTCTCTTCACACAGAGACACGCAGAGCCACGCTAAAGTAACTGTAATATTCCAATGTTTGTCCAAAAATGCTTTGCTAAAATTTTGTAAATCTCAAACATGTTAGGCACCTTCTAGGTCAGCGTAGTTAGCGAGGAAATCATTTCTAATAACTTACCAACACATTTATTGCCTGGAACGAGCATATGTCCCGGTTTGCATGAGCATCGGTAGCTTCCAGGAATGTTCTGGCATATGCCATTCGAGCCATCACATGGCTTCAATGTCAAACACTCATTGATATCTAAATCAGCAAATTAAAAACAAATTAAGTATTCAGCAAAGTCTAGCATATCTGGTCATAACAGTTGCAGTGAGGCAAACGTTGGTCAGGACGGTGTAAATTGAGTACTTCAAAATTTTGCTTCTAAATTCGTCTGTTCTTTGGGCTCTAAAATTACATTTGTAATCGATGTTAATGGGTCTGTTTCAAGAGGCAGCATGCCTTGCACAAACCATCTCTTGGTTGGAGTTTGTTCTCGCCATTTCATGGCCTATGAAAATGACAATAACAGGAATACGACACGTGCAAAGCATCCTAGTTGAAACAGACCCTTTAAAGAGACACAATCGCAAATTTTTGATGTAGGAAAATCTCGACGAGATTCTTCATGCATAAAGAAGAGACCTTGTACATTCTGAAAATATATTTAGTAGTTTCGTACGACTTCTAGAAGTATCATAAAACAGTAAAACGAAAGGAAAAACGATGTATTTGTACCGACACTTTCTGCTGCACGTGCGCATAAACAATGGAAAGACAATAGACAAATTCTCGCGTTGCATGTTTCTTTTCATAAATCTTGGTCAATTAAATTTTCGGATTTGTGTATCAAATATATTTTCAGAATGTACAAGGCCTCTACTTTATGCATGAGGAATCTCGTTTAGATTTTCAGACACAAAAAATTTGCGATTGTGTCTCTTTAAAATTGCGGCTTTCCTAATGAATGAAATTTCTTTATTCATGATAGAAACTGATCTTTATCAGAAAAAGCAAGAAACCAGCAAATTAACAAATTTCTTAATCGCCAGTTTTGTTTAAGTCTGACCCACTTTTACACAATCTACAGTAAGCTGCTTAAATGCTCTTATTCAAACCAGCATTCCTTGCACATGCTACCTAAAAGTTGGCCGTTGTTGTCGCCATTCTCATGGCCCATGAAAATGGTGATGACAAAGACCAGCCAAGAGATGGCATATGCAAGGCATGATGGTTGAATAGGAGCCCTTAAATTAAAAATTTGAGTTTTCAATGATTTAACGTGAGTTGAAAGTGTGTACACTACTTTGACAGAACCACTGAAAAAAAAACATCCTCGGAAAAATTCTGATAACGTCTAAATTGCATTTTAGATTTTACGTATTTTGCTTTTAAATTTTTAGCACTATAATATATAAATATGCCTATCATAATTTGATCTTGGGTTTCCTAATTTGGTTAGCAGTAATATTTGTAAAGTTTTTTCACCGCCAGTAAAGCATTAAATTCAACTGAAAGGCCACGGTGTTTTAAAGTATTCAAAATATTATGAAATTAAAGTGTTGCCTGAAGAAATAGACATGCAAACACTAGACAAAACATACCACCGCGAATATTGGACGAGTCAAAAAAAAGGTATGACAAAATTAGCGATCTCCCATTTCTTTGTGCTATAAAGAATGGTTACATCAATTCTTAGAGTGATACACAAAAAAGGCGTCAGAAAAATCTTTTCCATCATCTTTTGCGACTGAAAAAATTTCGATCAAACTTAATTGGTCAATTTTCAACGGAAAAAAGGATAAAAGTAAACTATTCCGCGATATCATCTTTAGCACAACTGTGTATTTTTTTATACATTCTGCTAAAAATTTACATTACATATTTACTGAATTACCCTACATATAAGCTACTCTACACTAAACTAGGACAAGACAACGGGGAGCAACAACTATGTCTACCCACAAATTGTCTAATATAAACAACAAAACAATCATACCTGTGCATCGAGCTTTATCATAGCCAAGGGTATAACCTGGTCTACAACTACATCTGTAGGAGCCTGGAGTATTTCTGCAAATATGTTCGCAACCTCCATTTGTGCGACGACATTCGTTCAAATCTTTAAAAGAGAATATGACATTTTAAATAAATAATACAATGGTCATAGTTTCAAGATTAAATTAACTGTATTTACATTGGAAAGCAAAATACGTCCACGCAGTCAAAACTGTCCTAAAATAGCTGCCTTTTCTCACTGGCAAGTGTAAATCCTTCTTTCTGGACAAGAAATTAAAGTCGGCTAAGAGAATTAGCTCTTACTTGTTAACCTAAAGTATGTCTTAAATCAGATGTCACCTGAGAGTTGCAAAAACGGAAAATAAATCATGCAAAGCACCTTGGAATGTTTTTGTTTGAGGATATTTTCATGTGACACCTAATTTGAGACGGAGCTTTGGTGCCGTCATCTGATTCCCATTGATAAACACTTAACGGCCTTGCAGTTAAGGAATTGGCCTTCTTACAAATATGTTCAATTGTAAAGAGAATGATGGGTGGATCAAGCATTTGAGGCAATCGGAGGCCTCAAAAGCTATATTTTTTACACAAGAACAAACGAATAATGCATGAAATAAATGGCAGATAAATAGCACAATGTTAACTATTCGTCTTTGAGAGGGTCAAATACCATCGGTTACAAAATTACCGATTGATTCATTAGTTCATTACAATAGTTCTTAAACAAATGATTTATTACGCTGCACATGGAAAAGTTATATTCAGTAGAAATTACAACATTAATTTTGGTAATGTTTCGACAAATACCGGCAGAGTCAAAAAAGGCCCAGCACTTGAAAGGCTACTGCTCTCTGAATACATAGGCAATCCTTTGGCCGATCTCCAGAAATTCATCAACTACACCAACAATTTTCACCCAGCCTTACAATTCACACACTCTATCACCGAAGAAAGCCTGCCATTTCTGGACATCCTCCTCAGCATCTCTGATGACCAAATCTCCACGTGTCTATCTTCTACAAAGCTACAGATTCCCATTGCCTCCTCAACTACGAATCATCACATCCGAAGAAATGCAAATACTCCATCCCTTACTCGCAACTCCGCCGTCTCCGCCGTATTTGTTCAAATGATGATGATTTTAGTTCCAAAGCAGAGGAAATGTCTTCTCTCTTCAAACAAAACAAGTACCCTGACCACATCACCCAAGCAGCTTTCAATAAAGTAAAGGATCTTTCTCAAGACGAAGCCCTCCAACCTTCTAACAACGAAAACAGCAACAACCGCATTTCTTTCACCCTGACCTACCACCCTTTTAACAACAACGTAAAGAACATAATTTATAATAACTTCAACACCCGGGGGGTCTACCTTGGAGAAAAACAACGGGGATGTGCCTGCCAAATGAAATTTTATGACCCTGTCCTGGAATAAATGTTTGAAAACATAGTACCTGCCCTGGATAATACAAGTGTCTTTTGTAAGTTATCTCAACTCTGCACGTCAAATCCGACCTGTCCTTGGAAAAAAGCTTTCATGAACAAACCTGTGCTGGAATAAATACACAAAAGGTATACTCCTGTCTTGGAATTTTTAACCGAAAATGGGACCCTATTGGCAGGCACATCCCCGGGTGCTCAATGTATTAAGTAGACCCCCCGGGCTTCAACATTCTAACCAACGACACAGAAACAAAGAACATCTTCATTGCACCTCCACTTATGGCTTTTCGCAGAGACAAGAATTTAAAGGATTCCCTAGTCAAAACCAACCTAGCAACCTCACAACTGCCTGGTACTTTCCCTTGCCAACATCGCCTCTGTCAGACCTGCACCCACATCAACCAATCGACCACTATCACCAACCAAAACCGATCCTTCAATATCAGATCTAACTTTACCTGTTCATCATCCTGCGTCATCTATTGTATCATCTGCACCAAATGTCAATATTTCTACATCGGCGAAACCTCCCGACAAATCAACAACCGTTTTGGGGAACACAAACGTAATGTAAGAAACAAGATCCACCTCGATGAAAACCATGAAAACGATCCAGACAGCAACATATCCAAACATTACAACTCAGCCAACCATTCAACTGCCGACATGTCCATTCTTGGCTTATTATATGCACCTCAAGACACCACCAAACGCAAGACCTTGGAGAAACGCTTAATTTTTAACTTAAAAACTCTTTATCCTAATGGACTAAATAAGCAATTTACTTATCTGCAATAGGTCCTTCCTTACTCTTTTCTCACATTCCTCCTATTCCCCATTCCCTATTTACGCTACGTCACGTCGCATCTCGCATTCCTTCCTATTTGTCGAATCTTCTCTTCTCTTTGCTCGGCTCGATTGATTTCGAGTCACTTGATAACGAGTATATGCTCGAAACGTCGTGTTTTAAACATCTTAGCTATTTTTGGTACTTAAATCATTTATATATTATATTACTGTTCAATTACATAGTACCACACGCAACGAACATATTTTTATAGGCAATAATAGTTTGCAATATTTAGTTGAATAGGTAACATGTTCAATAACACTTAGAATTTTCCTGGCTGATATCGGCCGCTCCGTTAAGATTTTACAAGGGATTTTCTATAAAATGTGCCTTCAAGAAACCTTGAAAAACGTGCTAAAATCATGAGGAAGTTTCCCTGATGTGTTTACCTTACAACAATGACTTGAAAACGCTTTAGCGCGATGAAACAGTCTTCCCCCGAGTATGAATAACTTATTCAGGGGGATTCCATTCTCCCAAGAGGACAAAATGCATGAATACATGTGGGTCTCATTATTGATAAGAAGGAAACCAAACGAAAATGTTGTTTGTCGCTTTCCTTCGTTTTGCAGGTTTTCGAAAGGGGCTTTCTGTAGAAAATTTCGCACATCGACGGGAAGGAATGGCCGATTAAAGCCGGGTAAATTACTGAGCTTAATTGGACATATCGGGAATAAAACAAGACAGCCTTCAATATTATTGTTTTGATATTGAGAGGGCAGCATTTTTCAAACACCGGGTCTTCTTATTGACTCACCCGGTAGAAAAATAGCTAAAATTTATAAATGGATGTAGCCATATTACAAGTGATACTTAGATTCCATCGTTTGAAAGAAGAGCGGTTAATATGCTACTACAAAAGAACTAAATATGATACAATATGAAAGAAAGAAAGCTTGCTTTACCCACCGTAACAACTTCTTTTGTCTGGTCGAAGCCAATACCCAGCATTGCATGTACATCTGAATCCACCAATTTCATTAACGCACCTTTGTTGACATCCATGACCACCAACCTTGCATTCATCAACATCTGCATAAAAACAAAATCTGTATTTGCAGCTGAAATATTAGAGATCTATGCACGGTTTTCATTGTAGTCTGATAAGGTCTGGCTACAAAACTACTTGGTTGATGCCTTGCGGGCTCCATCGTACTGAACCCAAATAACTATACCTGTCTAAAATTAGATGTAACTTGGAAATGCCCACAAATAACAAACAATTGAAGTTTGTGCATCAGGGATGCTGCATCATCGCACATCTCACAGACAGACTTTAGAACTGCTTGAACAAAACTAAAAAATCATTCAGTTTTAGCCTGCGTCCAGACTCTTTTGATTTCTTTTCAGAGAGCTGCACGCAGGATTTTAGCTATTGAACTGAAAAATTTCCCTTTGGTTCTGCTGAGCCAACGTGAACATAACATTTTCGGACAGCCAACCAAAAATGATTTTTTTATTTCTTTACGTGGCAAAAATGCAAATGTATGTAATCAAACTCAAACCACAGGTAAAATATTGAGCAGCAACGAAGCATTTAGTTTGTCTTATTACTACACTCTTTTTATAACTCGCTTTGCCTATACATGACAGAAACAAATACAGAAACAGTAGACAAAAACAAATATTCACAGAAAATTTGAGATGACAGTAGGCGTTACGATTCTCGTTTATTTGTGTGTGTGTAATTCAAATATTCAATGCATAGTATTTGAAATAGATTAATAAAATCAAATAGAAGGGTAGCTAGATCATCCTACTACTGACTATCGATGTATTTTTACGCCTTCTAATAAAAATCCCTCTCGTTTGCACCAAGAGTTTGATAGCCATACCGATTTCAAGTTGTTGTGTGGTGGAATGAAAAGGCATTGTGGCAAAGCGTTGTAGCCCAATGACTTTGGATCCGTAAAACAACTTTAGCGTCATAACGAAGAGTTGTGGACTCAATTAATGTCCATCTCAATTGGATGTTAAGTGAGATTTGCAATAACGCAAAAATAATGATGCAAAACACTCCAATTGTCGGTATTTGCAGGCATTTTAACTTGGATCTAATTTAAGACAGACAATAGGCATTCTGCACTTCGGAGATAAAAGGGTTGGCACTAAAAACAGCGACTTCACCAACTTCATAAGGAATTTTGTGTTATCGCGAATGTCATGTGAGATCTAGTTTAGAGACAGCTCTTGGCAACAAACGTCAATAAATTACTACAGAAGCATGATAGAGCTCTAACCTCTGCAAATCGTGTTGCTTACAAGTTGATATCCACTGCTACATTGGCATCGATAGCTGCCTATTGTGTCTTTGCAAGTAGCTTTGCAGGTAGATTTAGCAACAGCACAACTGCATAATCTCTTGCTTGAAGCACATTCATCGATATCTGGTAATGAATATAAAGTTTCAGCGATGAATATAATTTTTCTATTTGTAATCAATATTCCTTGAGTTTCTTATCTTCTGGATGGTAAATAAAACATTTAGTAATTNGGCATTTTAACTTGGATCTAATTTAAGACAGACAATAGGCATTCTGCACTTCGGAGATAAAAGGGTTGGCACTAAAAACAGCGACTTCACCAACTTCATAAGGAATTTTGTGTTATCGCGAATGTCATGTGAGATCTAGTTTAGAGACAGCTCTTGGCAACAAACGTCAATAAATTACTACAGAAGCATGATAGAGCTCTAACCTCTGCAAATCGTGTTGCTTACAAGTTGATATCCACTGCTACATTGGCATCGATAGCTGCCTATTGTGTCTTTGCAAGTAGCTTTGCAGGTAGATTTAGCAACAGCACAACTGCATAATCTCTTGCTTGAAGCACATTCATCGATATCTGGTAATGAATATAAAGTTTCAGCGATGAATATAATTTTTCTATTTGTAATCAATATTCCTTGAGTTTCTTATCTTCTGGATGGTAAATAAAACATTTAGTAATTAAGCGATGCAGTACAGTTGAAATAGTAATGTAAAATAGACAACAAAAAAGCTGTAGACCAATTGATAACAATTTGCTATATTAACATAGCTTGTAAATTTTCGCCACCTAATCATACAAAAAATATGAGAGGCATTATCTAAAGAGCAAATTACAAAACGGCGCGGCACGCAAACCATATGCGAAAAACAATTATGAACTCAAACTGCCCCTGTTTTATAATACTACACATGCTCTGTTCTATTGAGTTCCTGACATTTGAGAGGTGCCTAATGGTCCCAAATGACGGAATACAAAAAAATAAATAAAATTGGTCGAGAAATTCCACACATAAAAAGAGAGTTTTGATAATTCTTACTTTGGCATTTTCCATCTTTAGGGTTGTTGATTACCTTTCTGTAACCACGTCTGCAAGAGCACGCATATGTTCCTCTGAGGTTTCTGCAAAGCTGTTCGCAAGGACTTGCACTTGCTTGGCACTCATTGTTATCTACGAAGCAATAAGACAAATTCATTGGTACAGTTGCGGTTTTTAGCGCCAATCGTTGGGACTTCAGTGCCAATCGCAGGGATCGCAGAAGTAGGGAATACTTTATCGAGTCTGCGATCCCTTGTCATGACGCTCAACTGGTGGGGCTCTATCTGGGATCGAACCCTGTCCGTCGGACTGTTCTGGTTGCAAAGTCAGATGATCACACCACTGCGCCACAACACCTTCATTAACTCGTTAGCTTCATTAACTATTCTATGCACCTTCATTAACTCGTTAGCTTCATTAACTATTCTATGCACCTTCATTAACTCGTTAGCTTCATTAACTATTCTATGTGATAATACTTATGCTAATGGAACTACCCTAACCTTTCTTGTGAAAATATTCCTTTGGGGAATAGGTCCTAAAGAATGTCATCATACCATTTCATACGATGGATAAGTCATAAGGGTACATAAAATGTTCTAGAGCTGACTTGTATCTCATTAGATAATTAGCAGTCACATAACGTATACTGTAAGATTCATTCAAGTTTTTCTGCATAGTTGATAGTGAAAAGCCTCCGTGTTAAAAATATGGAGATCTGAGAATCTGCCATTCCTTAGTTAAAACATTTTGACTCTCTATTTAGGTGTTTCTAAGATCAAATTAATCTGTGACTAAAGAAGAAAGCAATTCCTTACCAAATAAGAGCAAGGTCATGGCAAATGGGAACTTAAACAGATTGGTTCCTTGCCCGGGGGGGGGGCATTCCCATACTTGACCTGACGGGATGTGCCGCCCAACAGGGTGTCCTTTTGCGGTAACAATTATGCGACAGGGTGTCCTTTTCTAACGAAAATTATGCGCCAGGGCATTATAATAGGTAGAAAAATTATGCAACAGGGTATCACAAGCAAAATTGCGTTCTACAGTGTATATGAGAGACAAAATTTTTATGTGACAGAGTATACTTTTGGCCTATTTTTTATGCGACAGGGTGCAGGGTGTGGAGAGGTTTTTCGCACACCCCCGTCACTTTCCTAATCAAGTACCCCCGGGGTTCCCTGCATTTTCACTGTTCTACAAGACTTACTAATATGCATACGTTTTTGAGGTACCAGGTATTTTTCACCATTAATAATATGTGTGGCAACTTAATGTTACCAATGAATGGTAAAATAAAGGAAATATTATGAAAAAGGTAGCAACTCATATCTATTCTACCTTACATGTATTGTGAACGATGAAGAAGAGGGACAACATCCTCAGAGAGCAGGCATCGAGTTGATCTTCGCGCTTTTTTTCATTTATTCAGCTATCTGCTAACTAGTTTCGCCCACTAGGGCATCTTCCGAGCAACAGTTGAGTTGCTCTGAAGATGCCCTAGTGGGCGAAACTAGTTAGCAGATAGCTGAATAAATGAAAAAAGCGCGAAGATCAACTCGATGCCTGCTCTCTGAGGATGTTGTCCCTCTTCTTCATCGTTCACAATATATTCTACCTTACATGAATATATTTGACTCTAAAACAAATGTAATTGAAATATCACAGTAGGTTAGTTGTTTGACCAATTGCATTTGATATACAGTATACGTAAATGATGCAATAGGCTTCTGGGAGGGGGGGGCTTAATTAGACAGGGACCTATTTAAAACTCCCAAAAATGAGGGCTGTATGACAATATAGAGGGTTTTCCTTGCAGTTAAGTCAATAAAGTGCTGAGTCAATCGCGAACAAGATTGAAACTATGAAGAGATGTGTTTCAATAAGGGAAAGGAGAATACGTCTAAACAATGCTCACCAATTCGACAGTACTTTCCAGAAAATCCAGGCCTGCATCTACATGTGTTGGGAGCAATACAGTCACCATTTTGACAAGCCGGAGTGCAAACAGCTAAAACAATGATAACATTTCATACAGTTGATATAAAATGTTCATGATATTTGCAAGGATCCAACAAAATATTGAAAATTCGACCCAAAAGTATTAATGAAGTAATTTTTCTTGTTTTAACCTGAGATTAAAAAGTATTTCATTGGCCAAAATTACTAGCAATGTCAGGAATTTTCTTGAAAACTTGTTTTCATGATTTTGATCAATCTAAGGCTTAAGTATAATCAACGTTAAGTATATTTAAGGACAACCTGCCAACAGGAAAATTTACAATACCCACTGATAATATTAACATATCCATGCACCTTGACCCTATCCAGACTAAGGGAGGGGGCACAAAGTGCGCCCCCTAGTAAACTTTTCCACACAGCTCGTCGAGTAGCTCTAGAATAGTTTAGCTTTTTTGTGACTTTCAGTTTCTACCTATAAGACATCCTTTCATGTCAATTTCAAAAATTTTGACACTGATTCCGGGGGTCAACACAAGACTTTAAATTGAGTGCTCCGCAAAATAAATACATTTTAAGTCATAACTTTGGAACCAATGGCTCTATGGCAATGAGACAAGCATTGTTTAAGTCGTCTTGAAACAAGCTTTCATTTGATAGATAGTTTATTGATTTTGATGACGTCATCAGTAATTCAATGTTGCGCATGCGTACTGACGAAAAACCATATTAGGCTTCATTTTTAGAAAAATGAGTGACATCATATGATGCAGCGGGTCATTTATGTATATTTAGCATTTTTCGCTATTTTTTTAAAGTAATTTATAATCAATTTTAGACAAAAATCGCTCTTTTTTTCGTACAAAATAAATAAATGCTTACATCAGCAAAAATATTAGTGTTACAAAGCAAAAATTTCAAAAAAAAGAATTAAAAGGATATAATCCTTCTATGTTTCAAATATCACATCTATATATGTTATTAATTTGGAGATACAACGCGACAAAGTGCATGTGGTTTTACACCCAAATTAGCAACATTTGCTGATGTCAGCACTTAGTCACGTGACATAAACAAAAACAAATCACATCAACTTGTTTGCCTTATCATGTTTGTTACTTGTGCCAAGTTTCAAGTCTCTAGCACTTATGATTCCGAGAAAAACCAGAGGGGGGTACTTTGTGCCCCCCTTAGTCTCACCAGAGTTGCAAAAAGCCTAGTCTGGGAAGGGTTAAACATGACATGACATGTGACACTATGCACAAAATGCAAATATCAAATTATGAACAAGAAAGTTAGAACGTACCGACAGGGCACTGATTTCCTCTTCTCCTGTATCCAGCACAACAGTGATGTGAGACACCTGTATTGACTTTCAATTTATTCTGTGTGTATGCAACAGTTCTGGTCCTAGAAAAAGGCAGTAAAATTGAAACGGACAAGGAGCTATTGCATATTTTAATCGGTAAGACCGAAAAGTCGGAGATTTCTGAGATGTTAGAGCAAATTCTCAAATTTCTTTAACTCTGATTTTTCATTTTTCCCTGAAGAGTCAGAGATGTTGGAGCATGGCTATTTCTCCCTTTTATTCAGTGAAATGTGTTTGCAAAAAGCCTTGTTCTTAGAGAGCTGCTGATGTTCCATGGTAGTGTTGTTCTAATACCGCATTCCCACCGAGGCAGTTAAACCAGCTTTATCTAAATGAGGTTAAATTTCGTAAAATCAAATGAATTTGGTTTGTTGGATTGACCAATAATCAAAATGCAACAATCAATAACCTGGTTTAGCTTAAGCTGGCTTAACATGGCAGTGTGAATGCAGTATAAGATTGCCTCAGAGATTTTCCCCCAACTTTTTGTTTTTCCCTATATGCTACAAATGAAAAGCAGAGATGTTGGAGCAGGGATTTTTCTCCCTTTTATTCAGTGAATTATGTTTGTAAAA
>REGL01000186.1:133311-144435 GCA_004194395.1 Aurelia aurita complex sp. Pacific | reverse complement strand
GATAGCTTATGCCAATCTGATTGGCTGTAATTCAAACTGCACACATGATATTGTAACCTTGCAATGGGCTAAGCGTAGCCGACGTAGCCTCGTATTAGTGAAGTTGATGTTTGATCACATGAAAACAGACTGATCACATGAAAGCAAACAGACTCGAGCGGAGAATCGCAATTTACCATGACTCAATGCTTTTGAGCAAAATTTCCTAAAGGGGTAGTCGGAACAAAAAGGACGACTTTTCATTGTAATTGCACAATTGTGGAGAGCAAATGCCCCCAGTAACTCCCCAGTTCCTATGTCTCTGATCCGCATGAGCTAAACTTCCTTCTCCATAATAAAGGAAATAGCAAAGGATACATTGCAAATGAAGAAACTTTATGTAGGTAAGAACTTCATAGAATTTGCAAGTGCAATCAGAATTGTCATGCCATCAACGATTTAAGAGATACAGCCCGATTCTGAGCGGAAACCTGAAGATATTTTAACAGGCAGACAAACTTGTCTACCTACGCATCTGGAGAGTAGATTCCTTCAAAAAAAATTCGGGAAATTTCCAGCAGTTTTTTGTTATAGTTTCGAAAAAATCTTCTTTGATCTTAAATTTGTTGATATTTTTGGTGGATTTTAAGTCAGATGCTAGACTGTTCCATATTTTTGGCCGTAGTTAAGATAAACATTTTTGGCCTGTGTTACTTTTACGAAATGGGACGTTTTAGTCTAAAACTTAGACCTTCGCGTTATTCTACTCTGGTCCACTGGAAGGGATATTTCGGCAGCATAAGCTGGATCAGTTCCTTTGAAAAATTTCATTATATTTACACAGATATTTTGATCTACTCTGCAGATCTTTCTTGTTTGTGTTCATAAAATTTGCTTTCTGGAAGCTAGGTGTAGTGTAGCTCGTAAAGTTTTTGGGTAATCCGGTACGGTTCCGACTTTATACTAAGACTACATTCACGCGATGCCGGTGTGATATGCGTCTCTGCATGTGCACGCGTTTGTGCATGGGTTGGTGCACATGTGCGTTTGTGCATCAAGTCAGCAACGCACAATAGTGTATCAGATCGATGACGCAGTAGATAATTGATCCAATTAGCGAGCCGCATTGTTGTGAAACGCGTATGTGCATCAGCCCATGCAGAGATGCGGGCCATGCAGAAATGCATGGTACACCGGCAGATTAAAAAAAAACGGCGAAAATGTGACGGTAGCGAAATTTGACCTGGTGTTCACACGATACCTTTTTCAAAAGAATTCCGTTTTCAAAATCTACCGTTTTCAAAATCTGCCGGCAACAAATGTGCCGTTTTCGTGTGAAGGGGGGGGGGGGGCCATCTGTCACAATTTTTCCCGTTTTCAAAATTTGCGGAAATTGTGTGAACGCAGTCTAATGAAAGAGAAAAACATACTCACATTTGTTTTCGAGAAATGCTTGATTACAATAATCACAAAACTTCACATCTTTTGAAACGAAAGAGAGATCTCTCAAAACTGTTAATGGCAATTCATTGGTCATCTTATCTGGTGAAGCAAGGCTTGGGAATGTTCTTATAACCATGGTGGATGCTAAGAAAAACAAGCTGTTTGGAGAAACGAGTTTCTTTTCTCCATCATCATTCTTCGGAATTCCCTCTCCTTGTTGTCCGTCCTCTCTTTCTCCTTCACAGCAACGTTGTGGATTCATTTCGGTCACAATCCTCAGTGGATTTTGTAGCCTCCGCAGTGTCTTCAGCTTCTTTAACTTGGTTATCCAGAAAGGAATATATCCCATACTATTTTCAGTCAAGTTTAAATACTCAATATTTTGACAGAAATGCAGAGTCTGAGGGAGCTTGTCAAACTTGTTATTATGCAGACTTAGCACTTTTAAGTTACGAAGGCAGCCAACAAGATGTGGTAAATGTGATGTGTACATTTGCTCTAAGCATAATCTCTCGATGTTTGGTAAGCACCATAGCTGTAAAAATTAAACAAAACACACATTACACAGCATAGGTTAATTGATTGATGATGGTGACAGGTAAAATGTACAACAGTACCACAGGGGCAGTACTAGGTGCCAAGATTTTCGGTACCAGTACGGTTAAGGTCAGCACCTAGCGGCCTTTGGAGCAAGAAAACAGTACCACTTTAAATAGAAAATTCCGGGAAAATACTGGAAAAAGGTTGGAATGTAACAAATTGACAATTCCCGTGTTCTAGCCCTCGAAAATTGTCCTCGGTATTACAGAAATGCCTGCCAGTAGTATCCAGTACCAAAGGTATCAGTACCAAGTACAGTAGGGGCCAGTACCCAGTGCCATTAATGCGCCCAGCCACCATCCTCTGCAAGGACGTGAAAGAAACTTTAGCTATTTCGTTATAATCCTGCCGTACACATTTTCTGAAATCTTTAAGACTTTCAAAACTAGAAGCCCGGTTGTTCAAAGCTTAGGCCAAAACCGGGTCAGAACTATGCAAATGACTACAGAATTACGCTTTTAACCCCAGATTAGCGCTAATCGTGGTTTGAACAACCAGGCCCAGAACCAGAAATTGCTTTGTCATATCGGAGACCTAATTCTTTTCACAAAATTCACCCTTGCTTGCTGCATTACAGTGTCTGCTGTCTGCTTTTGCAACCATAGTGATGTCACTAGCATAGGTTTCAAATCTTTAAAAAGGTTGCCTTGGGTGTTATTATCACGTGGCTTTGGATTTTCTTTCGTTCTTCTGGTGTTAAAAATGCCTGTTTGTGTCGTTAATTTGATCTTTGCACAAACCGAACAGACGAATGTGTACGACGAAACACGTTGCTCTTTATTGCAGCTATCAATTTATATTTTCTCCTTTTTAAGTTGCAGATTAATTTTTTTCTCTTTCAGCATTTAACAGTTTTCTCCTACTTGGTTGTTATTATTATTCATTCCACAGATTACAGTGTCTAATGTTGCGTTTGTGGGTTCATTATGATGAGCACGTTATCTAAGGCTATGATGAGCACGTTATCTTAGGCTATTCTAAAACGGTTGCTGTAAAATTCTATAACTTATCTTTTTGAAAGAAAGTTCAGCTACTTTCATATAATTCTACAGTAGGGTTTTCAACGTTTAAGTGTTTGAAGAGTAGTTCAGAGGCACATACACTTTACGAATAAATCTGACTCAAATCTAATTACAATATCTGTAAAAGTAAAATAATTACAGGCAAAAACTACATATCTAATTTAATAATCTAATTTAAAAACACCCCATGGTTAAAGATGGCAGGGATAGCATTAAAAGGTCAATGCGTTGACCATGATGTGACCTTGTTTCCATAATGGTCCCTCAAGGAGTGCTATTCAAAAGGAAAAAAGAAAGAAAAGATTTCGAGAAAAGAAATAAAAACTTTTCATGGAAAATAGAATTTTGTCTAGACCGGAAATAAAATCTTTGATTTTAATGACGAATAAGCATTGTTATTGTTTGGTTTAGATTTCTAATAATATATGTAGGGACTATCATTAAGACTTTGGAGATTTTTAAAGAACTGGTCTTTGATCTTATGTTTGAAACTGTTGATGTTTGTTGCAGATTTTAGTTCTGAGGGTAGGCTGTTCCCCATTTTAGGTCCTAAATATGAGAGACCATTTTGCCCTGTGTTGCTTTTTCGGAAAGGTTGAATTATTTTGTTTTCAGATCTTCGAGTTACTCTGCTCTGGCCAACTGGTAAGAACATTTCCGACATATATGATCGGGCTGCATTATCAAAAAATTTGAAAACCTTTGCAGCAGTGCATTGCTCAAACCTTTCTTTAGTGGGGAGCCAGTTTACAGTTTTAAATGTGTCTACTCCTATATTTGCTCTGTTACTCAGATTCAAACAGAATAAGATTAAAATATGAATTTTACAATTGACAAGGGAAAGGATCATTTTGTTCAGTCAGTTAACGAAAAAATAATATAAATTCAAAAGAGTCACCTGAATTGGTATAGGAGAAGCCTCTTTGTATTGTTCGTAATCGGGAAAATTCCTCCCATTAAAGAAAACATAAGTCACCCAGGTTGATGGCCAGAAGCAAGGTATAAGTTTATCACAGACATCTGAAAACAAATTGATAATTAAAACAATTTTTCAGAGAGGAAACTTTCGCGAGTAGGAAAAACGTGAAATTCCTGGAATTAACTTTCGCGATTCGGCCACAGTTGGAACTTTCGCGGGAATAAATTTTCACATTTAATGAAAATCATATGATATGCGGGAACAAAAATTTGCGAATTTCATATTTTCAAAAATTATGCGGAATAAATTTTACGAGTCATATATTTCAGTTCGCACCGCAGACTAAAGCCTGGTTCCATTAAATCTCAAAGTGTCGCAAGTGTCGCATGTGTCGCAGGATTTTGCTTCTGCAACGCATTGCGATGAATGGAAAACTGCTGTACTAAAATGCTGCGACCGTCTGTGACACTCTGCGATCGGTGTCGCAGAATAGAAAATTTTCTATCTCTGTGACACTTTGCGACACTCTGCGACCAATGGAAACACCTGTCCTAAAGTTCTGCGACCAATTGCGATCCCAGAACAAAAGAGTCTTGTGATGTTGATCTGTTTCCAAAATTCCCGCCTTATTGTCTTTGAAACATGGCACCGAAATTCTGCAACACTTTGCGACCAATGGAAACGTCCTGTCGCAGAGAGTCGCAGAGTTCAGCAAACCAAAATTCTGCGACACTCTGCGACACTTTGCGATTTAATGGAAACCAGGCTTAATATTTCAGCAAATTTCCCGAGAATAAACTTTTGAGAATTTCACATTTTAGGCAATTTCGCGGAAACAACTTTCGCAAATTTTTTCATCAAAGACGCACAAAAACGCGAAAGTTTCTCCCCTTAAAGTAGCAAGAATGACTTAGAACAGCAGGTCTCACATGTTGTAGGTTTGGACAAGTTTAGCCCAGAGTGAAAGCTTGATTCTTCAGCTGGTTAAGTAGTAATGATTTGCAAGTTTGTTGCTATGCCCAGGGGTGGTGCCAGCCCTGATAAAGTGGAGTAGAAAAGGGACAGAGGAACCCTTTTACACCTTGCTTGCTTGAAAATTAATAGCGATCTGCTATGCTTTCGAATTTTCAAGAGAAAATGTCTTCTATTCTTTCATGTTTGATTAATTTTCTGCATTTTACCATCTGTTATGATGAACAAATCAGTGGAATAAAAAGGAGAATAATATTCTCTTGCTCCTAAAATAGCAAAATACTGCAACCTTACCATGTCTTAATGTGTGATCCAAGACTGACTTTGGTATATTCTTAGAATCAAATATTAACTTTTTCCGAAATTCTGTTGATAGATCCATTAACTTCTCTATGTCCTTGTATTGTCTGAGAACAAACGCAATCTAGAAAGAGAATAAAGGCCATTATCAAAATCAAATCAACTCTACAACAGAAGAGATGCCACGAGGCACATTTGAATCATATTTAACATTTTGCAAAAACCTTTTTGTATTTCAGGTTCAAGGGTTTATCTATCAATCATTGTTTGGATGAATGCTTATATGCATGCTGCAGATGGGATCCCTAAGTTGAAGATTAGAAATACCACACCAGATACAGTAAACTTGTCTCATAATCAGACAGCCAGTCATTGTTTTCACATAAAGCAATATTTTGCACCATTTTTCAAATCATTCTTGCAGTAAGTCCAATTATAACATCGATAAACACCTTTCTCTAAATAAAATAAATTATTTTTATAAAAGAAATTATATCACATATTACAAAATGTTCATTGGAGAAGGAGTCTGGCTATTTACTGCAAATGAGAATTAATGGATTCGAAATTTCTTTCGATCTCGTTTTTCAAACAGTAATCATGGCTTGGAGTGCCTATGCAGCAACTCAAAAGATAGCTAAGCCTTTTGAATAAACGGTGGTACAAACCATTTTCAATAAATTTTGTTTTCAGAAAGCTAGCTATGATCTACTGTAGCTTGTGAAGCTTTTTTTGGGGTCACCCGGTATTTGTATTGTACACATAATGTGAACTCATTGTAAAACCTTTTTTACGATTAAGGTGGATCTGCACTTAAGGTGGCTCACTTCACTACCGAAAATTTCAAAATGACGATACAAACGTGCCTCACTACCAAGTAAAAATTAGGTAAAAACACACAAAAAACAGTTGGTTAAGGTGGCTCGCTACCAATAAAATTCTCACACACTTGGTGTGCTATCGCTCTTGATAATTATTTAGCCTGAAGGCATTTACTCCTGTATTTTTATAGCATTTTCCTTTGAAAATTATTGCTGACTTTTGGAATTTGGGGAATATTTCACTTGAAGCCTTGCTTGTTTGTATATCTATATAAATAGTAAAGTGTGCTTGCTGGGATGGTGCTCCTGATGGAATTGGCGTCTACTGTCCATCAAAGACTTCCATTAATTTCTTTTGTTCTCTTGTTATTTGTGTTGCTCAGAGAGAGTCTGTCCATCAGAGATATTTGGTCGCAGGGGGCTAGATTACAGACTGGGATCCTGCCAGCCCTGAAAAATTGGGATAGACATGGGACTGAATTGATTGCCAGGAGGTATACCTAACTTTCTACATTTTGTTTGTAATACATGAATACTAACAACAACCTGAGGAGAGTTGGTGGATATTCTACCCCAGCCCCCATCATGTGACCTTGCAGATTTGTGCATTGCTAAAATAGTGAGTGGTGACTGAAGTGGAAATAACGAGCTACTTTCATTGACTTGCCCAATTCTTTTGAGAACCCTCTATCATTGCTCGGTGAAGGTGAAGTTACAGTTTTTAGTGCCAAGTGCTGGGGCTGGAGAGTATTATCGAGTCCCCCTAGGGCAGGGGTACATGACTTGTGGATGGACGGGGGTCTGCTGCCCGGTTTTTAGAAAGTTACCCTCTTCTAATTACCGACACTTGCCTTGTTACCCACTTTATGATGAATTTTGGCAGAAAACTGCTGATTTTAACCATTTTTTTGCCAATTTCAGTGAGACCCCATCCACGTTTATGCTGCAAAAGGTCAAGAGAATTTTGGGCCCAAAAATCGACCTATAACGGTGGCACATACCCGTACCTTGAACATGCTATGTACCCCCCACCCGGGTAGAGTCCGCGACCTCTTGTCATGACTCTCACAACAAACAAGTAGTGGGGCTCTACCTGGAACCAAACCCTGTGTCCCCCGTCTGGTTGTATCTCCGTCATGGGCTGAGCCTCTTTGGAGATTTACATTGTAGATTGTAGATTTTCCGCCAGAGGGATTTTGCTGCAAAGTCAGAGGGTTCCCAGATTGGAAAGTTTGAAAAGTGCGCAGGGGATTTTCAAACGGGGATAAAAATGGTGCAGATAGTATGCAAATTTGATTTAACAATGTGCATATCAGCATAGCACAACTTATGTACTATATCTACAAGTAGATTGTGCGTATGGCAGTGCAGATTGACATAAAAGTGCATGGGGGAATAAACCCCATGCATGTCAAACTTTCCAATCTGCGAGGATTCCACCACTGCACCACAACACCTTCTTGAATTGAAGAATGATGCTGGAGCTTGCTTGGAGAAGATTTAGCCGTATTGTCATTGTCCTCTTCTGCTTACCTTTAAGCTTGGTTGGCCTATATTTTTAGGCCCTTTCCAAAATAAAGACTCATATTATTGAATTGTGAAGTGCTTCCAAAGTTCAAACCATTTCATCCTTTAATGATAAGGTCATTCTAACCTATTTAGCCTCTGGTCTTTCTTTCTCAACAACCGATTTGTGCCTGTTAAACAGCAACATGACATAATAGATAGGCCTAGGCCTATTATGTTGATCCTCCATCACAATATGTCAGTTTTATCTCAATAATTTTGACTTCGCCATTTCCAAATTCTTCGTCATCAACGCTGCTTTGAATACTGCTTGATCCCCAATTTTCTTGGTCGTATCTAGGACCCACCATCGCTTGCCAGTTGCGTTGCCGCCAGCGAATTACTTTCATTCTCGATTAAGAAAAGTTTTCCCTCAAATGATTTATATCCGGCTTTTTCTATTTTTAGAACTCGCCCCAATCCCCATCACAGTTGGGCTCCAACATGCAAACATGGTATGACACTTTCATGATCCAAAAGAAACTGGAGTGTGAAGTGTGGTACGAGGTTGGCACATTTTTGAAACATTATTATAAGGGTTGGGTACTCATTTCCCAAAAATCGATGTTCGGAAGGGTTGTGTTTGAAGATTGGGTGGCACAATGCTCCACCAAAATCGAATGTGCCCTTATCCCTGAGCAATGGGACGTACAAGTGAAGTAGATTGGTTATATATCTTCCTCGATAGCAAGTTTTATGTTTCCTCATTCATAAACGGAAAAGGCGACGGGCAAAAATAATGGGCGACATACCTTTCGAGTCTCTGGCTTTTCGTACTCTTCAAAAACTTTCTCAAGAAGGGATGTAGGTTTGCTTACTGGCTCCAACGGTTCTATCTCAATAATTTTGACTTCACCATTAGCCACCTCTTCGTCGTCGTCAAAACTGTATTGAATGCTGCTCGTTCCCCAATCTTCTATGTAGTATCTGGATCCCATTGTTGCAGAGCTCAGGCCAGATTCTCTGGTGCACCTCACGAATGATCTCATTGAAACTGAACAAAGTTCTCCATCCACTGCTTTATATCCGGGTTGCTCTATTTTTAGAACTCGGCCCATTCCCCCCAGCCAAGATTGCATCTCAGCGAAACCACGTTTGTGGTGCTGGTTGTATCGCTCATTGTTTGTTTTGTGTCTTTGGTTTGTTATTTTGTTTCCTCTGGTCTGTTTGTCAACATGGCATGCGACGAAACAGAAAATCAAAATAGATATTACCGTTGGGAGAAAATTAGGAGGGGCGGGGAGGGGTGATGAGGTTCCGACTTCTGATAAATTCCTGATACGGTTTGCAATCAATTCCACGCGTTTTTACAGACATTGTTCTAACATTTTCTTTCAAGGTACAAATGTTCGTATTTTAGTAGCAACTGTTTCTTAATTTCTTAATTAATATCTTTTGAATGCATATATGCATGAATTATCATGTGGTCTCTGACTCTCGTCTCCTGCAGACATTTAGCACATCATATACACCCAGGGGGGTACTCAGTTATATTTAGGATAGGGGTGCTCAGTCTGAGGTACAATGCATCAACCCAAAAAAATAATTTCTACCGTGGAAATAGACCCAAAAAAATAATTTTTCCTATCTTTTCCAATCTTGTTCCTTTTTTTCACATTNAATTCCACGCGTTTTTACAGACATTTTTCTAACATTTTCTTTCAAGGTACAAATGTTCGTATTTTAGTAGCAACTTTTTCTTAATTTCTTAATTAATATCTTTTGAATGCATATATGCATGAATTATCATGTGGTCTCTGACTCTCGTCTCCTGCAGACATTTAGCACATCATATACACCCAAGGGGGTACTCAGTTATATTTAGGATAGGGGTGCTCAGGCTGAGGTACAATGCATCAACCCAAAAAAATAATTTCTACCGTGGAAATAGACCCAAAAAAATAATTTTTCCTATCTTTTCCAATCTTGTTCCTTTTTTTCACATTTGAGACCCAAAAAAGTAAGCCAGAATTTCATGAACCCAAAAAAATAACTGTACAAATGGTTGACCCAAAAAAATAATCCTTGCCCAAATTTTAGACCCAAAAAAGGAACCTGAGCACCCCTATCCTGAATAAACCAGAGTACTTCCTCTGGGCATATACAGGCCCGTCGGAAGCGTGGGGGCTGGGCCCCCAATAATTTACTGAAGTTCATTCATTCATTTTTGCAAGTGAAAAAGGCTTTGAAAGCCAATTTCATGGAAACGATGATTCAAATTTATCTATATTCGAGGAAGTATCAGAAATTACCGAGCTATCATATTTGATATTATGGAATTCAGAAATAATCTAGATCCTCGCAAAATTGAAGTCCTATTTTTAAACATTTTCCCGGACGTGTCCTTTGCTTCTTTAAAGCTAATTTAGGCCCGCTATGTATGCCACATCCAGGCATGGGAGGACCCCTAGTTTAACGTTCCTTTCGAAGGACAGCGAAGTGCTTCGGTCAGGCCTCCGTAATAATCTTAGGGAGACATGATTTTTTATTTCAAGAAACCGTTGATTACGCTTGAAATTCATTTTTGATAATGCTGCCCTGGGCAAAATTCACGATGATTTTTAGTCCAATGGCTCTTAATCTAAACATCAAGTCCAAATCTTTCAACCAATGTCCGTCTCTCATTGCATATTGGGTAAGGTTTGCGAATACGCAAAGGCAAAGTTAATAATGCACAATTCTTCAATTGTTTAATTCGAGGACATTTTCACGAGGCATCTAATTTCCGACAGACGTTAATTTTATGATATTTGTTATTCTTGAAAGATCAATTTCTTCTTTAATAAGATTGAAGAAGAGATAAAAAATTTCTGGCACAGCCAAATATTTCTGACTTTTGAAACGTCGAAATTTATAATTACTCAAGCCAGCAAGACAAAATATTTTCGCAAAGCTCTCGCAAACGTTTTTGACGGAAAAATTATGTCATATTTGCTAGCAAGGGTGGCTCCAGGGGAGGGCAATAGGGGACTACAGCCCCTCTGTTGCAATTAAGGGTTATCATCGGAGGAAATTTGGCAAAATGATGTATGAAGCCTGCATTTTTAGCCATTTTTGCCCCCCCCCCCGGCGGAAGCTCCATCCCCTCTGTCGGAAGATTTCTGGCTCCACCCCTGTTTGCTAGCCTTGGAGCCGAGGAAAGGGAAGACACAAAAATAGCCTGAAAAAGTACGTGAGCAAATAAGATTTAGTTCTCCTCATTTCATCTTGCTCAATCGGTAAGAAATTATGAAATAGTCTCTAATGCGAATTGCACCCACGAATATGCGTCAGATGTTGCAGCCCCTTCAAAATACAGAAGTCAATATATAACAGGAAAGGCATCAACAATCCGGCATATTTCGACACGGTACAAAGTTTCAAAGGCAGTTCAGTAAATTTTTGAATTGCACCTTTAATACATAAAGAGTCCAAATACCGATAGGATATCTAAGTCACACTGGGAACAAGGTCCTACCTTTGTCCGAAAACCGGTAGTTCAAGAAGAAAAATTGCACCATCT